>JAJPUD010001996.1:322740-366080 GCA_023553655.1 Myrmecobius fasciatus
TTGCCCAGAGTCACACAGCTAGGAAGTGTTAAGTGTCTGAGGCCAGATTTGAACTCAGGTCTTCCTGACTTCAGGGCTGGTGCTCTCTCTACTGTGCCACTTAGCTGCCCCCATGCATATGTTTTGAAAATAAAAAGCTTTAATAAAAAATACCTCCAGAGTATAGAGAACAGAATTTTCTGGATGAGAAGTTAGCAATTGTAAAATTCCATAATCTAATGATTCCCTAATTCCCACCATCCCTACTCCCAACCTCTCTTGCTCCTTTGGTCAGTGTCTATACAACGTATCCTTTGTTTCAACAAGGCTTTGTGTGCTCTTCAAGTTACATGGCAGAATAGATTATCTACTTCACTGATGGCTACTCCAGGACCTCAAATCCTAAGGATTTGTTTTATTACTAAAAAAACTAGTCAATATTATAACCTGGGTTCCTTGGATTGCTCGTGGAGAAGTCAACATTCTGGTCTGACATTTCCAGCTGTCACATAGAAAAACCCAACTTTTCTTCTGATGTTTTATTCCTAGCACAGACATGGAGATAGAAATGCCACAAAGGGGCCACATGATACATTTCTAAAAGACAATTGAAGTCCAGAGAGAAGATAAATTGCCTGAGAAAAAAGAAATTCAAATTTATTTATTCATTTATCAGCTGCCTCCATAGTTAATGAACAGTAACCCATATAGAATAAAATTTAGACAATTTTAAAATTTTCCAAATGAGAGATGGATAACAGTGAGAGAGAAAAACACAGTCTAAGAAATGATATTATTTCTATCCTAACCTATTCTGACAGACACATGAGGCAGATCAGAAGGAAACTTCTCTAGTCCCTACCTGGTTAGAAACCTCTTGAATACAAAAGAAATGAGGATTTGGAGGCTCTTTCTCCAAGCATTTATCTGATGATGTCTTTGGTGGAAGGTCTTAGAATGGAACCTGATATTAATCAGAAAGCATGCCCCCCAAAATACAAACCTTGGGGGTTCTTCTTGTTCCATTAATTAAGAACTAGAACATAGCTGTGGTTTGCCTCCAGCTCTAAAAGAGTGCTAGGATCTAGGAGGAAAGATGTCTGCAACCACTGAAAGGTTTCCTTTCTCCTGTTTGTAAAAGGAACCCAAGTGTGGCTAGGGATCCTTGCATTTAGACTTTTGCCAGAACCTGGTCCCATCCTGGAAATGTTTCTAAAGGTCAATACAATGAAAATCTAGCATGTTTTTTTTTTCCTTTCTATAACCTTATCAGAGTTGTGGACACGTATCTTGTCTCTTTGATGGAAGACAAAAAAATTGGATATGTTTAATGATGATGATGGAAATAATTACAATTATTAATTTTATTTTATGTAAATAATAAGAATACTTCCAGTGCCTAGAATTCTCTCTTGATCACCACTTTCTCATTTCCCTAGCTATCATGGGTCCCAAATAAAATCTTACTTTCTTTGGATGTGGATAGCTTTTTCCATTATGAGTTTTTTAAATTATCTTAGATCATTGCATTATTGAGAAGAGCTAAGTCCATTATATTTGATCACCTGACAATGTTGCTATTACTATGTTCAATGTTTACCTTCTTCTATTCATGTAACTCAGGATCAGTTCATCTCAGCATTCCCGGGTTTTTCTGAAATCCACCTGTTCACTATTTCTTATGGCACAATACTATCCCATTACATCGATATAACACAGCTTGTCCAGCCATTTCCCAATTCCCCATCATCCCTTACATTTCCCATTCTTTGCCAGAGAAAGAACTATGGAATCAGAATGCAGATCAAAATATATTATTTCCATTTTTTTCTTTCCTTGTTTTTCTTTCTTTCTTTTGCTTTTTCATTTTTCTTCTGATTCTTGTTTCACAACATGATGAAAGTGGGAATATGTTTAATATGAGTGTACATGCATATTATATGTTGAATTGTTTTGTTATCTTGGGGGAGAGGGAAAAAGAGAGAGGGAAGAGAAAAATTTGGAAGTCAAAATTTTATAAAAGTAAATGTTGCAAATTACCTTTATGTATAATTAGAAAAAATACTACTAAGGGTAGAGGGGAAGAAAATAATATATTAGCATAATAAATAAACAAATAAATGAATATAGAGAAATAAATGAAATCTAACCTTCTATAAGGTCTTTCCCAATCTTATTTAATCATGACACCTTCCCTCTGAGATTAACCCCAATTTATCTGTTTATATTTTGCATGTTACATCCCCAAAAGACTGTGAACTCCTTATTAACAGTGGTGTTTTTCTTTTTGTTAGTGTTGGCGGTGATCTTTCTCTGTATCCCCAGTACTTAGCAGGTACCTGGAACATAATTGGCACTTCATAAATTCTTATTGATTTAATTTGATTCAGAATTTGTCATACATTATCTCATTTGATCCTCGAAGAAACCCTGTAGTTATATGTGGTGCAAATAATATTAACTCCATTTTTACTAACAAGGAAAGTGAGATTCAGAATGTTCATAGGCTCCTAGATTCATAGTTCCAGAGCTGCAAGGGACCTCACAGGTGCTCCTTCTCCAACCTCCTTTTAAGGAAAAGAAAACTGGGGCTCATGATCACCTAGTATGTAAGGTCACTCAGTAACATAGCTGGAATCAAAGCCAGATCCTCTAACTATAGGGACACCATTCTTTCCTATGAATTACAGATGTCAGAACTCAATTAATTGAGGATAGCTGAAGGCAGATCATCTTCTTGCCACCTTTCCCCCCTAAATTCTAAGCTGAGAGCTCGCAGGATGCAATTGAAGAAAAAAAATCTTCCTTTTCTAAAATTATTTGGTTTTAATTAACCCTAGGTTCAATCAACCCTAAACAATATATTCAAATTCAATTTGGCATGAGCATACCTCACCCCCAAAATAACTTTAAAGTGAAGAATATTTGTTCATTCTTATGGTGTAGTTTAAACAAGAATGGTTTCTGCCCTTTCAGGGAATGAGTCCAATTTTCAAGGCTCTGCTTCCTGTCCATATGTTAACAGATAACCTTAGGTTTTCTTGGAGGTTCATATTTCACAATACCAAAATGGAATATCATTTTAGGAAATTGCAAGGTCCTCACTAACTTATTCTCAGAAAATTTCTATTTCTTTTTACTCTATCCAATCCCCATTATACATACTTGCTCAGCCTATAGAAATTGTACAAAAAGAAATAAGCCTGTTATTGTATGAAAGATAATGGACTCATTAACAGCCTAAATTAAAAAGGAACAGAAGAGAGTCATTTTATTAAGCACCTGAAATGTTCTAGGTATTAAGTGTTTTAGATATAGTCTATTAGGGATCAACTGGACTAACTGCTTCATTTTACAAATGTAGAGAACAAAATCAAAAAGAGATTATGACTTTCCCTGAGTTATATAGTTCACAGAGTTAGACTATAAAACCTTATACCTGGGTTCAAATTCTTCCACAGACACTAGCAGTTTGACCTTGGGAATCCCAATTGTTCAGTCACTTCAGGTGATATCTGATCCTTCCAGATCCCATTTGGGGTTTTCTCAGCAAAGATACTAAAGTGGTTTGCCATTTCCTTCTCTAATTTTTTTTTTCGCTGAGGCAATTGAGGTTAAGTGATTTGCCCAGGTTCACACAGCTAGGAAGTGTTAAGTGTCTGAGACCAGATTTGAACTCAGGTCCTCCTGACTTCAGGGCTGGTGCTCCATTCACTGCATCACCTAGTTGCCCCACTAATTCATTTTTCAGGTGAAGAAACTGAAGCAAACAGGTAAAGTGACTTTCTCAGGGTTACACAGCTACTAAGTATGTGAGGCTGGATTTGAATTCACTTAAGGCTTTATCCAGTGTGCCTCCTACCCATCCCAGGAAAGTCACTTAATTTGTCTGTGACTGAAAGAAGACAGTAAGAATCTGTAATGAATGAAAAAAACCCAAAGACAGAATTTTTCAGCAATTTATAATCAATTTACTAATTAGGCTATTCTAATCAGCAATCAATAAATTTATGGTCAATGACTTTGATAGCCAAAAACAAATCCATGAGGAGTCTCAAATCCTTATTTTTTAAAAAGGTAATTCCCCTGACAAGTGAAAATCAACCTTGTTTGGTGGACATGTAATAAGAAGATGTGCTAGAAGTCTTTAGCTCTTCCTGCTGACAACTTGCTTGATCATGAGACTCAGCCATCTCAAGCAATTTAGATGGGGGAATCCAAACCCATCTGTAAATTCTGGTTAATTTTCACTTTCTTAGTCTGGGTCACCCTAAACTTTAATGTTGGAATACAAGAGGTCATTTCCTCAGGATAAGAACTGGCCTAGACTGTATTCAATTTATACTCTAGACAAAAGTAAGGTCCCCTAGTTAAATGGGGTCTCACTCAAGATTGAAAAGTGGGTATCTTGAGGATTAGGTGGAGTCTTCAATTGTTCATGTCCTTCAGAAAAAAAAATTCATAGGAATTGGGGCTTAATGAGGAAATAAAGGAGAAAAGCTTGGATATAATCAATAATTGATTATAAGTATAATGGCAAAATTATGATTTATTTCACCTACTAACTATAAAAAAGGATTTCAGTATGTGTATGTGTATGTGCGTTAGTAGGTTTCCAAACTACCCTGAAAAAAATTATAACTGTTTGCATATAATGGCATTTAATGTTTTCATTGTATCCATCATATATTTAAAAGCAACATAGTAGTAGGAGATATTTAGGAATAATAGAAGGAGTCAGACTTGGAATTAGAGGTTAGTCAGTTTGTATCCTAGCTGGGAAAATCATTAAACCCATGTGGGTCTCAGTTTTGTCATCTGTGCAATGGGAATAATAATAATTGTACTCTATTTGACAAGACTATTGTGAGGAAAGTACATTGCAAAATCATGAAGCATTAAAGAATTTGCAATTATTATTATTAGAGTAAATAAGATGAGACTATTTTTAGAACAATTAATTATTCCAATCATTACATCCTTTACAATGAAGATAATTGCAGAAAAATCTAACTTCCTCAAGCCCTTAATCATTTCAGTTAAATATTTATATAGTTCAGCTGACACTGCAACAATTCACTGCTTCTGGAGCCTCCTGAAAGTGTAGTTGGAGGCATAAGACAGCAGCAAACATATGTTCCCAGCAACGAGACTGGGATCACTTGAGTACTCTCCTGCCGGAAAGCTTCCATTCTGCCATCTGCCAGGGACTGAGCTGCCCCATCAACAAACACCAAGCCAAATTGATAGACAGAGCCCATGAATGAATTTGGAATAAGATTTATGAATTAACCACAGTGTAATATCTAGCCTGGGGTATCTCAGAGGCACAGTAGTTAAAATATTGACCCTCAAATTAGGAGGACCTGAGTTCAAATCTGGCTTCAGACACTTACTAGCTATATGATCCTACAAAAGTCACTTAACCCTGTTTGCCTCAGTTTCCTCATCTGTGAAATGAGCTGGAGAAGAAAATCTAAAAAAAAAAAATCCAGGACTTTTGCAAAGAAAAGCATTCTATTGATAGTCAGGCTCTTCAATTTATGGAGTCAAATTATGTATGCTTCCAAATGTGTCTGTGTGCATGTGTGCATGCATGTACAGATATTTTGTGTCTTAAACATTTATGTATTTATATATATATATATATATATATACACACATATAAATACTATTACATCCCTACTATCAACATAATTACTGCTACCACCATTACTACCACTACTATTATCATCATAATAGCATTTATGTAGTACTTGAAAATTTACAAAATAATTTGCAAATATCTCATTTTTTCTTATAAGAACTAGAAAATGTTGATATAATTATTCACCTCATTTTATAAATGAAGAAGCTGAGCGAAATAAAAATGATACGACTATTTGCCCACTATCATGTATCTAGTGTCTGAAGCTGGATTTGAACTTAAGATATCTTACCTCTATTACTGTGGTATCTCACTACATTACAGAGGTAAGGCATAATTAAGTGTCTAGTACTAGAGAAACCCTATGAGAGGTCATATGTGTAAAAAAGTGGAGAAAAGCCTGGGATAACCCTCTAAAATCTACCAGTAGTAAAGTTAAAGAAAGAAAAAGAGAAGGAGCAGTGTATTAGCATAAAAGCAGTCCTCCTAAATCAAGTGAATGGTCTGACATAAGAATGGTCTGAGTATCTTTAAGAAAAATAGATATCGTTATCTTAAGAAAATTGAACAAAAGACTGATGTCTAGTGCCATGAATGTTCTTACAACACAGTGCAAAACTTTAAGCATACATACATACATAAATATAAGAGTATCGACTATTATTATTAGTACACTTATTACTCTGAAGAATACAAATAGCCAATCTGAGCCATTTGCATCCCCAACATTTTTGTTGTAAGCAGGTTTCTGGGAAGTAGATTCTCTAAACTTTATACTTGATCTTCCCATGGGTCTCTTTGAGAAGCTCTTTAGTCATCCTTTATCCCCTTGAGATAAGTATCTGGGTTATAAAAATGTATTTAATAATTGAAACTAAAAAGAATGGGAGTCTCTGAAATTGATTCCCCTATGAAAGTTCAGGGAGGAGACAATCCTACAACCTTCAACAAACAATGAACACCAATAATTTCAGCAGATTGATGGTTCTCTATAATAAACAGGCTTTATGAAAGTGCAAATAATTATTGTGAAAGATTAGAGAAGAGGACATATTATTTAATAGTCACAAAGTCATAATCACAAGTTCTAGATAAGCATAAGAAATGTGACCAGGCAAAAGATTTTATCTTCTCACGGTCACTGTGGGACCAGACAGGGATCTCCTGATTCCTGTGCTTCCCTGTTTTCCACCTGTTTTCTAGATTTACTGATACCCCTTCTGATTTCCAGCTGCTTGTACTTAACCTACTTTCTAGAGCTCCTTAAAACCCATGTACCCTGAAGAGAGAAACCACAGGTTCCTTTATTGTCCTCTCGCTCTATTCCCCAGTAAGATCAGAGGTCAAATCTGATTTTAGAAAGATGAATCTTCCTAACGTCAGGGCCAGCATTCTGTCCATGGGGCCACCTATCTGCTAAAATTCTAAGTGGCACCATATTTTACTTTTAAGTTTTATTGATATCTTTTGTTTTTATATTACTTTCATTTCTAAATATGTTCTTCCTCCCTCTCCCAAAAGAAAGTTATCTCACAATAGAGTTTAAAAATAACTTCTACAAAAGGAATCAACACATTAACCAAGTATTGATAGTGTCTATTCAATGTACTAACCCTTAGCACTCACCTCTTTAAAAAAGTGGATACCATAAAAGTGTTGCGCATGAAAGAAACTTCATTTACCATCAGCCCCAATCCCTCATTATAAAGATAAAGAAAAGGAGGTTTAAATAAATCATCTTTCAAAAGCCCAAATAACTTGCCATTGGAAGAGCTGGGGTAGATCTCAATGAGGGTGTTGTGAGGTTCAAATTGCAAACCTTAAAGTTCATATAAATGTCAATTATTGTCATTGTATGACATTCTTGATGTTGAAGCTGCTGCTGATGATACAGGCATCCAGTCTAGTGATGACCTTATTCCCCAACTCTTGCAGATGTGCTGGTAAATGTTTAGAAATTAAACTCTCTCAAAAAATGCACACTTTTTAAAAAGTTTAACCTGAAATCTTAACACTTTCTTAAAATCACAAAATAATAAATAAACTTCCATGTTGTGATTGCTGATTTTTTAGTCTAAATGTTCACTATGAAATTTTTACCATTGGTTTTCAAGATAATTAGAGCTGCCTCTAGCACAGCACTGCCACAAGTCTTTAGATTCCTGAGATCAGTGGTACTTCTGCAACAATATGCTACCAAGCAGTACTACTGCCTATTAATGAAAATGATTTTGGAAATGTTCTTTGAGTAATCTAGGGCTCAATCTCCTTATCTGTGAAAAGGGGATTTCTGTGCAGGGTATTTTTAAGGAAAACATTTAAGAAAGAAGCTTTTCTTTTGGTAAATGACTTTCAAGAAAAGAAATATGTTTTTCTACTTAAAAATTGTATATTTACAGTGATATCTTCTGATACATTTAGCAGTTTTGCATATTTTAAGATAAATGTCAAAGAATGTTATGATTTAATGATATCTTGACCAATGTAGGTTTTAAAATCATAAACAAGTTATTCAAACCAGAGAAACTGTATGGTTCAAAAATGTATGTATTACAAAATAGGAAAAAAGATAAACGTTTTAGGAGAAGTTCTGGCCCTGTGTCTATTTCCCTAAACTCATGAGATAATATATGTAGAAATGTTTCACAAACTGTTATATGTTAAATAAATGTAAGGCATCACTTATAACAATATTTTCAGTTATCTTTTGAATCTTATATGGAATGTCTCCTAAAATAAAATTATAAAAAAGAGAAAAATTGCAAAACAAACAGAATTTCATCCCTTTGTGTGATATATACCTAATTTTACTAATTCATTTATATAAAAGATGAAGTTAAGAATACTGGTGATTTTAACAAACAGATGATAGGAATTCATCATATATTTGTTTAGTGAGTAAAAATTTAATTCAAAATATTTGAATCATTTGAAATCTGACTTAGGAAACTAGGAAAACTTAGGAAACTTAGGAAATTAGGAAATTCCAAATTTAATGTCATTCCAAAATCTGGAGGGCCTTCTAGGGAATCCAGCTTGAACCTGGAATCTTGTTAGTTATATACCATGGTAACTGATTGACAACTGTAGATAGCATGGACGGAGGAAAGGAGACAGAGACAGACAGACATAGATACAAATGGAAATGAAGAAAGAAACAAAGAAAGAGAGATAGGGAAAGGAGAGAGAAAGAAGCACTCAGCCATTTATTAAGCACCCACTATGTGTAAGGTATTAGACTAAGTGCTACAGGTTAAAAAAGAGGTGAAAGATCGTCCCTGTGCTCCAGATGATTAATATCTAATGAGAGAAACAAGAATTAAACAAATATATACTATACAAAGATAAAGACAGAGTGAAGAGAAAAAGTTAGAGACATATACAGAGTTAAAGATACATGGAGAGACAGAGACAGACGTACAGAGATACAGAGAGCAAGAAAGAAACAGAGACAAATATATACAGGGAGAGTGGGAGAAAGATGGAGGCGGCAAGAGATAAAAAGAAAGGCAAATGGAAAATTCATACAGATAGAGAGAAAAGAAAAAAGAGAAAAACCAAGACAAAGAAAGATACAATGGATACCGAGACAGTAAAAGAGACAGAAAATGGCAGATACAGACAGACAAAAGGAGTGTGTGTGTGTGTGTGTGTGTGTGTGTGTGTGTGTGTGAGAGAGAGAGAGAGAGAGAGAGAGAGAGAGAGAGAGAGAGAGAGAGAGAGAGAGAGAGAGAGAGAGAGAGAGAGAGATATGGAGGAGATGGAGAATAGAATTCTCTTCTGTGGAGTTATCCCTTAAGATCTCTGTGACCCAGTAGACTCAAAATTTCACATAATGCTTCAGCTAGAGTTCCACATCATATTAGCCACTTTTCTTCAACTGTGTCATATCTGATATCATTTAATATCTAAACCATGGGGCTTAAAGTTAAAATCCAAAGTTAAAATACTATATGACTGTTGTTATTATTGCAGAATTTTGGCTAGCATGACTCTCCCAACTCATGCCTAACTTTGACTCAGGTATAAACTGAAGCCAAACCCTATTACTGTCTAAGCCTAACACAAATGTGTTTCCTGCCCCTTCACATATTAATAGGGGTAGAGAAGGGGAGAAAGTGAACTAAATGTTAACAATGGCTGCTTTTAAGGTTTATAGTTTAATTGGGGTCATTGAAAACTCTTAATTTGAAGACATGGTAGCATGGCTGAGATAACATTGGAACTAGGAAATGAAGACTCTGGGTTCTACTCTCAGTTTTGTCACTAGCCAGCTGGTTAATCTTGGACACCTGGATAGACTCTCTGTGTCTCAGATTCATCCAGTATAAAGTGAAGGAATCCAATTCCATCACCTCTGAAGCATATTCTACTCTAATATTCTCTGATTGTTTTCTATGGTTCTAACATAATTAACTGCCATTTAGACTTTTTTAGACTTTTTTATTGGTGTTTATAATTTTATAAGGTCTTTACCATCAGTTTTTACTTGACCTATAAAACCAGGGAGAGGCAATTGTCTTCATTTATTAGCAACAAATATACCAAGGCAGCAAGGTGTAGTGAGCTGCCCAGGATTATATAAATTACTGTCAGTTCTTGATTCTTAAGTCAATTTAGCCCTGAGATAGCATCCATTTGACATAATATTGGAGCTGTTCAAACCGTTTTTCTTCCTTTATATTCCTGTGTTCTTTAGGGTTTCATGACAAACAGATGCTAAAGGGCTTCACTGAGGAAAATAGGTCACAAACTCATGGGAAAACAACAAATTTTACTGTTGCTTCAGGTCATCTTATTTTGTAAATTTGGAAAGCTTAGTAGGTCCACACTACCCTGACCAGGGTAAGTTTCACATAAGTGTGACATTAAAGAAAAGACAACCAAAGAAAACTATTCTCCCATGTTGAATGAGAGGTGTATTTGTAAATGTTTATGAATCAAGTAGCCACTACTTACCTTGAGCTCCAGAACAATCCAAGGCTATCCTAGACCCACTTCTTTCTCTATGTTTTCTTATGATTTCAAAAGATTAATTATCATCTCTGTGCAAATCACTCCCAAATCCTCTTCAACTACTCAGCAACACTTCATGTAGTAAAGCATCTCTTGAATATCTCTGCCTGAATGTCTGATCAGCACATAACCCCTATGTGTCTCAGTTTCTTCCACATTAAGAATTCATGCTGGCTCACTTCTTAATGCCCCTCACTCTCTCTTCTCCCTCTCCTACTTCCTCTGATGGCACTACCTTCCCCGTCACAAAGGCTTGAAACCTCAGTATTCACTGGCTTTTTCTGCATCTTTTTCACCAGCTTCCAACTAATCAATAAACAGATCCTATTGATGTAGTCTCTACATACATTACATGCCTTCTTCTCTGTTTATTTCAAAATCACCCTATTTAATAACCCCATTATCTTCCCATGGTAGGATAATAATCTGAAAACTTCTCTGTCTGCATTCAGTCCCTACTCTCTACTATCTGTTCTTCAGGCAGCTAAAAAATCATCTTCTCAATACGCATCTATCCAGGAACTACTTCCTTTTTCAAAAGCCTTCAGGAACTCTGTATGCATTATGGGTTAAATATATATGATCCTTACTTAGCATCTTTTCAGCCTTATTCCATATTGCTATGCTTTGCATACTGTATGTTCCAATTAGATATGATTTTTCACTATTCCCTAGTATCAACTGTCACCTTTCACGTTTCCGAGATATCAGGATATTCCTCAGTGACTTGAAAGTATTCCATCCACATCTCTTCTTATTAAAATCCTTTTTTTCCCTTCAAGGCTCAAATCCAGTATTTCTTCCATGAAACCCACTCTCAGCTGAGATTTATCCTCCCTGCTAATTTTTTTCCTCTGTGATATTCTCTTAAGAGATTTCTTTTACTCTGGCCTTTCTTGTGTATATGTATATGTGTGTTCTACAAAAGAATTGTTAAAGTAAAATTTACCAGAAATAATAAAAATTACTTTTTATAAAATATATACACCTTTAATGCATTCATTAAATCAGAGGATGAAGTGGTTAAGAATACCAGTTATTTTAATAGATAATGTGAATTTTCCATCCACTTCATGTTGACTATGTGAATAGTTATATGAAAAACTTTTGAGTAATTACAGATCTCACTTAACACTCTGTGTAATAATTTAAGACTTAATTTGATCAACCCAGTATCATACACAAATGCACATCTGTACATAAGTTGCCCCCCTCCCAAGGAGACTTGAGGTATTTTGAGTCTTTAATCTTTGATCTTAATATCCCTGACATCTAACATAACACTTTAAATATAATGGATGTTAATAAAAGGTGTTAGATTAGTTAAATTGTATTAAATAACCTGATATATAATTTAATGGTCTCATAGGAAGCATTAGGTCAGCTAGATGGTTCAGTGTATAGAGTGCTGGGCAGGGGTCAGGAAGACTCACCCTCTTGAGTTCAGTTCTGGTCTTAGATACTTATTAACTGGACAAGTCCCTTGGCCTTGTTTGCTTCCGTTTTCTCATCTGTAAAATGAATTGGAGAAGAAAATGACAAACTATTTAAGCACCTTTGCCAAGAAAATCCCAAATGGAGTCACAAAGAGTCTGATGTGACTGAAGTAAGTGAACAACAAAAACATGAGATGTGACCATGGGATGGTCACAAGGCTAAAATAAGCTAATGAATGTAAAGTGCCATGTTAAACTTAAAGGAGTTTAAGTCACTGATTTTTATGGAACTCCTGAAAATTATTGAACATTTGACAAATTCAATACTATCACTTAACTTTGCTAAAAATCAGGGGTAAAGCAATATCACTCAGGCAGCAATTTAATTTAGTTGCTAAAATCAACAAAACAAACAAACAAAAATACTCAAAGGGTCTCACCAAAAGCATATGAGAATTTAATTCAACTAATTTCCTAGTCAAAATTGTTTGCCCTTGGACATACCCTTGGGTACTAACAGTTCTAAAAGCTGGGACTAGAACTTCAAATGTCTAAAAACAATAACAATGTGATATTCTTAGAGTACTTGACATTTGTAAAGTTAAATAAGCATATTTATCTTCACACCTTTGTCAGATTGTTGCTACAGGCATTAGTATCTCCATTTTTGAGAGGGGGAAACTGAGGTTCAGAGAGATGAAGGGATTTGCCCAAACTAATACATTCAGCAGCAGGATGCTAATTCTGTTTATTGTTGCTGCTGCTGTTGTTTTCAATGAAACATAGCTTAAATTGTTTTTATATGAGTACATGTAAAACATAAGTTTAAGCTGGAATAAATTCTATAGATTTTCTCAAGGGATCCAATCTGAAAATTTCAATCTGTCCTGAGCCAAATCACAATTGATTCCATTGGCAGTCCCTGCAGCAGCCTGTGGTCTTTGGCAGATCATGAAGGGTCAAGAGGCCAGTTCTGAAATTGGTTCTCCAACCTCTTAGAATGCAGATTGACTGGCCAGGATGCCAGCTTTTCGAATGCACTTTCCAAAGCTTTTCATTTCCTGTTTCCCCTGATTTTTTGCCAAGAGATCATTTGTGCTTCTACTGTCATGAAATTCTGTGTGAGTATGGATGTTGCGGCTCCCTTTAAGGAAGTGCCACGTCTGGAGAGTCTCTGAAGCATAGCTCTGCTGGTCTAAAAATAGAAAGCCTTCTGGTTTGTGTCAGGAGCTATCATTATGCCATTAGCAGTTTTTCTGAAAACCACAGAAACCTCAGTGGGAATAGCATGTATGACACTTGATCTCTGACCCCAAAAGGATGAGATGTAGTGTGAGGGGGAAGAAATCTATTCTACCTTTGATCTACATTGAATGAGACTCCTGGTAATGTCATATGCTGGCACTGACATGTAACAGAAAAGGTTAACAATTCCCTGGAGAGAGAGAGAGAGAGCTCCAGAGTTACTCTTCACCAGATCTTGAGATAGGAGAAGGAAATTCCAAAGCTGAGACTTAACAAATAGCCAAAAGAGCATAGGGCTTGAACTAGAAATGATACCAGAAGCCATAAAACTTAAACCCTCATTTTATAATACGTCTCACAGTACCCCTCCCATTGGATATTTTTTTAAAAAGAATTCCTCATAGCATGTATTCATAATCTATCTAAAAACATTTCCCACGTTTTGTCCAATATTGTAAGTCCCATTCTGAAATTTAAGTTCACTATCTCTGTAGAATAATGTGGGTGACACATGTCTTCTTTGATCCTTTGGAATTATGATTTGTCATTTCATTGAAGGGAGTCCTAAAGTCTTTCCAAGTCACTCATTTTATAGACAAGGAAATAGAGGCTCAGAGAACTCGTCATTTCCCTTGGATCATAAAGTAATGAGATGGTATTTTAAAGCAGAAGGTCTGCTGTTCTTTCTCTTAAGCCACGCTAAAGTAAATAGGTCTTGAGAGATGAACCAGATTTGAGGAATAAACCCAGTTTTCAGATATATATATATATATATATGGATAAGAAAAGGCAGAGAATTGGGACTGGTAAAAAAAAAAACTGGATCAGGGAATATAACTAATGTATGCAGCAAGCACTTTTTGATTTAGAAAAAGATGAATGGAGCTTGTTGTTATATGAAGATGAGCTGAAAGACCAAGGCATTTTTAGCCTGGAGTAGAGAAGACTCAGGGGAGATTTGAGAGTGATTCTCAAATGTCTGAAAATAAAGCAGGTGAAAGATAGATTAAACTGGTTCTTTTTGGCCTCTGAGGGCACAATTAGGAGAAAAGAGTGGAAGTTGCCGAGAGGCAAATTTAGGCTTTGTGTAAGGAAAAAAACAAAACAATTTGCTAATTGTTAGATGCAGCCAAAAATGCTGTCTTGAGAGATAGTTGATTCCTTTTCAATGAAGAACCTCTAGGAAACATCCAATGACCATTTGTCAAGGAAGAGACTTTTGTTCAGGCACTAATTGGACTAGTTGACCTCTAGGGTGGCTTCCAATTCAGGGATTCCATGATTATGTGATGTCAGACTAGTATTTGCCTTTCTGAATCTTCCCTTTTAAGGTGATTGTTAGTACCATGGATAGTTCCTCAATTGTCTCTTAAGGGACCATCTTGTTGGGATTCATAAACCATGTTGCAAAAGTGCATTGAAATGTATTTATGAAGTCTAAAAAAGTCTCTAGCAAAGCACCACAACTGGAAAATCCAATCCATTCTGATATTGGTTATTTGCTAGCATGATTTCATCTAAAACTTAAAACCTTAGGCATATGAGCACAGGATCCCTGGGAAAAACAATACCAATACCGCCAGACCAACATTCTTTCCCATTATCCAGGGAAGCAACTCTTGTGAATAAAGTGTCAATCATTCCCATCAACTGTCACACAGAGGGAAGAAGGTAAGGGAATAAGCACTGTTAAATGTGCCACATGCCAGCCAAATGTTTATAAATACTGTTTAATTTTGTCCTCATGATTACCTCATTTTGTGGATAAGTGACTCCCAAGATCTCAGAGATAGAAGTAACTTAGACTGGATTTGAATTGAGGTCTTCTAGTCTCTAGGCCCAATGATTTGTCTTTTGGGCTATCGACCTGCTTTTGCCACATACAGGGAAACAAAACCAGCCTAGCTGAAGCAGCAAGGGATTCTGACAGAGAGACCAGAGGCAACATCTGCCAAGCAAGTCAAAACACACTATTATCTTGACCAGTATCTCTTCTTAGATTCTGATGGAGACAATCCAAGACTTAGTACCCAAGAAGCTTTAACATTGCTTACATCCCAGTGTCTTCAGATATCTCCCAGGAAGCAAGTGCTGTGGTTTTGCATCATGTAAGTACTCCTGCATACATGTTATAGGCACAGCTACTGAAGACCCAGAAAAGAAAGTTCTTGACCCCCAAATCATTGGCAAGATCAATTGGGTCATACTCAAATGCTGATATGACTGGGGGAACTAGGTAGCACAGTGAATAGAATACAGACTCTGGAATCAGACAGATATGAATTCAAATCTGGCCTCAGACATTTGACACTTGCTAGCTGTGTGAGTTGAGCAAATCATTTAAGTTCGATTGCTTCATAAATAAAAATGGTATGACTTCATTAGTGAAAATAACATCAAAGTAGACACGAACTCTATTTGGTCATTTTGCCCTAAGGATCATGGTATTTTTATAACAAACTTACGCTGAAAATGTTCAATTGCGTTGTTCCCACTATTAGAATGTAAGCTCTTGAGAATAAAGATAGTTATTTTTGTATTTGTACCTTCAGTACTTAGCACAGTGTCTTGATGTAATAAGCACATCATAAATGATTTATTCATTTGCTAATTCATTCAATTGTTCATAAAATAATGAAGGAAAAATAAGAATTCCAGACATCAGGAGATCTGCATTTAGCCCCTAGAGCTTCTACTTACTTACTAACTGTGTGATTTTAGACAAGTACCTCCTCACTCTGGTCATTTGCTCTTCTCTAACATGCAGGATTGGGTTAGATAGAGTTCAAGGTCTCTGCCAGCTCTGATCTTTTAGGATTATTGGACTGTTTTATCTATCTTCTGTTCTCTTAGCAAGAAGTGGAATGGGCCTTGTAAAATGTAAGGAATGAAGACAAATAGTAGAAAAGAATTCAGAAGAGATATAGACCTAATTATAAGCAGTATCATTATACTAACCCTCCCATAAAATGAGGAACCAGTGATTTTCTTTTTTAATGTTCAAAGTAAGAAAGTTTCATCTGAAGTGAAAGAGTGGTTTTCCATAATCTTTCTGATCTCTGGGATTGTACTACTTGTTTATATGTATGATTTCACACTGAAAAGAAGGGCCATATTCATAGAACATGAGTAAAAAAAGAATTCCCGAGGTCACCAAAGTAGATTAGAGTTCCCCAAATGATCCCATTAACAAAATACAAATATATTTCTCCTGCCTTTCCAGAAATTCTCTAATCACATGTCAAACAAAAGAGAATGAAAAGTAATTTTAAGAAACACGTTCCTAAGAGTAGATCAAGGAAAGAAATACTCTGATTGAGATTTCAAAAAGATAAGAAATCAAAGATCATTCTGAATAAGGGCAAAATAATTGAGTATTGTAGAGACCCACTTAAATTAACCCATGTATTCTATCCATCTGGTTACAGATTTAGTTGTTATATATATAACAACAAATCTGATAATTATAAAATATAGAAAGATACATTGAAATTATTGTTCTAAGTGGGGAAAAAGTGTGAAAAATATGGTTTGATGGATGGCAGCTTTATTGAATAAAGAATTTAGGTCATTTATCTCCATAATTGCTATTTATCCATTGATACATGTTAATAGATACAAATTATTTTCATTTCCTTCAAGGGAAAATGTATTGATGGTGCCTTGGACTTTGTTGAAAATGTTTTGCAGGGATTGTGTTTAACAATATGGCAGCCTCAAGCAGCTCCCCTCATTTTTGTCATAGAAAGCTAGAATTGGAAGAAAAATACTTTTGAATGCTTAAGAGGGAACATTCCTGAAGATCTTTCCGTTGGTCAATTTAGTTTTCAATATTGTGCCAAGGTTTGGATACTAGCCAATCAATCAACAACTATGTATTGAGGGCCTTCTATTAACAAAGGACTGTGGTAAGACATTGAGGATATAAGTATAATGAACAAATACATCAACTCAGAACGAACTTACTTTCTAAAGGGAGAGACTGCAAGCAAATCTCTGAATATATGTGTACATACATAAATGTGTTTTACATACACATACATATATATCATATATATATATATATATACATATATATATATATATATATCACAGCATCATGAAATTTTTTATTCCTGGAGGCCTCAGAGCTAAGATTTAATGAAAATGGGGAAACTATCTATAAAGGTCATTTAGGATTTGCTAGAAGACCTCTCCTTGAAGGGAAAACCAGTATCTTTCAGTGCAGCAATTCGGGACAGTATTAATTGTTAAGAAAATTTCCATTCCTTGACCTCAAAGTTTCCTTGAGTTTCCGCATCTGTCTCTCTTTGCAGATTTCACTCATTGTTTTTCATTAAAAGTAGGTACAATATTTGCTGCTCCCAGGGCAAGCAACACTAAGTGTTTTCATGCTTACAGCCATGAAAAAGCACTTCAACTCAAGAAAAGAAAGAGACACCAAGACCTTATAAAGTCCCTTTCGGAGAGAACACCATCCAGAGGGAAGAATGAGAGAGTAAAGCCAAGCAGGGAGAAGATCTTGGAAGGTCTGGCCACTGGGAGGAGTAAATTACCATCTATGTGATAGCTTCCTGTTTTCATTAATTATTCTTGCTAACTAGATGCTAAGATTAGTTATATTCATTTTCAAGTTGCTAATGAGTGAGCGTTAAAATGACCCTTTTATTGGTATTCTGAGAAAAAAGGTCTTGGTTTCTCAACTTCTCATTGAGAAAATGAAATTTTCATTGGAACATAGATTTATATCTGGAATGAACCCTGAAGATCAAGTCCAATCCTTTCTTTTTACAGATGAGCAAGTAAACTCTCAATAGTCATTTATTAAGTGATTACCATGTTCCAGGCAAAAACATGATCCCCGCTCCTGAAGGGCTCTGAACTTAGTGAGGGGGATGCTATGCAGACACTATATACATACAAGGTATATAAAGGCTAAGATGAGGATTCTGAGAATCAGAAATGTTAAGTGTTATGTCAAAGTTTGAAAAAAATTAATCTCTGCCAATCTTCCTGTCTCCAAATCTCATTTCCTCCACTATATCATACAGCCTTTTTTCTCAGAGCTCAGCAAAGAGTATAAGACCAAGATCAGTGACAGTAGAAAGATGAAATAAATATGCCATCCTCTGTCAACATAGTCATGAATTGGCTCTCTTAAGTGATCACAACCTCTCTGCTTGTGAATTCTATGTATGCCCATTATTGCCAATGATTCTGAGTCTTCTTTTGAGAAAGGAAACTCAAATCCACATAGAAAATGTTTTTAAAAATTACTACTGTTTTTAATATAACATTTCAGTCATTACCTTTGTGTTGAGATAATTGTGCCCTCTGACTAACTTCAGTAAAGGCAAATTCATTAATAGAAGCCCATGACCTATATACTTTTAGGAATGTGGATCCATGAGATATCTTGCCGTTGGGTCATTATCCTCTGGGAAATCCAACCTATGAGTTCAAGTTGGAAAGGGTTGACTCAGAGGGAACAATATTCTGTGTCCCAGTTATACCTTTGCTCTTGATTTTCCCCATTGGTACAAGAAAGAGAAAGGACTGTATTACATTTAAGAAACTATGTAATACTTTCACACATCCCAAGCTGCTCTCTACTGTCAAAATATATTATTTTAACACTAATATTCTTGCAGTGATCCTATATGGCTATGAATTATGAAGTACCCTGGTATCTGAAAACCCAAAACCTACAGTTGATCTAAAGAGAAATGGAAAGGTGTATATAGATATAACTAGGCTGTGGAATAATTTACAAGAAGTGGCATAAAAATACCACCTATGACATGTATGACTGGCAAAGGAGGCCCAGTCCTGCACCAGTCAAGTAGCAAGAGAGTGTAAGAACAGGTGAATGGCCCAAGGGTTGCACTGGTATCCACAGAATATAAGAAGTTCAGAAGATGTTCTTCAACATGTTAGATCCTTTATGGAGGATTTAAATAGGGTGCAAACAAGATTATATAAGATGAAAAGTCATTGATCCAACCATTCTGGAGAGCAATTTGGAGCTATGCTCAAAAAGTTGTCAAACTCTGCATACCCTTTGACCCAGCAGTGTTTCTACTGGGCCTATATCCCAAAGAGATCTTAGAGGAGGGAAAGGGACCCACCTGTGCAAGAATGTTTGTGGCAGCCCTTTTTGTAGTGGCTAGAAACTGGAAACTGAAGGGATGCCCATCAATTGGAGAGTGGCTGAATAAATTATGTTATATGAATGTTATGAAATATTATTGCTCTGTAAGAAACGACCAGCAGGACGATTTCAGAGAGGCCTGGAGGGACTTGCATGAACTGATGCTGAGTGAAACGAGCAGAACCAGGAGATCATCATACACAGCAACAACAGTATTACATGATGATCAATTCTGATGGACATGGCTCTCTGCAACAACAGTATTACATGATGATCAATTCTGATGGACATGGCTCTCTGCAACAAAGAATTGTCTCAAACCAGTTCCAATTGTTCACTGAAGAAAACCATATACACCCAGAGAGAGGGAAATGAAATATGGACCACAACGTAACATTTTCATGATCTCTATTGACATTTGCTTGCATTGTGTTGCCTTTCTCTGATTCTTTTTTTTTCTTGTAGATAGGATTTTTCTTGCATAACTTCTCAAGCATTTCAACATTATTAACATGTAGTGGACTTCCTGCCATCTAGGGGAGGGGAGGGGACTGGGGGTAAAATTTGTAATGGAAAGCTTTGTAAAGATCAATGTTGGGGAACTACCCATATATATGTTATACAAATAAAAAGCTTTAATAAAAAAAAGATGAAAAGTCATGAGTATGTTGTAATCTATACCATTGGAGAAAGAACTCATGTAATACAAATTAGGGAGAAGGAGGGTTCATTCAGTATATATAATAAGTACTTAAAAATTTTAATTAAATCAAATAACATCACTGATTATTGAAGTAAACTATTCCTTATATAACTCTTGCTCTAAAGAAATGCACAAAATATTTGTTGTTCTTTTATTCTTCTCATCATATTTTTTGGTGGTCAAAATTATATTCCTCTCTTTTTATGAGACATTATTTAGGAATGGACTATCAATAGATATATAAAAGTTGAAAGATCCCAATTTGTGCTTTGGTGATTTTGCTTCCCTTCCTCCCCCATTTTCTTTCTTATCACTCAATTAATCAACAACAAGTTTTTATTAATGGCACATCAATGTCAAATACTATCTTATGCACTATTTTAAGAGGAGGAACAAACAGCAACAACAAAGCAGACCTTGTTCTCAAAAAGCTTAATTTCTATCAGGAGATAGAGAAACTCCATATATAAATACTAAGATAAATACAAAATAGATGTGATAAGGAAGAGATGATGATGCTGATAAGGTATGTGAAAGAGGGGAGATGATGTGAGACCCCCCCCCTTGGCCAGTCACAGGCTTTGTGAAAAATCTATGAACCCCTGTTGAATGAGGCAAGCCATCTATATGGTAAAAAAGGAAGCAAGTTTATTTCACTGAAAAAAACAAACTCTTGCCAGTGGGCTGAGGCCTGCTATAGCTTTCCCACTGATGGGTTTAGAGGGCTCTGGTGTTATGGAACTTTTCTAGCCCCAGGCAAATAGAGCAGTTTGATTATCTATCTGATTGAATTGAAAGTGAAGTTTGCAATGAATAGAGGGTAGGGCCCTTCCTATCTCAATAGGAAGGTTTTTGAGATTGGGGTCTCTCTAGCCCTCCCCCGAAGATCATGGGACACAATCAAGGACACAGTTTATATCAGATATAAGATCATTTTGAGAGAGAAAGAAAGAAAAGAGTGAATGGAAACAGCAGGAATGGATCATGTAAGAGATGATATTTGATTTTAGGGTGAATTTGGGTGATTCAAAGAGTTAAATATCAGGAGGAGAGAAAATCTAGAATAGGGGGACAGACTTTACAAAATTCTGGAGGCAGATAATGAAATATCATCCACAAGTAAGAACAAAGAGACTGATTTGCTTTGTCCATAGAATGCAAAAAAGGGAATGACAATAATAATACTGGAAATGCAAGCAAGAGTCAATTTTGAGTGGCTTTAAATCACAAAAGAAGGTATATAAATTCTATCCCAGAGGAATAGTAAGTCACTGGTCTTTACTGAGCGAGGAATGATATATCCCTTTATTAATTATTGTAACATATAAAACATTCAAAAGATATACTTTCTGATTAATTAATAATTTTCTTGATCATGCTGGCACATCATTAATAGAAGGGGGTCAATAACACTCAACTGCCAAAGACCTTCATGGAACCCCCCTCACTCCTCATATGCTCCTGAAAGAGTGGGCATTTCTAAGAGTGGAAATTGACTCTGGTTGGTTAACAAGCAATGAGAGAGAATGAATATTATATTTAAATGGGGACCTTTTCTGAATTGAAGGAGACTTTGATCAAGCCATTTATTTCCAAGTCATCCCTTTCCTTGGGCAATCTAGACAAAATATCTTACACCCCTACTCATACACACTCACACACACACACACACACACACACACACACACACTCAACCAAACATGTCAGAATAGAACAATGGACTGGAATTCACTTCAAATTCTTTGTGACTAGTTGGGTGAATCTATGAGGGCTAAATTTTGGAAAAGGTCAGGAATCTTGTTCATAATTTTTCATTTAATAATCATCTCTCTCATGATCCATACTATGCCTAATCCATAGGTGTCTACTATGTGAAGCTGAAAAAACATCAGTGTCACATTATTTAAACTTATAGACCAATTGCTATATAGAGGAAAATCACAAGGCACATTACAATACACATTCAGGGATAGGCTGCAACAGATCAAACTTCCCACTAGGCATTTTCTGCTCTTGTGCTGAGTGAGCCCTGTATTTGGCTCATCAATCCTAAAGATTCATAAAACAGCCAACTCCACTCCCTCAGGGCTTTGGCATAAAAAATGAATCAACAGAGGTAGCATCCAGCAAAAAGCTGAGCCTGCATGCTCAAAAGTAGGATAGTCAGGACAGGTTAAGGACGACATGGCTGATGCTTTCATCAGAAAATTAAAATGGGGTTTGGGGGGAATCATTCTGAATCTCTCTATTTTGTTAATGTCATGTCTAAGTCTTATGTGACATTCAGTACTTAGAATGGGGGACTGTGAATCTCAGGAAAGCAGCCAAGGTGATGATGACTAAGAATAATTTGAAGAGACTCTTAGAAGCTGGGGTTGGGTAATCTAAGATTATGTTACTAGGATGCTGCCATTTGTTAAGTACCATTAACATTTTATTTTTTACTTGCTCTTTCACAAAAGAGGGCAGCAGGCTAAGGTGGAAAGAAAAAAGGAGCCATGGGCCTAAGACTCAAATCTGACTTTTACCTGTTCTAGCCCTAGGTAAGTCATTTGCCTGCTCAGTATCTCAGTTTACTAATCTATAAAAAACACTCGATAATATATAAACTGACTAATAAGGGAAAAAATAGATGCGCTTGAAATTTTAAGGATTCCTCTTTCCTTTTATCTCACTGGCTCCCTCTCTCCTCAAACGATCCTGTCATTTTTCTATCTTTCATACTATCTTTTATCTCTACTCTTCCCCCTCCAGCTCTTCTCTATTTCTCCATCTCTCTGACTCTGTTTCTCTCTTCATGTCTTTCTTTTTAAATCTTTTCCCCTTCTCCCTCTTCTATCTCTTCTATTTTTCTCTCTTTTCTATTTCTCTGTCTCTGTCTCCCCCTCTCAGAGTTAGAGGAGGATTTGCAGGGGTCTATGATTTTTACTGATATTGATAATTATTAGTGAGAAACTCCCTTTATGAATGTATTAAGATTTGCACATATCCATGTACACTTCTTTTCCCTCTCATTCCCTCCTTCTATTCCTCTCTTCCTCCTGCCCTCCATCTCTATCTTTGTTTCTGTCTCTATCTCTCTTCATCTCTCACTTTCTGTCTCTCCCTCTCTGTCTTCTGTCTCTCCCTCTCTGTCTTCTGTCTCTGTCTTCAGTCTTTATCTTTCTCCCCCTCTCTCCCTCCATCTTCCTTCTTTTTCTCTCCAGATATATACATTTACATGTATTTATCTAGACATATGTGTATAGATAGAGAGAGATAAGAGTCTTACCTTCCTTGGAAAATGAAAGGTTAATGACACTACCAGGATAATATAATACACATTATGTTTTAGAGATCAGATTTAAAAATCAAACCACCATGACTTTAAGACCAGCTCCCTAGACCTGAGATGGCAATAGTGTAGGGACCTTCCAGTATGAAAATTCCCTTTCTCAGTGCAGAAAACCAATAAAAAGACTGCTTTATTCCCAATTACAAATAATGTCCTGGTATTCACAAAAACATCTCAAGATGGATTGCAGTACATTATACATTTTAAGGTAGATGTCAGAGAATACTATGCTTCACTGATACTTTGCCCAACATAGATTTTAAAGCTATAAACACATCAGTCAAGCTTATAGATGCAGAATCATTTGAGAATATCAGACACTACTGCACTGTTTTAAAGAAAAGTGTCAATCCTGTGCTGTTTCTAGTTTCTCATTAGATAATGCATGTGAAAACAGTTTTCAAATTGCAGTCATAAATAAATGAAAAGAGGTTTAGAGAGCTGTCTGATGGGCAGTTGGAGGTATAATGATTTGCCCATGGCCACATGGTCAATATATATCTGATGCAAGATTTGAACCTTGGTCATGATAATTTTAAGGCTCTAGCTGTTGTCCCATGCTCGTATATACTTTCCATACTTTTCTGGACAGGTATACTAATCTCATTTTCTATTACTACTGTCATAAGATTTCTACTAGTCTATCTTATTATTTTCTTTAATAGCTCCATGTTCCTTCTCAGGGGCACCTAGATGGTTCAGTAAATAGACTGGTAGGTTTAAAATTAGGACAATTTCTATTCTCAAGTACAAATTTGGTCTGATACTTTCTAGATATGTGATCCTGGAAAAGTAACAACACTATTTGCCTCAGTTTCCTGAACTGTAAAAATGAGTTGAAGAAGTAAATAACAAACCACTCCAGTATCTTTGCCAAGAAAAGCTCAAATAAGTTGATGAATGGTTGGATACAACTGAAAAACAACTGAACCACAGTGCTTCCCCTTAGTCTTTGATAGTAGTGGCAACTAGATCTTATAGAGAGACAACAACAAAACATGCAAGGGGACAGAAGGAAACTAATAAGTAATAAATATAGAAAGGAAAAGGAAATCTTGCCTGAAGTAGAATAAATGATCCCATACAGACTATTTGACATTCATGCATGTTGCACAAACAAAAACTATTTATGAATAATAAATTTTAAGACGAATTATATAATTTTAATGGAATTATAAAATTTTCAATATAAGTATGCTTTGTATTATTAACTTCTCCCTTTTTCTTATGATCAGGAAAATAAATTAAACTAAACCTATGCTGATTTAGGTATCAGAGAATGTGTGAAAAATGGAGCTCCTTTGGGGAAAGAAGCTAGCCATGTAGCAATTTGAGGCACTCACTAATATGCAATGGGATGTCTCTGGTAGCAGCCCAATCTGTCTAGTCTTGTCATTTCCTAGATAAAAGCAAGATTGGTTCCAATGCTGCTGCAGTGTGTCCTTGAAGGATATTGTCTGTCACCTCATACTCAGTAATCTTTGACTTCCCATCCTGGTGTCAGCTACTCTCATCATATGGATGATTAATCATGATGGTTACCTTATGGTTCAGCTGGGAAATATGTGGCTTTTAGGAGCGCATTCATCATCATTGGCTCTCTTGGCCTCTGTCAATAGAACCACAACTTTCCCAGTTTATTTAGGCTCAAAGCCCTTCATGTTTACTTCTTTCCTTTCCTTCAGGAAACAAATACTCTTAATTGTCTAGCATTCCACACCTTCCCAATTCATTCCCATTGCCTTTACCCTGGTCCAGGAGCTCTACAACTTACTTGCTCACTAGGTGACCTAGGGCTAGTCCCTTAAACTTAATGGGTCTATTTCCTCATCAGTAAAATAATTTGGACTAGATAATTTCTATGGTACATCCTACCATTAAATCGATTCCATCTCAATACTTTATGCTTAGATTATTGCAAGTAGAACAAAATTCTCCCCAAGGATCATCCCTCATGAGTTTATCTTATTTCAGTCCCCAATCAAAAGTGTACAAAAACAATTTTACATGAAAAAAGAAGGATTGATTTATTTGGAAACAGTCTTGTAATTGCATTGGTGAGGGAATCTCCTAGAATGGAGACTCTCCATTGGTATAGTTTGACAAATCTTCTGTAATCCATAGTCCCAAACAGTTGTCTGGGGGCAGGGCTCTGAGAGTCTGAATAGCTTTTTTTAAAGCCACAAAGCTAACATTCATTGGAGGTGAATATTCCTGAATCACAATACTGATTCTATTTCTATTATGCCATGGCTTGCAGAGGGAGAAAATAAATGAATAGTAAGAGAAAGAGAGATACAGAGAAAAACAAAAAAAAGATTTTTAAAAGAGGGAAAGAGGAAAGAAAGGAACAGAGCAAGGAATGGAAGAAGTTACAGAAGGAAAGAAGGAAGCAAGGAAGGAAAGAAAGAAGGAAGAGAAGAAGGAAGAAAGGAACAGAAAGAAGGAAGGAATGAATGAAGGAAATAACAGAAGGAAGGAATGGAAGAAGTAACAGAAGGAAGGAAGGAAAGAATGAAGGCAGGAAGGGAGAAAGGGAGACAAGGAAGGGGGGGAAGAAAGGAAAGAAGGAAGAAATGGAGAGAGAAATGGAAGGAAAGGAAAAGCAAAGGAAGAAGAAGAGAGGGAGGGAGAGAAAAAAAGCAAGGAAAGAAAAAAGAAAGAAGAAGTAAGAGAGAGAATGGAAGGGAGATAAAAGCAAAAAGGAACAGCTCTACTACTCTTATAATTATTTCCTATGGATTTTGAAGTATTTGGTTAAGTCACTCAGTTAATACCAATTCCAAGGACATCTACTGTGTCCAATATATTATATTGTGAGATGTTCAGTAATATCTTGAGGTCTCCAAGAAGCATTTTCCCAATGTCATAGTGTCCAATATCTCCCAATCTCAATTGAGATTAGACATGATATTTGGCCATTCTCTGTGAATGAACTTCCTTTGCTTGTTCTTCAAGCTCATTTTCAACCATTAGCAAACTGCTGACACCATGGTAATTTCCTGCTTGATTTATAGTATCTTACCTTGTTCCTTGGCCAAGAGTTATTTATATCAGTCTTTATGATAGTTAAATGTTTCAACTTAGGAATAGTATTAAGCAAAGATAATTTCTAGGAAGGTTTATAGCTTATATCTATATGGAGAGGTGAGAGGGGCAAAGAAATTAAACATTTAAAAATCCTATGTTCTGTTAATATCCTAATTTTACAGTTCAGAAAACTGAGGTAAACAGAGATTGTGTCCAATGTTCATACAGATAATAAATGCCGGATGCTGAATTTGAACTCATACTTTTCTGGCTCAGTATCTGAACTAGGAATCACCAACTGCCTTCAGATGCAGATAGAGCTCTACAGAGAATTTTATACTTATGATAATTCAATATTCTCTCATATTAGTGCCATCTTATTTGATTCTCATTGTTACCCTGGGAAGGAGGTGCTATTATTACCTCCAAATTATAGATGAGGAAAATGAAATATATTATATGATTTGCCACTTGGAATCAAAATCCAGATCTTACTGACTTCAAATCAAGCATTGTCTCCACTATTCCCCATTTTCTTCCCCAATTAAAAGCATCAACTAGCTGGTGATAGGGTTAGAACAAAGAACTGAGTCAGATGGACTTGAGTTCAAATCTTGAATCAGACACTTATAGATAAGTGATCCTGGTCAAATTGTAATTACCCTTTCTTACCCTTTCGCAGTCTCAATTTTCTCATCTATAAAATGGGGATAATAGTGGCACCCATTCTGCAGAGTCATTATGAGAATCAAATAAGTTAACAGATGTAAAATGCTTTGCCAACATTAAAGCACTCTAAGAAACTTAGCTATTATACACAGCCCAATATCATAGACAAGGAAAGCAATATCCCCATTTTATAGACGAGAAAACAGGCTCATCAAAATAGAGAGAATAACCCAAGGTCACTCATCTAAAAATAGGCATCTGAGATTTACAGAATGCTCTCCTGCTTCTAAGAACAATGACATTTCCATTATATCTGCAGGAATAATTTTTCCATCATCCATCCAGAGTCCATTCAATACTCTTTAGATCCAATGAGTTCTTCCTCTATATTGCTCTCATTATGAAATAATCCCTATACCTCTGATCATATTTCAGAAAGGAGAATAAAAGTGAAAAGAACATTCGATTCAATTAGGAAGTTTGGTTTCAAAAACTTGGGTGGCTTTGGGTACCTCACTCATCAATTTGCTTATTAAAATGGAGCAGTTGTATGAAATTGTCTATAAGAATGTTACTAGTTAGACACCCTATGACCATCCGAGATAAACTCTTTAAACCCTCTTTCACCCAGGATTCTTCAGAATCTGTTGTCCATCAGAGGGTTTCATCCTTGTATAGCTGGAATCCCAGTCTAGGCTCTTCTTTTCCTCTCTCTCTTTAGACATGACATTCATATTCACCTCTAGCTGAAAGATCAATGGCTATAGAATTAAAAGGCCTAATTTCAAATCCTACTTCTGACATATTACCAGGCAAAAACAGGGCAGCTATTAAATACAGTGGATAGAATTCCAGGCTTGGAGTCAGAAGGATTCCTCTTTGTGAATTCAAATATGACCTCAGACACTAGCTATGTGGCCCTGAGCAAGTCATTTAACTATCTTTGCCTCAATTCCCTCATCTGTAATATGAACTGAAGAGGGAAATGGGAAACCACTACATTATCTTTGTCAAGAAAATCCAAAATAGGGTCTTGCAGTGAGACATGATGGAAACCACACAATTCCTTCCTTTTCTCATCTATAGCATAAGCAGATTAGACAACATGATCTCAAGTTCTCTTCCATTTCTAAATGGATTATTCTATGAGACATTCACAACTATGTTCTCTGTGATCATTTGAGATCAAACCTTTATGTCTTTACTACTGGACAACTGAGCTTAAGGTCTTCCTGCTTCCATTCTGTCCTCTTTTTAACATATCCTGACAATAGTATCAGACTAAGACTGTTTCATCTTCTGAAGAGCAAAAATCATTGCTGACCTAGTACTGTCCCCAAAATGAAGCCCAAACTTGGTTTCAAGGGGTTCCCACTTCCAATTCCAGTACTGATTCTAGTGTTTCAGGCTTATTTACCTTCAAACCCTCTACTTTCATCGGACTATTCTTTGTAATGTATCTCTAACAAATTTTTTTTCATATCTTCAGCTCTATTCCTTAGCCTGGTCTTCATCCTGGAAAATAGTGGAATTGGAATGAAAGAATCACAGAATTTGAAACTTGGAAGGTACTTCAGTAGCCATCTAGTCTAATTCATACCAAAAAAGGGGGACAAAAAGCTATTTGTGAATCACACCATTGGATTCACCTCTTGTATCTGGTATCTCCTATCTTTGAGCCTTTGGACAAATTAATTAACTTCTGTGACCCTCAAGTTCTTCATCTGTAGAATATAATTCATAATACATAGAGTATGCTTAGCTCACAGAAGTGTTGTAAAAATCATATTAAATAAAAAATTGAGAGTATTTTGCAAATTTTAATGTTCTACATACATGTTAGTTATCATTGTCCAATGTTCAAGATTTATTTTGCTTTTCACAAACTCCTTTAAGTTATCCATCTACTTCAGTTATGAAGCATTTACTCTCTTTTCACTCATAAATCACTTACTACATAGTAATTAGTATTAGAATCATGAAACTTAGAGCTAATAGGATTTGGGGGGCCCTGGAATCAATCCAATGCTTCATCTTTCAGATGAGGAAAGAAAGTCCTTGAGGAATCAGATGACTTATCCAAGATCACACAAACAGTAGGAGTAAGGAAGACAATTGAAGTCCTCTATTTCTGGGATGAAATTGCTCTCCAGTACATCATGCTGCCTACAAGGCCTATACATTCTCTGTCCAACCTAAGTATTTTTAAAGGACAAGGACCATGATATATATTCAGGCAATCTTCCATTCCACTTAACACATATTGGGTACCCAATGTTGTATTTGTTTTTGTTTTTGTTTTTCAGTCCTTTCTGATTCTAGATGACCCCTGGCAAAGATTACTGGATTTATTTCCCATTTCTTTCTCCAACTTATTTGAGAAAACTGAAGCATATAGGACTAAGTGATTGTCTACTGCCACACAGCTAGTAAACATCTGGGACTAGATTTGAACTCAGATCTTCCTGACTTTAGGCCTGCATTCTATCCATTGTTCCATCTAGTTGCCAATACTCAATAGAGATCTATTTATTGATCACTTCTAGTTTGAGATCTGATGATAACAAGGTAACAGAGGAGCACATGGAAAGAGGAGAGGGGGAGATGAGCATGAAAGACAACAATTTCAATTTTGTATATGTTACTTTCAAGGTGGGAAATGAACACAGAGGCCATGTAAGTAAATCTCGTGCTTAAATCACAATTTAGTATGGATACAAACAAAATCACTGATAAGCTCAATCTTCATTTTTTACCTTGGTACAATCCTTTCCATCATGCCCTGCTGGTACCTTCTATGAAACTTTCCCTCCCTCTGGTACTCTTCAGCTTCTTTTTGTGTATTATCTTCTTTTATTGTAATGTAAACTCATTGAGGGAAAGGGCTGTCTTTTTCTTTGTATTTATATTTGCCAGTGCTTAGTCCACTGCCTGGTACATAGCAGGCACTTAATAGATGTTTTTTAACTGACAGTGGAGAAAGAAGTCTAATTCACAATCTATGAAAAATCAGTAATGGTTCCAAAGAAAAGATAATAAAATATGTTCCCCTCCATTATGGAGAGAGATAAAGAGCTACTATATATGCCTAATCTTCATACTCATCCTGAGATGTGTTACTATATTGGATATTTATACTTTATTCTTTTCCTCCCTTACTCATAAGAATTCAATTTTTAGGGGAATTTTGGTTGTATGGGGGCAGGGCAGAGGGAAGAGCAGAGGTGAGAATTCCTCTAATATCAAAACTAAAGGTATCAGTATATTAAGATAATGTGATAATTAGTGGAAGAGTGACTGGGTTCAAATTTTATGATTGATAGCAATTGTGGGGCTTCAGGGCAGTTACTTAAACTGTCTTAGACTCCAGTTTCTTCTCTGTAGAAAAAAAATCATATTACTGACACTATCTCCATCACTGGCTTGTTCCAAGAATAGATAAATAACATCTTTAAGCCCTAAAGAAATATGACCCATGATTATTTAAAAGCAACCCTGTAGATATGGATTTTATTTTAAACAATGATTCAGTCCAAAATGGCATATTTGTAAGGGATAGAAGAGAAAGTATTTGAGAAAGAGGTGAAATATAAACAAATATATGTACTCATACACTTGCTAGCTCTTTTCTCTTGCCTTTATATGAGCTTATTTCAGATATATAAAAGAAAATACAAAACAGGTCTAGATATAGTGGTTTTATGTATTAAAACAATAAATTGACTCACACTTTTGCCAGGTGCCTGGTGCCCTTGGGCAATTTCACATATAAATCAGGAAATAAATGGTGAGATATACTTTCCAAAATAGGTATTTCAAAGCATTCTTTTGTCACTCATGACCTTAACTCCTCTTGCATTCGAATGACATACCTGAAAAAAGACATAATTTTGTTTGCTTCAATATTCTGCATTGAGAATTGGTGTTTCTGGGCCTCCCTCACCATCCCTTTTGGTACCTATGCCCTTTGACTTTGTGCTTCCTTCTAATAAGTCCATAGCCTAATCTCTCCAGTAAATGTGCCCATCCAGACTCCACCCCACACTCTAAATCTTTTTCTCTCTCCTTTTCCCCTCCTTAGAGAACTGCCAGCAACCATTAGGACAAATCAAACCATGCTCACTTTCATCAGAGAATAATTCCCCTCAATTATTTATATTTTCTCATATCTATTATTATTTCTTTGTGCCTGTGGATAAAGAACTTTTGGCAAGCTTTCAGACAGGAACTCAGAAAGTTATTCAAAATAAGGCGTTAATCATACCTGATGTCCCCCAAGGATCTATCCTGGGCTTCTCTCATCTCTCAATCTTATTTTACTTGATGATATCATTAGTTCCCATGGTTTTAATTATTATCTCTAGGAATAGTGCTTATATTTATTTGTTCAATTGTAACTTCTCTCTTGACCTCCAGTCATATCTCCAATATCATTTTAAATACCTCAAATTGGATGTTTATTTATTTATTAAATTTATTAAGGGCCTGTTAGAACACTCTGGTGCTTAGCTTAGAGAAGACTTGGAAAGGTCCAACAGACATCTTCATGTAATTTCAGAATGAGAATGAGGAAGCAGGATATGATATGTTCTTCTTAACCCCAAAAAGCAGGTCAGAACAATGAATGACAGAATGAGAAATCACTGATTAAGCACTTGGTATATATTAAGCATAAGATACAAATTGATAAAACTTGACAGTCTCTGCTCTTGAGGAACTCATACTCTAATTAAGGAAGACAACATATTAAAAATGTTTGGAACCAGACTGGAGAAAAGGATCAGAAGTTGTAGGGGGAAATGGTAAAATGAAATAGATGTCAGAGCCCAGTGATTTGGGAAAGTAAAGAGACAAGGCAATGATACAGTCTAGTGGTCCTCTACCTTCAGGATTACACTGGTGGCTTTCACTTTATCACCCAGTGATCTAGCCACTGTGCTTCCTAGCTAATTCAGGATGGTGCCCACCTGCATTTTCATGGAATCTACTGCTTTTTAATAACTAAATTGATAACAATTAGTTCGCTAATTAATCAGGTTTTTTGTGACTTGTGGTTTCCAAATCTACTATTTGGCTTGGTGCAGGACTAGTTTCTGCTATGCAGAAGTTCTTTTCATAACCCATTTTCTATAGATTGACTTCTTTCAGTTCATTTACCAAAACAGCCTTTCCTGAATATAGTTATATGAGGAATCCTAGATAGCACCTTAAGTATAGCCATAACTTATATAATACTTCTTACTCAATACTATCTCCATTAGGAGGTGAGAAAAGAAGAAAAGAAAAATGATTTAAAAAAGAAAAGAAAAAAATATTGACATGGCATGACAAGAAATGTTCAGGCTGTGGTCTTGAGTCAACAGATCCATATCTCCGAATTAAAAAGACATGGGACTCTCGGGATTTCAGAAATCATTGTTTATTTCCCATGGTAATGTCATTTACATTTGGTGAGTTGACATTTAAATATTTACCTTGTCAAATAATAGCTAGAGTAGGCTTAGCTAATGGAAGGCACTGCCAGAGATGGCATGGAGCAAAATCATTAAAAACAAAATATCCTAGAATATTACCACTTTATACCAGGGATGCAGGGCTGGTTCAATATTAGGAAAACTATCAGCATAATTAATTACATTAATAACCAAACTAACAAAAACCATATGATTATCTCAATAGATAAAGAAAAAGCCTTTGATAAAATCCAACACCCTTTCCTATTAAAAACACTAGAGAGTATAGGAATAAATGGGCTTTTCCTTAAAATGATCAGTAGCATCTATTTAAAGCCATCAGCAAGCATCATATGTAATGGAGACAAACTAAAACCATCCCCAATAAGATCAGGAGTGAAACAAGGCTGCCCACTGTCACCATTACTATTTAATATTGTATTGCAAATGTTAGCTTTAGCAATAAGAGAAGAAAAAGAGATAAAAGGAATCAGAGTAGGTAATGAAGAAACCAAATTATCACTCTTTGCAGATGACATGATGGTATACTTAGAGAACCCTAGAGACTCAACTAAAAAACTACTAGAAACAATTCACAACTTTAGCAAAGTGGCAGGATTCAAAATTAATCCACATAAATCATCAGCATTTTTATATATTACCAACAAAGTTCAGCAGCAAGAGATACAAAAAGAAATTCCATTCCAAATAGCAGATGATAGGATAAAATATTTGGGAATCTATCTGCCAAGGAAAAGTCAGAAACTATACGAACTAAATTACAAAACACTTTGCACACAAATAAAATCAGACCTAATCAATTGGAAAAATATTAAGTGCTCATGGGTAGGCAGAGCGAACATAATAAAAATGATGATACTACCCAAACTAATCTACTTATTTAGGGCCATACCAATCAAACTCCCAAGAAATTATTTTACAAATCTAGAAAAAATAGTAGCAAAGTTCATTTGGAAGAACAAAAGGTCAAGGATTTCAAGGGGATTAATGAAAAAAAAGGCAGATGAAGGTGGCCTTGCTGTACCAGATCTAAAACTATATTATAAAGCAGCATTCATCAAAACTGTTTGGTACTGGCTAAGAAATAGAGCAGTTGATCAGTGGCACTGGATAGGATATCAGGACAATCTAGGCAATAACCTTAACAATCTAGTATTCGATAAGCCCAAAGACCCCAGCTTTTGGGATAAATACTCACTATTCCGCAAAAACTGCTGAGAAAATTGGAAACTAGTGTGGAAGAAATTAGGGCTTGACCCATACCTAACACCACATATCAAGATAAGATCTAAATGGGTTCATGATCTAGATATAAAGAGGGACTTTGTAAGCAAGTTAGAGGAACGCAATATAGTTTATCTCTCAGACCTGTGGAGATGGAATAAATTTATGTCCAAAGAAAACCTGGAACTCCTAATTGAACACCAGATGGATAATTTTGATAATCTTAAGTTAAAAAGTTTCTGTACAAACAAAACAAATGCAGACAAAATTAGGAGGGAAGCATCAAATTGGGAAATCATCTTTACATTTAATGGTTCTGATAAAGGCCTCATTTCTAAAATTTATAGAGAATTGTCTCATATATATAAGAATTCAAGCCACTCCTCAATAGATAAGTGGTCAAGGGATATGAACAGACAATTTTCAGATGATGAAATTAAAACCATCTCTAGTCATATGAAAAGTTGCTCCAAATCACTATTGATCAGAGAAATGCAAATTAAGACAACTCTGAGGTACCACTACACACCTGTCAGATTGGCTAAAATGACAGGAAAAGATAATGATGAATGTTGGAGGGGATGTGGGAAAACTGGGACACTAATACATTGTTGGTGGAACTGTGAATGAATCCAGCCATTCTGGAGAGCAATTTGGAGCTATACTCAAAAAGTTGTCAAACTGTGCATACCCTTTGACCCAGCAGTGTTTCTACTGCTCCTATATCCCAAAGAGATTTTAAAGGAGGGAAAGGGACCCACATGTGCAAAAATGTGAAACGACCAGCAGGACGATTTCAGAGAGGCCTGGAGGGACTTGCATGAACTGATGCTGAGTGAAACGAGCAGAACCAGGAGATCATCATACACAGCAACAACAGTATTACATGATGATCAATTCTAATGGACATGGCTCTCTGCAACAAAGAATTGTCTCAAACCAGTTCCAATTGTTCACTGAAGAAAACCATATACACCCAGAGTGAGGGAAATGAAATATGGACCACAACGTGACATTTTCATGATCTCTATTGACATTTGCTTGCATTGTGTTGCCTTTCTCTGATTCTTTTTTTTTCTTGTAGATTGGATTTTTCCTGCACAATTTGTCAAGCATTTCAACATTATTAACATGTAGTGGACTTCCTGCCATCTAGGGGAGGAGAGGGGACTGGGGGTAAAATTTGTAATGGAAAGCTTTGTAAAGATCAATGTTGGGGAACTACCCATACATATGTTATACAAATAAAAAGCTTTAATAAAAAAATTTTTAAAAAATAAAAAAAAGAATATTACCACTTTTTCAACTCCTTAAAAAGTGAGTGTAAAGATACCAACTAACATGTAAGCCATCCAGAGCCTTCACACTGTCCTGAAGCATAACTTACTTTTTTTAATCTTTAGTTGCCAAATACAATTAGGCAAGAAATAGCAAATTAGTGAATAAATCTAGAATTTGAATGAGGAAGGCCAGTATTCATGTCCCTTTTACCTCTGATACTTACCAGCTGTACAATAGTGAGCAAGTTCCATAATATCTCAGAGCCTCAGATATTTTATTTGTAAAATTAAGGGATTTGATTCAGTGGTCTCCAATGTGTTTTTCAGGGGCAGATAGGTATCACAGTGCAGACCTGGAGCCAGGAAGACTCCTCTTTGGGAGCTCAAATTTGTCCTCAGACACTTACTAGCTGGATGGTCCTTGGAAAGTCATTTAACTCTCTTTACCTCAGTTTCCTGAACTGTAAAATGACTTAGAGAACATGGCAAACCCTTCCAATTTCTTTGCCAAGAAAACCACAAATGGAATCATGAAGGGCTGGATATGACTGAAATGATTGAAAAACAATAAACATTCTTTTCAGATTTAAATGCATTATGCATTTATGATCCTAAGATGTGGGTTTTATTCTTACCAGAGAGACTAACCAGGTATGTGACTCTGGGCAAGTCATTAAATCTCCCTGCTTCTTCATCTAAAATGGCAATAATAATTTTGGTACCTATCATTGGAAGATCAAATGAGATAATGTGTGTTAAGCACTTTGAAAACCTTCAAATTTTCTGAAAATGTCAGTTTGTTGGGTTATTTATAGGTGATGCATAGATGTTGCATAAAGAGAAATTTCATTTTCTTCTTGCTAGTAGAGATTTTGATTCAATATCTCTTGAATCTTCAAATTCTCTTGAATCTTGAATCAACAATCTCTTGAATACAGTTTCCCTAAGACCTCCATGTGCTGCTCTTCAGTGAACTCAAAATCAGACCTCATCATGTGCAACTGGGGTCGAGGGAGATAGAGAGAAAAGCAGAGATGGAGACTGGCACACTGAGAAGTGATAACTGACAGACAGAAAGTGATGGGGAACAGCAGGAGAGCAATAGCAACCCAGGACCATTTAAAACAGTTATTAACAACTTTCTGAACATGAGCACATTTACATATGGAAAAGACCTGGTTGTTTGACCGGATTCCAAATTGAATGAGTCCATGATAACAATTTGCAATTATATTGCCCTTTGAGAATTTACCAAGTACCTTCCTTTCTGGTATCCCTAACTGGGAGGTTTGGCAAATATCATTCGTTTCTAGACTCTCCTCTTTACTCTCCTAAATCTTCTCTGAAATGACTTCATCTCCCTACTCTTCTTTTTATTCATCATCCAGCATATGTCATTTTGTTAGCCTGAAGGTGGGGCCTTTTTTCTGCTTGGATTTATATTTCCAGCTCTTCATGCAGTGATTATCACTAAGTGAATGCTTAATAAATGTTTGACCTTCATTTGACCTGCATTTGATGGGTGAGGAAACTGAGGCCCAGTAAGATTGAGTTAATTTCCCCAAATCCCACAACTAGTCATCATTAGAGAGGATTTTTTAAAATTTATGATATTTTTAATTTGTGCAACAAAACAAAACATTCTATAACATGGTATAATTTTTAAAAGATGATTAGACATGAAATAACAAATCTCTTATGTACATTTTAACCTCACTCCTTAAAATGGTGGTTTCATACTTTTTTCATAATCCAATATTCAGATGCAGCTTATTGAATTGAATATTCCCTTCAGTGATAAAAATTCAGCTTCTCCATTTCTGCCCATCTTGTTCAATTTTTGTCAATGTCCTCCCATAAGATCTACACAAAGAACCCCCCACTTGATGGAAGCCTTTTTCTTTTTCACTTATGATCAGGGTACACAGGGACAAAACTCATTAACTATCTCTCATGCTTCATCCTCAAAAACACACTAAAAGGACAGGGGTGGGGGAAAGCTAATGACTTAAGTGCCAAATTGAGGCATAGTATCCATATTCTGCTCTACTCCAGCTAAAAGGCTATCCTTAATTTTGGAGGTCTTATTAGAAGAAGCACATTGTCCACATGAAATGGTTACATGACTCACATGATCTAATGCTAAGTGAAATGAGCAGAAGCAAGAGTATACTGTATACGGTAACAACAAGATTATGAGATGATTAACTTTGATGGACTTGGGTCTTTTCAATGAGGTGATTCAAGGCAATTCCAATAGACTTTGAGGGAAAGTGTCATCCACATCCAGAGAGAGAGAACCAAGGAGACCAAATGTAGATCAAAGCACAGTATTTTCACCTTTTGTTGTTTGTGTGCTTGTTTTTTTTTTTCACTCTTGTGTTTTCTTTCCATTTTAGTCTGATTTTTCTTGTGCAGCATGAGGAATTTGGAAATAAACTGAACATGTTTAACCTAAACTGGATCACTTGTTGTCTTGGGTTGTAGGGGAGGATGAAAGGGAGGGAGAAAAATTCGAAACTCAAGGTTTTGTAAAGATGAATGTTGAAAATTAGCTGCGTGTATTTGGAACAAAATACTATTAAAACAAAAGTAATTTAAAGAAGAATGAAATATTCCCAGACAAAGGTGGTCAAGAGGGTTAATATGTTAGAAAATATAACCTCAGTGGGACATGTCAAGGGTCAAGAGACTGAGAATATTTAGTCTGGAAAAGAGAAAGCATAAGGATAAGTTTTCAAAAATTATTACCTAGAACAGGAGACAGATGCTTTCAGAAAGCAGAAATGCTGTAGGAACCAGGAAAAATCATAAGAGAGATTTTAGCTTAGTGTAATGAAGAGCTATCTGGAAACAGAAGAGACTGTTTCAGCATCATAGCCCAGTAGAAACACTGCCAGATTGATGACCAGAGTTCCTGAGTTTGAATCCTGGCTGTGCCACTTGCTCTCTGTTTGATCTTGGACAAAGTAATTAACCTTTCAGGTTCTTTATTCACAAAATAAGTCAGTTAGAGTGGATGGCTTTGAAGGTCACTTCTGGAGACATGCAGACAGAAAGACAGACTGAGTACTTGAAGGATATTGACTTATATATGGCATGATAGGTTGTTCTGGATGGTCAGTGCAAAGAATAATAAACCTAGATACTACGATGAAACTCCTGGAATTCAGAAGAGGTTTAATAATTCTCTTTGAACACTACCTAAAAATCAGGAAAATGTATGATCTGACTTAGAAAAAGATTGTCACCTCACACAGTTAAATTTAGAGGTTTTGTCACCAAAAGGGAAAATTTTTAGTTATTTTAATTCACTGATATAAAACAGGCCAATCCTCAAAGATATTAGCTAGATGTGTTACTATGACTTTAATCTTCATCTATTTCTCCTGTTGAAATTCATCTACGTGAAATATCTGGATGTTGTCAACTGAATACAATATCATTATCAAACCATTCTCTCAGTCTTAAATAATAAAGTAAATAAGCCTCAATCACACCTAGGATGTGAGATGTTTATCATCTCCTAAGCAATTTCCATTCACCTTACTAAATAGATTTTTAATAAGGTACTTAAATGGAGTAAAAAAGAAAGAATTTTATTTTGAAAAAGGAAGATTCCAAATTAATAGAATCTGAAAAAACATTAAGCCTTAGGAACTATATGCTATTATAGAGAAAAGATTATTTGCTTCTTATCTAAGTATTTGAAAGTGTTTCTCAGTAGACTTGTAAACTTCTTAAACACAGGGACAGATTTTATTCCCATTTTGGTAACCAGCAGACAGAGCAGTACTTTGAATAAAGTAGATAAATGTTTAGTCAATAATTGTTGGTCAAGTGGAATTAAATGAAAAATGTAGAATATATGTTATTCCTTTTAAAAACAGGGGATAAAATTGAATTCACCTCCAGAAGCAGATCAACTTTGCCTGAAAAATGAGGAAATGGGTTTCAATATTCATTTTGCTCTTTTTAACTGTTTCCACTGCCAGTAAATCTCTAGGCTCTGGGACTACAGGCATTGATTTCAATGTCATGAGCATTCGTGTTAATGATAAAGATTGGCAATCTGCATTCTTTAATGCTTTCCAATAAAGCAGTTCCTCCCAGATTTGCTCATGATTATCAGCTGAATATTCTTGGCTAGTCTACTCAAGAGGGATGAGACATTAACAAAAATGAAATAAAAAAAGATTTGCCATAAGTTAAAAATGAGCATTGTCTGAAAAGACTTAAATAGATGCTCAGGAAATTCACCAATCAAAAATATATTTTAAAAGACATATGTAGTTCCAGGAACAGGAAAAATATTTCTTTGTCAAAGCTTTCAGTGTTGAAAAGGTTATGGAAAGATGACCATATTAATGTATTTAGATGTACCTGGTTCAACCATTCTGGAAAGTCTTTCAGAATTATAAGAATAAAGTGAAAAGAATATATATAATCTTTGACTCATAGACTCTACTCTTAAGAATATATCCCAAGAAAGTCAATGATAAAGAAAAAAAAAGAGCCCATATAAACCAAAATATTTATAAAGAAAATTTTGTTCTGGTTAAAAACTAGGAAAGAAAAAATCCCCATTTATTTGGAAACATCTAAACAAATTAAGGAAACTAAATATGATGAAATATTACTGTGTTCTAAGAAATGCTAATATGATGATTGCAAATATGCCTAGAAAGACATCATACACACATAACATAACATAACATAACATAACATAACATAACATAACATAACATAACATAATATAACATAACATAACATAACATAACATAACATAACATAACAACATAACATAATATAATATAAGATGTGTGTGGATAGGTCAGGGGTTAAAAAAGCATGTCCCAAGGATCAATTTTAACCTTTCCTCTTTTTATATGATTCTTGAGATAAAATATATATTTATTTTAAAATTTAAATTTTATTTTAATTTAAAAAATATTTTTAGCTCATAGCCCTACAAAAACAAATTGGTGAGCTTGATTTGGTCCACTGTAATTTATTGATATTTGAGATTGATAGATAGATAGATATAAATAAATAATATCCATAGATTTAGATATGGATAGATAAAACATATTTCTCTATTTATAGCTATATAAATATAACTGTGTAATAGAGAGAGACAGAGACAGACAGAGAGAGAGAGAGAGAGAGAGAGAGAGAGAGAGAGAGAGAGAGAGAGAGAGAAAGAAAGAGAAGGACTTGAATAGTTTGATCTGGCTTCTTCCTGCATAGAATGCTCAAGAGAGGGAAAGAACACTAAGCCCTTAGTGGGGAGAAAGGGAAGCCTCAGACTTCAGACCACCAAGATGTAACAGGAATATTTAATTGTAATGTTGCTTCTACCAACTTCTATCCTGATTTTTTTTCATGTTTTGGGTTTAGAGAGATTGGAAATACTTATGACCTTGTGAGCTCTGTAATACCAGGGAAATAAATCACCACAATGACAGGGAGTAGTCCCTATGAGATTGTGCAAACAGCCAGTACAACAATTAGGGTCTTCAGTACCCAGTCAAGCAGTAACTGAGTGAGCTTTTTCCAGAAGTCATGCCAATATTGGAATGAACTTGGTGAGATCGATGCAATTTAGAAACTGCATTCAGTTTGAGCCCTCTATTTCCAGAGACCAAAGTAGTATAGAGAGGAGTATGCCCCAAGGTTTTGGAGGGATATGTTTGCATTTATTTTCTCACTACATCCAAGAAGTAATATTTCTTTGAAATAAAAAGCAAACAAAAACAAAGAAATGATGAAAGAAAATATGAAGAAATGAAGAAGTATCAAGGACTTTTTTGATGTTACATGTTCTTATTTTCAGAAAAGAAAAGACAAGAGTATCTGGCAGTGAATTTGACTGTCAATTCCAAGTCAATTTTTTTTTAATCTGGAATCTTAATACTTACTCATTCTTCTTAATCCCTATTTTTCATAAAATTAATTATTTTATTGCCTTCTAAATAGGCTCTATGTTAATATCTTTAGAGCTTGCCATTGTCTTATTTTGTTATTCTTGTTGTCTCTCAATTTTTTGCAGATGATGATTAGAATCTTTCAACATCTCTGATAATGCATGACCTTGTCATAATAATTTTCTTTCCTGTTTTCTATAAAATTTTCTCCACGGGTCCATTCCCTCCTACTTTTTTGGGTTTACATTGATCCTTCCTAAGAATTTTGATCATCCCTCTTCCAAGGCAGGATACTACCCATAGTAGTCTCAGAAGTATTAGAATCTCAAAGCAACAAATTCCTAAATATTTCAACCATAAAAGGCCTACACTTCCCATGCTTAAATATTTCTCCCATTTTGAGAGTATTTTTCTGCAGAATTCCCTCATAATGGTGAAAGAATATTTCCCCACTTCTTTCATCTTTAATTCCACCCTTTCTACCTTACCCATTCTCCTGTAAATCCTCGTCTACCATAGAGACTACAAGAATTTTCTTTCTATTGTTTCTTTTCATTGTTGACCATGTACTTTATTAGAGTAAAACACACATTCTCATCTATCTTATTTTTCTCCATTTTCCTTTCCATTCTGTAATATATCATAACCAAAAGGGGAAAAATATTGATCTGTAGGGAAAATACTGTGAGATTTTGTCTGTATTATTTTAGACCTGTTCTTCATTATAAAGTTAATCCTGTTTTTGTTTTTCTTCCTTTTTTGACAGAAATCTCTTAATGGCTCTTCTTTTATTATTTTGTTTTATTGTTAACCACATTGATGTCTTGTTTTTTTTCTTTGTTTTTGTTTTTTTTTACTTTCTTTTTCTCTCCTAATGTAATTTATTTTGTTATATGAACCTTGCTTGATTTCTATATTTATTTGACTTCCTTGCCTTTCTACTCTTTGGAGTATTTATAAAGCCAATAATCTGTTCATATCTGGCATTGCTTATACAAACACCTTAAGTGGATCTTTTTGATTGAATGTTCATATGTTTTTCAGGAACTGTTTTCTTCAGTCAATTTTTATCCTTTCTTTTCTAAGCTATGATTCTTGCATACTTTTCATTTCTTTTCCCAATTTTTCTTCTACCATTTTATTTGACTTTTAAAATTCTTTTTGAGCTCCTCCGAGAAGGCTCTTTTGGCTTGAGGCCAATTCATATAACCCTTTGACATTCCACAGCTTTTCTCTTGGAGCACAGAGGGCACTGTTCCATGTTTCTTGTGCAGCTTTAAGCTTTACGGTACTTTGAGCTTTAGCTTTGATCACTAGGGCCTCAGATGTTTGATGACTTGCTAACAGAACTGGAGATAGGCTGACCTAGTCCCTGCTAGTGTTGCTTAGTTTCCAGGGCTGGTAATTTACCTTCTGCTCTGGGACTAGAGGCTCTACTATTGGTCTGCTGAACCACCAGCCTATTGATCCAAGACTGAGGGGTCTTCCTTGCTGATCTCTTCTGTAATTAAAAGCCTTTCACTAACTTGCCTAAACACAATCTGTTGGGAATCATTTTTAGGTGGGGATTAGGAACTCTATTATTGTCCCCCTTTTAAAAAAATCAATATATTTGCACTTGGATGATATTGTACTAACTTTCCTATCTTCAAATTTCTCTGACAGTACTTCAACAACTATATTTACCAGTTTTTTTTTTTTTTTTTATTGACTGAGGATGAAGATCAACTAGGCAGGATGATTTCCATTCATCCAGGACAGACAGATACTATTTTATTGTCTTCTTACTTTGCCTGGATATCTAGTCCATGTTAGTCATGTTTATGTCCTGTCTTCCCCAGTCCAAATATTATTCTTTTTATAATGAAAAACAAAAGCAAAATGAGAATTGATTGTGTTTGCCTCCTGCCATCCACTATCTTCATACAACAAATTTGAATGGCTACCTTATTCATTCTTAAATCTCCTCTTTTCCTCTCTCTCTCTCTCTCTCTCTCTCTCTCTCTCTCTCTCTTTTCCTCTCTCTCTCTCTCTACATATATATATATATTTAATATGTTGCCTTTAGCTTTCCTTCCTATCATAATTAGCTTATTTTGCATTTTAATAACTTCTGAAACTATTAACATAGGGATATACCAAGTTTTTGCTTTTATCCACTGTTACACCTTGTTCTGTTATATATATATATATATATATATATATATATATATATATATATATAT
>JAJPUD010001997.1:0-55000 GCA_023553655.1 Myrmecobius fasciatus
CTTTTTTTTATTTCATTGTTGAAACTATATTCTCTTCAGGAAATTTTACCTAATTAATTAGAAGATTGATTGATTGGGTATCACACATGAAATCAACCATGACCCTACATGTCTTACTACAAATGTAGGAAAGAGTTGTTCTTTCCTACATGGATAAGCAGATTGCTTATTTTATCTCATCTGAAACCACTATATAACACTGACTTATACTGAAAGGTTTCTGTTGTTATTGGCACATTGACAACAGATCAACATTTTCTTGAAGGCTGAAACCTGATTTTAGCAGAGGAAACCTGAATATAAATCCAGTGAATCCAAAATAACAATTGATAGGTTTGATCTCAGACTACAGAGATGCCTAAAGAGTTTTATAAGAGTTGGATGTCTAATTGTATATATCTTTCCCTGAATTTTTTTCTATATCTCCCTTGCATTGCTTGACTGTGACTTGTTAGCTTTGGTTGATTAGAATGAAGGTAAGGTCAAAAGTCTTAATCATGTAGTCCAGTTAGCTTTGTTCTCTGCTCTGTGGTCAATGATTATCTTTCTAATTTAGGCAGACCCTCTGGAAAAAGCATTGTTTTGGTCACAGGAAGGACTAATTAAGTGTAGATAGCAGTATAAACCTGTCTTTACTTCTGAAAAAACTCAAAGTACATACTCTACTAGGGATTAAATTGATAGAATTATTTTCTCTGGCTTGAGAGACTGAAAGAAAAAAGGAGTAAGGAGTGTTAAAAAGTTAAGAAATGCTAAATTCCTTTAGGCCAGTAACTATGTACATGAAAGATCTATATGGTATAAATGGAAGGTAATCTCAGAGGTAAGGTATTGGGACAAGGGAGACAAGGAAAGACTGCTTGTAGAAAATGAGATTTGAGCCAAGTCTTCAAGAGGCCAGGAGAGACAAGGAGATACAATTGAGAAGGAGGGCAGTAATTCTTCATATGCAAATGAAAAGGTATGAAATTGGGAGAAAGTCTCATGAGCAAGGAAAAGAAAGGACAGAGCCACTGGATTGTGAAATATGTGGAAAGGGGTAAATATATATAAAAAAAAGATTGGAAAGGTAAGAAGGGGAAAGGTTGTGAAAGGTTTTAAAAGCCCCAAAGAAGATTTTATATTTGATCCCTGGAGGTAATAGTGATTTACTATTTCATGTAGTAGGGAGGTGATATGGTCAGAACTGTACTTTAGGAGCCTCAGTTTGTCAGCTGAGTGGCGGATACATCAATGTGAGGAGAGATTTTGCACCCAGCCTGAAAGTTGCTGCAATAGTCCAGGCATGGGGCGATAGAGACACACACTAGGGTAGAATTTGTTTGAGTGGAAAGAAGTAGAGAGAAGAGAGAAGAGTAGAGAGAGAGACAGTAGTGAGACGAGTAGAAAGAAAAGTAGAGAGAATCTAGGAGAGACATGGTGAAGACAGAAATGTTAAGACTAACAAGATACTGAATGTATGGGATGAGTAGGATTGAGAAGTTAAGAAATGACACTGAGATTATGAGTCTCAGTGAATGGGAAGATAGTCATGCTCTGGATAGAAATAGTGAAGGTTGGAAGAAGAAGGAAAGATAATCATTGGATTTTGTTTTGGAAGTGATGAATCTGAGATGTCAATGGGACATTCACTTTGAGATCTTCAAAAGATAGGTGATCATTTAAGAATGGAGTTCAAGAAAAATATTAGGGCTGGATGTTTAAATTTGAGAATCCTCTTTCTAGGTACAGAGAAATAGGTATACATTATAATTATTTTGTAAGCTATCACATCATCAACTTATTCTGATTCACAAAGCCTTCACACTTAGTTTGCTGTGTAACCAAGACGCCTCTTTAAAAAATATTTCTCAGGTTACTTGGCCACTCTACAAAGCCTACCAACAATTGGGAGCACCAGAAATTCTGTGCTAGGATGTCTTATCAAATCATTTAGAACATTAACCATTGATAAATTTGTATCACTTTGAAGTATATAATTGGACTGCAAGTCAGTAAACCTGTGTTCTCTTTTAAACTCTGTCATACTGCGGTATGTCAGGTGTTTATTTTCATGCTCATATCTTTTCCCATAAACCTTTGGGTACTGAAATTAAATTTTTGAATAATAAGTCTTTAAAGAGTTTGAGAAACAATGCTGGTCATGATAAGTGCATTTACTTGTCAGGACATGCCAATTTTAAGAATTTACCTACTGAGCAAGTCATTTCTAGCTTGTCTTTCTTTGTCTCAAATGACTGTCATATAAAATGCTATTAATAATGTTTCTGGCATTAATACTTCCTTCCATAATAAGAAGGTGGCAGAGATTCAAAGTTTATTAGAGTCCAAGAAAGGAATTTAGACTACTGTATTTTAGGAATTTTAGATTAAAAAAATTGAGAGAGAAGATATGATAACATAGCCTCTAAAATGGCTCAAGAAGTAAAGGAGATTTTCAAGAAGTAAATTCTGAGAACACAATAATAACTATATAGAAAGAAATAATCAAGCATCTAGAGAGACTAGTATCTAGATCACTCAATCAACAAACATTTCTTAATCATTTATCTTCTAGGCATTATGCTAAATTCAAAGACTATTATAGTGCCTGCCCTCAAAGAACTTAAATTTTCTCATGGGAGACAACATGTGCACAAAATACACAAGATAATCTTGTCTGGGAAGGGACTAGCTTCGAAATAGATTAGGAAATGTCTCTTGCCGAAAGTGGTGCTTGAGGTGAGTTCTAAAAGAAGCCAGGGATTCCAAAAGAAAGAAATGAGAGGGAAAAGCACCTCAAGGATGGGGAAAAGACAATTTAAAGGCATGGAAATAGGAGATAGAGCATTGTGTGTGAAGAACAGCAAATAGAGCAATATGGTTGGATGATAATTATAATGACTATTAATCATATAGTGATTTAAAGTTACAAAAGGTTTTACAAATGATAGCTCATTTTACCCTTACAACTTTATGTCCCTAATTAACATGTATTAGACTTCCTGCCATCTAGGGGAGGGTGTGGGGGGTAGGAGGGAAAAATTTGTAACAGAAAGCTTTGCAAGGGTCAGTGTTGAAAAATTACCTATCCATATGTTTTGCAAATAAAAAGTTTAAAAAAAATAACTTTATGTCTCTATTTTACAGATGAAGAAACAGACTGAGAAAGATTAAGTGACTTGCTGAGCATCACACAGCTAGGAGTTTTCTGAAGCCATATTTAAACTCTGGTTTACTGATTTTAGGTCCATAAAATAGGAAGAGGCTGTGTTGTGAAGAGCTTTAAATGACAAATAAAAGAGTTTAGACTGAATCTTAAAGGGAATATATACCTAATGAAATTTATCTTAGTCATAATGTTAAACTTGAGTTTTAGGAAAACTTGGCAGCCTTGTGTAATATAGATTGGAATAAGAAATGACTTTGTGGAGGGAGTCCAAGTAGGAGATTATTTCAATATTTCAATAGTCCAAGAGGGAAGTGATAAGGACTTGAACTAGATTGATGGATTTGCTACTGGAAAGAAAGGGACACATTTGAAAGATGTAAAGATATAAATGGTAAAAAAACTTAATTGATTGCATATATGGAATGAGTGACTCTGGACAAGCCACTTAACTTCCCAGTGCCTTAGGAACTTTGAAAGAATGAAAGTTCCAGAGAAGCAACCAAGATATATTGGCAGGAGTGTTCTTTGCTGGGAATTCCCTATACCTCTGAAATTATTAATCTGGTCCAAAAAAGGAAGGTATTAGCTTACTTTTTGGTGACAGTTGCCCAATATCAATAGATAGCAAAACAGAAATCACATCTTATTTTACTATTATCCCATCCTTCCATATGCTACACCTTTACCTCCAAACATTTTAGCTTTCCCTTCCTTTCCAGTTTATTTAGGTTCCTTTGATATCCTTATTTTTCTTTTTTTTTTCCTGAGGCAATTGGGGTTAAGTGACTTGCCCTGGATCACACAGCTAGGAAGTGTTAAGTGTCTGAGATTAGATTTGAACTCAGGTCCTACTGAGTTTAGGGCTGGTGCTCTATCCACTGCACCACATAGCTGCCTCAATAGCATTGTTTTTCTTTCATAGATTTGAATTAACCAGTTAATAAGCCCATGGACACATATTTTTCTAAACTAGAATCCTTTGACTTTCTGGTCCTATTGCTATGCCTATCCTTCTAAACCTTAACATGGATAACTTTCTGTGCTTCTACTGGAATATTGCTTAATACAACCATTGGAAGTCATATAGCCATGTAGAATGAATTCACTACAACTTTATTACTGCAACAATCTAATCTCAATTGGGTCATCATTTTGTTTTGGTTTTCTTTTTCTATTAAATAGTATTTTATTTTTCTAAATCCATGTAAAGATCATTTTCAGTATTCATTTTTGTAAAGGTTTGTGTTATAAATTTTAAATTTGTCTCCCTCCCTCTTTTACTTCCCCCCTCTCCAAGACAGTAAACAATCTGAAATAGAATAAATATGTGCAATCCTTTTAAACATATTTCCATATTTGTCATGTCATACAAGAAAAATCAGACCAAAATGGAAAAAAAATGAGAAAGAGAAAAGCAATGAAACAAACAAAAAGGTGAAAATACTATGTTTCAATCTACATTCAGTCTCCATAGTTCTCTTTCTGGATGTGATTGTCATTTTCCATCCCAAGTCTTTTGGAATTGCCTTGAATCGGGCTGCTAGTTGTTGTAGTGGATAGAGCACCAGCCCTGAAGTCAGGAGGACCTGAGTGCAAATATGGCCTGACACTTAACACTTTCTGGCTATGTGACTTTGAGCAAGTCACTTAACCCCAATTTCCAAAAAAAAAAAAAAGAAAATTTCTTGAATCATTGAGAAGAGCCAAGTAACTTGTCCATATTGTTATACATCATTTTATTTTATTATTTCTTCCCTGACTGTCACACTTCCCAGACAGAGTGTCCTAAAGCTTTCCCCCTTCTTCTAGCTTCCCATAAAGGTTAGTTGATTCTCAGCAAAGGACCCAGTGTCCTGCTTTACTGAGTAAATAAATAGAGGCCATCTGACAATAGTCACCTACCCATCCTATTCTTAACTCATCTGAAAAACCTCCTACTTTATTTGCTATTTTATTCTTCTCTGAACCAACCTGATAAAAGTGGTGGCTCTTTATTTAGCAAGAAGACAAACTTCTACTTCTGTCCTTGATTCCCTTCCTTCCCATCTCCTCTGTTTTTGCCTCTAAGGATGAACTAATCTTTGATTTCCTTTTAACTGCTTCATCCTTTCTTGCTTTGAAAATGTGTCCAGGTTTTTCCAACCTTAAAAAAAACCCTTTTCACTTGATTCTGTCATTTACTCAAGCTATCGTCTTTTCCCCCTCTCATAGCCAAATCCCTAGGGAAAAAATCCATCTGCATTTGCTGCCTACACTTCCTCACCTCCCACTCTCTTCTAAAATCCTTGCAATCTGGCTTCTGACTATACCACTCAAAGGAAACTGTTTTCTCCAATGATTTCTTAATGGTTAAATCAGGCAGTTCTTTCTTAATGCTTATCCTTCCTGAGCTTTCCTGGCTTTTGGACAATATGGATCACTTCCTTCTCCTACATGGACTCTCCTCCCTTGAGTTTTATAACATTGTCTTTTAATTCTCCTCTTTCCTCTCTAGCTGGTCCTTCTTAGGCACTGTCTGGATTATTGTTCATGTCTTGCTTCCTTATTTTGACTAGCTCTGAGGTCTTCTTCCCTTTCACTATACATTCTCACTTATTGATAATTTCTCTTCAATGGATTCAGGGATTATCTCTGTGCAAAAGATTCCCAAATCTGTAGTTCTAATTTCTTTTGAGCCATAGTTCCAAATCATCATTTGCTTGCTAGGCATCTGTCTCTTGCTATCCATTCAGCATAAAAATTTTAACCTGTGAAAAACAGAACTCATAATATTTCTTCCTAGTTCTTTACAATTCTCCATTTCTATTAAAGAAGACTTCTAGTGAAAGGTCTTCTAATGAAGACATTGTCATTTTTAAAACTTTTTGCTGTTCAGTAGTTTTTCTAGTCGTATCCAACTCTTCATGATTCCATTCGGAGTTTTCTTGACAATGATACTAGAGTAGCTTGCCATTTCTTTCACCACCTCATTTTACAATGAGAAAACTGAGGCAAATAGGGTTAATTGACTTACCCAGGGTCACATAGCTAATAAATATCTGAGGCCAGATTTGTACTCAGCAAGATGAGCTGACTCCAATTATTCTTTCCATTATACTACCTAGGTACTCAGCTTCTTTATCTTGGAGTCATCCTCATTTTTCTTCTCCCAGATCCAAATCAATTGCTAAGTTTTGTTGTTGCTATTACTTCTCATATATGCCCTTTTCTCTTTACTCACATAGCTATCACCCCATTTTATTATTATCTTATTTATTATAATCCTCATTATCTTTCATCTGGACTATTACAAGAGATTTCTTTTTTCCCCTTATTTTATAGAAATTTTTGTATTTTATAGAAATATAGAATTTTATAGAAATCATTCCATTAAGTACACTAAATAACCATGTAAGATAGGCAGTAGGAAACTGTGGTTCAGAGATTTGCCCTTAATGCCCTTAATTAATGCCCTTAAACACTAACTCACATACTAAGTGGTTTTTTTTTAAATTAAAAAAAATTTTTTTATTTGCAAAACATATGTATGGGTAATTCTTCAACATTAACCCTTACAAAGCTTTCTGTTACAAATTTTCCCCCCTACTTTCTACCCCTCCCCTAGATGGCAGGATATTCATTACATGTTAATTATGTTAAAATACTTGACAAATTGAATATATGTATACATATTTTTACAGTTATCTTGCTGTGCAAGAAAAGTCAGATCTACAAGAAAGAAAAATCTGAAAAGGGAAACAGAATGCAAGCAAACATCAATAGATAGCATGAAAATGTTATATTGTAGTCCACATTCATATCCCTCTCTCTGAGTGGCTTTCTTTACTGAACAATTGGAACTGGTTTGAAACATTTCATTGTTGAAGAGAGTCATGTCCATCAGAATTGATCATCATATAGTCTTGTTGTTGCCATGTATAATGATCTCCTGGTTCTGCTCATTTCACTCAGCATCAGTTCATGCAAGTCTCTCCAGACCTCTCTGAAATCGTCCTGCTGGTCGTTTCTTATAGAACAATAATATTCCATAATATTCATATACCATAATTTATTCAGCCATTCTCCAATTGAAGGGCATCCATTCAGTTTCCAGTTTCTAGCCACTACAAAAAGGGCTGCCACAAACATTCTTGCACATGTGGGGCCCTTTCCTTCCTTTATGATTTCTTTGGGATATAAGCCCAATAGAAACACCGCTGGGTCAAAGGATATGCACAGTTTGATAACTTTTTGAGCATAGTTCCAAATTGCTCTCCAGAATGGCTGGATCCGTTCACAGTTCCACCAACAATGCATCAGTGTCCCAGCCTTCCCACATCCCCTCCAACATTCTTCATTATCTTTTCCTGTCATTTTAGCCAATCTGACAGGTGAGTAGTGGTACTTCAGGGTTGTCTTGATTTGCATTTCTCTGATCAATAGTGATTTGGAGCACCTTTTCATATGACTACAAATAGTTTTAATTTCATCCTCTGAAAATTGTCTGTTCATGTCCTTTGACCATTTATCGATTGGAGAATGGCTTGAATTCTTATAAATATGAAACAATTCTCTATATATTTTGGAGATGAGACCTTTATCAGAATCCTTAAATGTAAAGATGATTTCCCAATTTATTGCTTCCCTCCTAATCTTGACTGCATTGGTTTTGTTTGTATTACAAGAGATTTCTAATTGGTTTACCTCTTTCTTTTCTAATTCAAATTCCATTTAGCCGTTAAAGTAATATTTCTAGAACACAGAACTACTTTTATCACTCTCCCATTCAAAAAGTTTCAATGGTATTTATAATGCTTCCAATATAAAACACAATTCCTTTATGTTGGCACATAAAACTTCATAATCTAGCTCCAATCTTCCTCTTCATACTTATTTCCTATTAGTCCTTCCCATGCCAAAAAGATCTCCTTCAAACTCATCATTCTAACCATTGATCTTCATGTCTTTCCAAGGGCTTACACCATACCTGTCCTACAATCCCTCTTTCTTCACCTCTGTCCCTTGGAGTCTTGCTTTTTTCAAAGCTGAGCTGAGCTAATTCCTCCCTCCTGAAACATTTCTAATTAATCTGCTACTGTTCTTCTCAGATTATATTCCATTTACTTATTTGTATACATATCCCCTCCAAACAGAATATAAATTTGAAGGTAGAGGATGTTTTCCATTTTTTTCCTTTGTATTCTCAGTGCCTACCATAATTCCTATCACACAGAGTAGATGCTTAATTAGATATGGTTGTTTGTTATTAAAATCAGTGAGAAAGTTGTTTAGATTGGAATATATAGGGAAGAAAATATAGTAAGATGATGCTGAAACCTGAAATGGTGAAGAAATCCTAAAAGATTGTACCTAATAAGTTTTTAAATAAGTGCTTATTAATTCAACTTACTGATTTATATAAGATCCAATAACATCCAGAAGGAAGAAGCAACATCAACAAATAGGTTAATAATGTGGATTAAATTAAAAATGTGTTTTACAATCCCAAAGAACTCATGATGAAAAATGCTATCTGCTATCAGAGAGAGAACTTATACTACCTGAATACAGACTGAATGATACTTTTTCGATTTTTTGTTCAACTTTTCTTCAAAAAATGATTAACATGGAATTGTTTTATATGATTGCACATGTTTAACCTATATCAAATTGCTTGGCATCTCAGGGAGGGAATAGGATGGGAGGAAGGTATAAATGGACTTTGAAACTCAAAACTGAAAAAAACTATGAATGTCAAAAATTGCTTTTACATATAATTGGGGAAAATTAAATATTATTTAAAAAAGAAAAAGGGCATCATGTAATTATATTTTTCCTCCCCCAATATTGTTGTCAAGTATTTACTAGCTAACTCCTGTTTACTGGTCTCAGTGCCTCTTTCCTCTCTGTCCCCCAACAGGGATTTCAGGCACAGACTTCCACACCTTGTTAACTATTAAAAGTGCAGAAGATAGAATTTGAACTCAGGTCTTTCTTTATTTTAAGTCTAATACTCTTCATTGTATGCTGCTTCTTCTCTTCAATAAGAGATTGAGGTAAAGAATTTGAAAAGGCCTTTTATCCTATTCTTGTTGGATGGATGTTAGAGAAGTTGGAGGTATGAGAGCTAGATAACAGTGTAGATTTTAGAACTGATTGGGCTTTGGAATGGCTGGGCCTTAGGAGTAGTCACTCATTAATAGTTTGATCACAACTTAAAAGGAGAAACTTCTAATGTTCTATGGATGCCTGATTCTGTACTTTTATCAGTGACTGAAAAAAGACATTGATAGTATGTTTATCAAATTTGCAGAGGATACAACAGCAGCTTGCAGAGGGCAGAACTGCAAAAAAAAATACTGCCCCAATTTTCTACTTATCTGGTCTAGATTATGGCAGTAGTTAAGAGTATGAAGAACAAACCAAGAAGAATTGTTAGAATTAATTGTAAAAGGGAATATCACCTTCCCAAATGACTGTTAGATTAAAAAAGATCCTGACAGGCTAGAACCAAGTTGAAATCTAATAGAATTAAATGTAATAAGAATAAAACTAAAATTCTACACCTGGGTTCAAAAAATTAGCTTTCCAACTCAATTCAGGAAACATTTGTAAAACACCTACCTACCATGTGTCAGGAGACACTCAGCTACACTTTGGCAATATAGGATAAAGGAATGTTCTGATTACATAGGATAAAGAAAGCTTACAATAATTTCTCTTGTTCCTTATCTTATTTCTTCAATGAAATGTCATTACATAGGACTTGCAATACAAATTTTTTTTCTTCTTTTGATTCATCAGCAAATTCTATAAATGACAACAATACTAATACTAACAGGAAAAGCTAGCATTTATGTGGCACTTTCAAGTTTTCAAAGCACTTTATAAATATTGTCTTCTTTTATCTTCATAAGAACCCTGGGTTTTTATGTATCTTCATGTGTATACATGTATCTTCATGTATCTAGTACATGTTTGAGTATGGATTTAAAATAGATCTTCCTAACTCCAAACTCCATTCTATCCACTGAACCACCAGCCTACCTTCAGGAAAAATGAAGCAAACTTTGACTCAAAGAACTTATATTTTACTAATAGGATAAAATGAGAACACTGATATATACTACAACATGTATACAAAATAAATGAGAGTGGGTTTTGAGCAGAAGTGTCAAACTTGTGAGAACCAGATCAAAATGTAATTAGGAAATGTTCAGTTAACCAAAAAACCCCTACAATACAATGTGGATAATGATAATTTGTGGCTTTCTAAGTTGATGTTCAACTTGGAGGAATCCATTTTTTTTTTTTGGAGTTTGATACCATAGCATATAGCACTAACAACTGGGAAACATCAGGAAAGACCTTTTCTAGAAGGTGATATTTAAGCTGAATCTAAAAGGGAAATAGGGGAGAGGTTAGGAGAGAAAGACCATTTCAGACATGGGGGAGAGCCTGAACAAAGGCAGAGGGCCAGGACATCTAATGTTACTAACTGGCAAGAGCAAGCAAGTCAATTCAGCTCCAACATAAAGTATGTGTGGAAGTGCAATAGTTGGAAAGTTAGCTTATGTGCCTGATTGTGTAAGACTATAAATAGAAACGTTTATATTTTATCCTATAGGCTAGAAGGAATTATTGAAGCTTCTTGAGCAGGGAAATGACATAGCCAGATTTGCTCTTATGAAGATCAATTTTGGAAATGCATGGAAGACGCATGGAAAGGAGAGAATCTGAAAATAAGGAAACCATTTGGGAAGCTATTGCAATAGTTTCTGTGTCTGTCCTTCATGTTTGATTGCCTAAACATATGTGTTCTTTCCATATATACTCTCCATTCATGTGCCCTATCCATGTGTTCTCAGTGTTTATACCCCTCCAATTATTGTTCCAAAAGGATATGGGGAGAATATTTAGTTGATACTTTCCTTAGTCTTCTATTTATTTTGTATGTCTTTGCTTTAAACTAATTGTATCTCCTGGCTGATTAGCAAAAGGGAATATATTGATGGAGGCTCATGAGCTTTGGTTTTGAGTGAATGTAAATTTACATAGTACCTTGAACTTGAGGTAGCTTTGAGTGTTAGATGCCTCTACTATATTAGAACATAGCAAAGATGAATTCTTCTAAAGTCCTTTCTTTTAAATCTTCCTTTTTAAAGATTAATAAAATAAGTGCCAATCAAATTGTAATGAGGAAGTCATATGGTTCTGTGCAGAATGCAGTTAACTTCATATATTCTGGATTCAGAACAAATTAAGGTTCATTTTCACTTGGCAAAGTACCAGTTGCTTCCTGGTTTTTTCTTTTCTTTTTTAATGGATGTGTGGGAGTGGTGCTAGGTTTAAGGAGATGTTTCTAACACTTCTCAGATATCAAATAGTTATTACAAAACCACATTTGGATAATCTGAATACTTTAAAAAGAAACATATAAATTATATTTCTCTCAAACTTTTGTTTTAAGAAAGTTCTTGAAAAGATTCATTTTGCCTTTTCTTCAGCATACAACCAACAAGTTGTTTGCCATGGCTCAGTGGACCCCTAAACATTCCTGAGTCCCCTCTCTCCTTGTTGCTTAGAACAAATGGGGAATGCTGCCTGTCTAGGCTCAGGAAGAATGTTCCTCAAGTCTCTCCCATGGTCTTTCTCAAAGCATTTTCGCTTAGCCAGTTGGTATTTTCTGACAAGCTTCATTTCCTCTCCAATTGTCAGTGGGGGTGGGTGAGGAGAGGGTCATATGGTAAAAGTATGTTTGTTTAAGGAGTCATACTATCTTTCTTTCCTGAGCACGGGAGCTCACCTGTTAACTAAGCACCATTCATCTTCTTCTAGTTCTCAGACTCAGTGGAGACTGCAAGCAGATTTGGGATGAGGTGACAAGGATCATAAAAAAAGCCTATTTGCTTGAGGTCAGATACTGAGGGACTCCTGATATGTAGCCACTGATGTAAGTGGAAGTAAACATCCTCCTGACTAAAGAAAGCTCACAATAATTTCTCTTGTTTCTTATCTTTTTTCTTCAAAGAAGTGACAGCAGAGAGTAGGACCTGGAATGCAGTCTCTTTCCCCCCCCCCCCTTCTCTCTTTTAATTCATCAACAAATTTCTATCAAATCAATGTTACTGGAGTTTTAGTTTAGCATTCGTGTTTGTTAGTTAATGAAATAGCCATATATATATGTATATATATATAAAACTCCTTTAATCAAGGGTTTCTTTTTTGTCCACAGAGAATCCATGGGAAATGATTAATACTATGTTTTATAGAAACGGCAGAAACTGGTGTAGGATTTCTCCTTTTTACTTTTTTTGATACTATAATATTAACAAAAATATTTCTTTTGGGTCATTTCTGTAGTATTGTGGAAATGACAACTTGGAATTTGGAGTATCAGGATGTGAATGTTTTTAAAATAAAATAATGCATAATGTTCTATTTATTCATGTGCTGAATATTATTTAAATATTTTTAATATTCTATTTATATTTATCATATATAATAGTATGTGAAATTATTATAAGCTCTTTTGGTTTATTTCATTGGGAGAATATTTACTTATATTTATCTCAGTAGTAATGTCAAAAGCATCCTAGTATTGACAAAATTAAAGAGACCTTTTCATGTTTGTTATTTTGTTATGAATAGAGGGCTATTATTGGCATTAAAAAATCCCAGGTTCAGGGCAGCTAGGTGGCGCAGTGGTTAGAGCACCAGCCCTGAAGTCAGGAGGACCTGAGTTCAAATCTGGTCTCAGACACTTAACATTCCCTAGCTGTGTGACCCTGGGCAAGTCACTTAACCCCAATTGCCTCAGCAAAAAGCAAAAAAAAAAAAAAAAAAAATCCCAGGTTCAAATTTTTTTTTCCTAGCATATGGCTGTATGATGCTGAATAAATCATTTAATTTAGTTCTTAGCCACTTCTCCAGAGATTATAAATTGCCGACTAGTTATCAATCTACTTTGGTAGAGAAAATTTATTCACTGAGAATTTCCTAGATTGATGAGATCACAAGTCCAAATTTACGCCTCCTCTCTCCACTCTGTTAACCTCTCCTTTCCTCTCCCCACCCCCCTAGCAATATGCAAGCAACTTTGCTAGATGCTTTATAGAATAAAATAATATCTTTATGTCTGTTTATCTATTTATCTGTCACTGCTCTAGAGAAGTTTACATCTAATAAGCCTGTATGTGTAACTGTCTAATGAATGATATGTTGAAATATATGGTTATGGCAGTTAGAAATAAAAGCGGCTAAAAGCTTGTGACAAAAGCAAGAGATACAGCTGGAAAAAAAGTAAGTAAGGGCTAGATTGTAGAGGGTCTTGGATGCTGTGCTAAGAACTCTGGATTTTTATCAAGTAGCAATGTGAAATAATGACGATGAACATAGTTAACATTCACACAAATCTTTGTTTTTTTTTAAAACATACTTTGTATAATCATTTCATTTGGTTTTCATAAGTTCCTTATTGATTAGATGCTATTTACTATTCCTATTTTACCTTATCTCTATTTTACTACTGAGGAAACTGAGGATCAGGGTCAAGGCTAAGTATTAAATAAGGATTTAAAATCCTGACTCTAAAGACAGAACTTTTGGTAGTTAGTAGGTTATGCTGGTTTCTGATCAGGAAAATGATGATCGAAATGGTTTTAGGTAACCAGGATGGGTGATGGGTGTGCAGAAAGGATTTAAGCAAAAATAGACTGGAGATAGGGTGATCAATTTGGATGCTATTATAATGATAACAGCAATAGAAAAAATGTGAATAAATACTAAATACTAAATAGAGTGATGTAAGAAGCATAAAAAGAAAAGAGTCAAAAGCCTTTGGCAACTGATTCAATGGAAGACTGATGGATAGGGACTCCATAGGGACTCCAAGGTATGCAACCTTTGTGACTGGAAGAAATAATATTAAGGAATTCAGATTCCTGGAATCCAATTGACCAGGTGGTATAATGGATAGAGTTCTGGCTTGGTGTCAGGAAAATCTGAATTCAAATCTCACTTTAGATATTAACTGTGTGGCCCAGGACAAGCCATTTAACTTCAATTTCATCATCTGTAAAATGGGGATAATCATAGTACCTCCTAGGGTTTTGTGAGAATCAAAAGAAATAAGATTTGTAAAGTGGTTAGTACAGTTCTTGGCACATAGTAAACACTATATAAATGCTAGCTATTATTTTTTTTAAGTTACTAGATGAAGCTGTGATAAGTAGATGAAATCTAAGAAACTGAGTATGTATATAAAGAGAACATGAATGAATTCAGTACTTCATTCAACACTTTATATGTAGTAGGTCCTTAATTAGTATATGGTGGATTGAATTGTCAAAAACTTAGATTTTTTGCTTACCTTTTACTGGCAATCCTGGTCCTCTTGCTGACTTTTATTATGTGATTTTGGGAATGATTTTAATTTTCTCATATATATATATATTACACACATATATATATATATATATATAAAGATAACAAGAATATTTCTGACCTTCTCCTCAAGGGATGAACGGGGTAGAAGTTAAAATACTGTGAAGTTCCTGCTTAGATATTTGGAGGGCTGATCAGACTAACTCTAGATAGATTTTAGGAAGTAAATTTTGAAGTTGGTTTTATTTTTTTCCTTTGGCACTCAAATATGGATTTTAGGGTTTTTTTTTTAGTATTCAAGTAGATTTCCCAAAGGAATTTTTATAATTATTAAATATCACAGCAGAGAGGGGAAAGTATCCTTATCTCATATTTGTGGTCATTTTCCATATTAGGTGAAGGAACTAAAAGATTAGGGCTGGAGGAATCAGAAGGAAATGATTCTTAGCAACAAAGTTAGAATGACTTCCAAAAATTTCATGCCTCTCTGGGCTTACTTCACTAAATGGCATCTATCTATTACATAAATAGCACAGGTCAAAGCTACTAATTGAAAATGTCTATTTGGGAGTCTACAAAAGTGAGCAGGTTAAAAATGGTGAATTCTAACAATGCAATAGATAAAATTCACTTACTAAGTTCCTTCTACATGTTAGACACTATGCTAAGAGTTGGAGATTCAGAGACAAAATTAAAAGACTCCCCAAGCCTCAAGGAGTTTACCTTTTCTTGGGAGGGACATGTATGCATGTCCAAATACATTCAAAATTTATACCAAATAAGCATAAGGTATTTTTTTGAGGTAGGAGACCCAAATAGCTGTGGTGATCAGGACTTATGCAGAAGTTGACATGAGCTGAACCTTGGGGACAGCTAAAGATTCTAAAAGACAGAAATGAGGAGGGAATGTATTTTAGGAAACAGCCAATGCAGTCTTGGGGTTGGAAAATGGAGTGTTGTGTGTGAAGAACAGTTCAAAGGCCAATTTGGCTGCCTTAGGTATGTGAAGGGGCCACATGTAAAAAAATATTGGAAAGGAAGGTTGGAGTCAAGTGGCAAAGGTTTTCAATGACAAAAAGAGGAATTTATATTTGATCTTAGCTAAAATAAGAGTCACTGAGGTTTATTGAGTAGGGTAGTGATATAGATCTGTGCTTTTGGATTAAAGTAGGAAAAGATTGAGGGAGAAAGAACAATTAGGAGGTCCTTGCAATAATGGAGGTGAGAGGTTATGGAAAACTGAATGAAGGTGTTAGCTTTGAGAGTGAAGAGGGAGAAATACATGTGAGAGGTGTTGTAGGCATGGAAATGACAAGATTTGGCAACTGAAAGAGGAATGATTATAAATGCACCAAAGGTAGGATGACACAAGCTTAATGCTGAAAACTGGGTGTGATGGCATAAGAAAGTTTTCACTTTCATGATCAACAGATCATTTCTAAGCTACTAACTTCTAAGGACCTGGATATAGTCAAAGACTATATTTATAGAGATCCATACCAACCTAGTCATACAAGGAAAAAGACCACAATTGCATGAGTTTCAAAAAATACCTGAAAAACAATTAGCCTGTTGGGGTGGTATTTACCTTCCTTGACATGAGGGAAATGATGATGATAATTACTTGAGTTATTAATGAAAAAGAATTATTAGCCTACATTTTGCCCCATGGAAAGAAGCAACAGCTTTTTCCATAAGCCTTAGTTCTTAATATGTTCTGTTAGAAGGATTTCTAATTTCTTAATATGTTATATATAGAAGAATTTACACAGATGTGTGGAGAAACTCATTACAAAAATTACCTTTCCCTTAATTTTAAAAGCTGGTTAGGCTTCAACAGAATTCTTTTTTCTCTCTTTTTTAAATAGTATTTTATTTGTCCAAATATATGCAAAGATGCTTCTCCACATTCACCTTGTCAAAACCTTGTGTTCCAAAATTTTCTCCCTCCTTCCCTCCTCCCCATGACAGCAAGTAATCTGATATAGATTAAAGATGTGCAATTCTTCTAAACATATATCCACATTTGTCATGCTGTGCAAGAAAAATCAGATCAAAAGGGAAAAATCACAAGAAAGAAAAATAAAATAAAAAACAAACAACAAAAAAGGCAAAAATTTATGCTTTGATCCACATTCAGTCTCCACAGTTCTCTCTCTGAATGCAGATGAATTGCCTTGAATCATCACAATATTGAAAAGAGTCAAATCCATTACAGTTGACCATCACATAATCTTGCTGCCAAACAACCATTTTCATGAAAGGTCATTTGACCTTTTAGAAAATAAGACATTCTTACAAATACAGATAATCATGAAGGACTTCTCTCTTAAAGAGAAAAAGGCAACTTTTAGAGCCAATGTGGTATAGTGGCTAGAGATTAAGCTTCAAACGGAGGAGGATCTGAGTCATGCCCATAGGGGCAAGCTTCCGTTTGAAGCTTAATCTCTAGCCATTTGCTTTAAGAAGCTCTAAGAATATAAGTTGCAGAAAAGGTGCCAATGTGCACTGGTAGAGGGAGTACCTTATATTAATGAAATCTATTTTTCTCCTCTCCAAGAATTTGTTGCCAGATTTTAAGATTTTTAAGAGCAACATTTTCAATATTAGTCTCTATCATTTTGGAAGAAAGCTGCTAAAACTGGGAGATGCTGTCCTTACACTGTTTCAATTTAGATTTATTGTAGTATCAAGATAAGCAAGAGTGAATGAGGTGAGACTTTGCCATATCAGGTGCAGTGACTGCTATCTTTTACACTATAAATTAGGATGTGAAACTTTGGGCAGCTGCAATAATGACAGGCATTTAAGCAACACTTTAAACTTTGCAAAGCATTTTGTGTGAATTATCTTAGTTGGAGGTACAATAGAAAGTAAGCTGGCCCTGACATTAGAGGATCTGGGTTCAATAACCAGTGTTTATACTTGCCACCTATCTGACCAAGGGCAAAATATTTAATCCCTCTGGGCCTTGAGTCCTCAACCAAAAAGGGTTAAATGAGGTGGTCCCTTCCAGTTTTAGCTTTGTAACTTTATGAATAATCCTATTCTCTATAATACAGCACAGAGATGGGGAAATGGAATCTCACATGAAATTTGCTACTGTCAGAAACAAGATTTAAGTCCAAATTACTTCATGTCTTGGAGTCCCAGTTTCTTTATTTATAAAATGAGAGTTAGACTAGATAATCTCTAAGATGGGTTTCTTCAGCTCTAAGATACCATGACATTGTAATCTACTAACTTTTTCTTGATTGTAAACATCACTGCCTTTTCTATTTGTCATTTGATGGGTAGCAGTTAAGTGTGAAAAAACAAACAGATAAGGAAGTTTATAAAGTTTGCCCAGATCAGGGTCAACCAAATAAAAGCATCTTCAGGCCTTTACTTCTGAGTCCTCAATATTTTCATAACTCAAACCTACAAATGTCTGAGAAAAATGCCATTATCTGAAACTCCTTTTCAATATGGGAAAGTATTTTAAGCCTTGCTGTTAGCTTTGTATGGCTCATGTCTCAGTCACATAATTCTTGCCAAATAAAAGGACATAGTATGAAACAAGGTTTAATTTCCAGATCCTCAATATTTTAGGAGGAAATTGTGCTACTACCCTTTATCAAGCTTCCCTTGGTTAGCTAGCCCTTTAATATTTAGGCTTGTTTGGACAGTTGCATAGAATAATAAAATTTCAGTTGCAAAGTGCCTTGGAAGGTATCTATTCTAATCTCTTATCTCATATAAGAATAACTTATTTTACCCTTTAGTCTTTATTTGTATAGTAGAACCCCGAAACTGTGAATGACTTGCCATGTAACTTGGGGAGAGACACCTACTGAGATTCACTTATTCTATGGTTTCATCTGTTTGAGTCATTTTGGTTCTAGGCTGAAAAGATGAAAAAACTTTCTAATTTCACATTTGGAAATTTAGTGAGGCACTTAGCTCAGCTTTAAAGCCACTAGTTTTGAATAAATATCTATCGAATGGTTGATGTATGCAAAGTACTATTTTCTACCTATCCACCACTAAATGGGTGTGACTTCCATCAGCCTGAGACCTGTTGAAAACTTTAGCTCAAAAAGGCAGAGGTCTCCCACTGCATCCAGAGTCATCTGTATCTCCAGTCATCCTGATGTATATCTGGCCATTGGACCTAGATGCTTTGGAGGGGGAAGTGAAGGAGGTGACCTTTCACAGCCTTCCCTCACTTAAATCTAATTCGCTTGTGAGTCATGGCATCTCCTCCCTGATGTGATGAACCTCTTTGAGAACAAAAGACAAACAGCAACTATATTAGGTACTTCAGGAGAATATAGTCCATGATCTCAAAGAGCTTATAATATATTAAGATTTTACATCAAACTCTGGAAAGTATTATAAAAGGTACAAAATGCTGTGGAGTTAGAGGAGAAAGACAGAATGAACATCAGGTTGGGGAAATTGGGAAAGACTTTATAAAGCATTTGAGATGGACCTTGTGAGAGAACATGTGAGGGAAGAGAGGGAAATAATAAGTAATGGTAGTAAGTTAGAAGAACATTACAAGTGTGCAAATGGTATGGGCTAAGATACTGAATAAAAAATTGTGGCAACAAGTAATCCACCAACCTTGACCTCCCCCAGTTACAGAGATTACAAGCTTATACTGCCACAGCTCTGCTTGGTTCAAGAAGCATTTATTAAGTACTTATTACGCGTTAGACACTGGAGGATGGATTTTTTGCCTTTGTTTGTATTTCCAGCCTTTAGTATACTTAGCCAAAACATCTCTGCACTAAAGAAGCTGACATTCAAATAAAGAAGACGAGGCAAAAAGGCAAGATATATACAGTGCAGGCTCCATGGAAGGTAATCTAAAAGGGGAAGGCAACAGTAGCTGTGGGAAGACCTCCCTCAAAAGCATTCTATTATTAGTTATCTTCCGTTCTCCAGTGACTGGAGCTTAGACCCTGGGGAAAACTGGGGTTACCACCTTGTTTTTCCTCTCCTGAGACCCTTAGTTTATAGAAAGGAGGGTTATTTGGCCTGGGTGTCAAGGAACCCAAGCTAACTACCTTGATTCTATAAGCAAAGGGAGTTGTCTCTAGTGTCCTTTGCATATACCTAATTAGATAAATATGAGACTGATCAATTAAAAAATCAATACTCACTTATAAATTCCTACTATGTGGAGTAATCTCTGTTGTAAAGATCTTACGTACTAAAGCAGAGATTATATATATGATTATATATATCTATATGTGATATCCATTATATATATAAACATACATAAGTATATATATATATATAGCCCTTTAATATTTAGGCTTGTTTAGAGAGTTACATAGAATAATGTAATCTCAGTTATACATATATATGTTTATATATATATATACATATATATACACACATACACAAATATACATGCAAGATGGTAAAAAATATGGTGGTATGCTTCAGCAGTTAGAAAGATCAAGAAAAGTTTTCTGCAGAAAGTGGAACTTTAATGGGCACTAGAGGTAGCTAGATGGTACAAAGTGATATATAGCCCTGGACCTGGAAGATCTTGAGTTTCAATGTGGCCTCAGATACTTTCAGGCTATGTGATTCTTCACTTCTGTTTGCTTCAATTGTAAAATGGAGATAATATTAGCTCTTATTCCCCAGGGATGTTGTGAAGATAAACATGAGATAATAAGTGAACAGTGCTTGACACATAGAAGGTGCTATATAAATGCTAGCTATTATTATCAGCTGAATTTTGAAGAAAAGGAGGAATTTTATGAGGTGAAGATGAGAAGTGAATTCCAGGTATGGGGGGGACAGCCCAGTGCAAAGGTACTGGTCCATTGCTGTGTAGGAGTAATAGAGAGTAGGTTATACACTTTTGTCTTACTCTCAAAATGCCTTGCATATTAGGAGATTAGAGCTGAGAATTGGATTAGCTCTGAGAACTGAAAAGAATTTTCTGGCACCCCAACTTGAACAGTAGAATTCCAGAAGATGGAGAAAGAGGCAGAACTAAGTAATTATAAAGATAGACAATATTGAAGGGCTTCTCTGGTTGGCTAAGAGTTACAAAAGAATTGAGATAGTTTTGGGGGTTAAAATCTAAAAGATCTGACAGGCTCCTCTCCTACAACATAGCAGCTGTAGTTCCATACAACACCTTTATTAAGTGTCTGTTGTATACACAAGTAACTGTGCTAGGCCCTAGGGATACTCTGAAATACTCAAATTGGACCATTGATCTCATGATTTCTGAACTTTTCTCTAGTGATGTGGTTCTCAACTTCTTCCAGGATTATCCATCTTTTGTGACTTAACTTTGTCCTTTGGTAAACTTGACAGGGTGATTCACCCAATGGACTCACTTTTTGGGACATCTGAAGGGTGCAGGAGATCCCAAGAGAAAAGAAACAGGCCTTGCCCACTGTCTATATATTGCTACAAATAGAAGCATAGCAGAGAAAATAGACCAACAGCTTTTCCTACTGGTCTTATGGGCTCTTGGGCCCGTCTTTCTCTTGGGTTATTTTTCCTCTACTCACTCTGTATATTGTAATATTTCTCAGCAATCTTTCCATTTAAATGTAAGCAGCTTGAAGATAGGAACTGTTCCTGCTTTTTTTGTATACTTGTACACAATACCTGGCACAGAGTATTTCATAAGTGTTTGTTGATTAATTGATAACCTTGAATTCCAGGTAAATGTGGAAAAAATCATAGCATACATGGATAAAATGGATTTTTATCACTACCTGGACACATTTCAACCAGAGAAGCCCTCCTCTACGAGTCCTTTCCCTATTCTTTTCCATTAGTGTTCTATCTCAAAATTACTTTGTATTTATTTTATGTGTTTTTTTATATTTACTTTTCTGTGACCATGTGCTTCTTCCCAATATTATAAGATATGAATTTTCTAATTTTTAAAATATTTTTAGCACCTCCCACAATGATTAGTATGCAAAAGTCAGTGGTTTTCAAATATAAGTATATATATACATAATATGCATATATATGTACATATATATATAGACATACATACATATATATATATATATATACTTGTGGCTCCAAGAAGCTGTAGCATGTGAAGTGTCCACACACAGGTAAACTGATAGGCTAACACAGGTTGAGGGGTTTCAAACACATGGGTGAGCAATTAGGATGTGTCTACCCAAACTCTGTGAACACTTCCCCTAGGGGAATAGGCAGATGAGAACTTACTTAAAACTTGATCAGACATCAACGATTCCAAGGTCATCCACTACATCCTGGGCTATCACCAGTCATCTTGACTTTTTTCCTGCCACAAAGAGAATGAGACTGATTACTTTGTACAACTCTCTCTCACTTAAATCCAATTCACACATGAGTCAATACTGTAATGCCATTGGTCCTCTTAGAAAATAACAAACAAAACAATACTTAATAACACTTAATACATAATAAATATTTGTTGTCATCAAATTTAATATAGGTGTGTTAATCAGATGCTTCCCATTAAGGTCTAGAAGTGTAGTTTTAACCTAGAAGCCCTATTTATGGGTAGAGTGTCAGTATGTGTCTTGGGAAGCCAGATTTTTTTGTCAAAAACAAGAAGATTGGAAAAAATTTTAATGCATATTTATAGATATATCTATGTATATATTTTGGGCAAATAATCATAGTATTCTATCCATATTTGTTTCAAAACAGTGAAAAGGTAAGAGAAAAGAATGGAAAATAATGGCTCAAATGTCACCTTAGGGCAATGGAAAAGGGTCTAAAAGAGAGACTTGGGCATTTTGCCATACTTATCAAGTTAGTACCAAATAATTAAAACTGATTCCTTCTCTTATACTGCAAAGTGTGTAATTGGGAGGTGGAAACTTCAAGAATCTCCTGGGATCAATGTTTGGCTTAAGGAATTGGCTGTGAGGAGGCAGAAGGAAGCAAATGTTGTTTTTGATAAAGAGCCAATAATACTTTTCATTATACTTGGTCCTCTTTTTGATTTGATTGAAAAATTTTAGTCTGAAAGGTAACTTTAGCTTTTGTTTATCTTCTTATGAAATTCTTAATAACTTCTACAACTTATAAAGAGCTCCCTAGAGAAACCAAAAATATCTTATCTTGCAAAGAAGAGTTGAGTGTGAGTGTGGATTGTAGTATGGAAGGAAGAGAGAAGTGGGATCTTGCTCTTATTTAAAAAAGAAACAGTAAAAAAGGAAGGAAAGCTGGTGTGGGGAAATATGATTTCAAGCATTTTCTCTTTAATTTGAATGCACCTAACTTTCCTTACTAAGGTGAGAGAAATACTAGAGACCACATGTAATTTACATTCCATGAAGCCGACTTTGAGACTGAGAATAAACAACATTTTGAAATAGATCATGTGGAGGAACAAGGGATCTGAGCCTTAAAAATGGTGTTTACTTTATTGATGAGTTCATTTATTAATTACTGCATCAAGAATGAAACTTTAGGACCTTACTGGGTAAAGAGGTGCAAGATGGCTCTGGGACCAATGGGTAGATGGGAAGCTAGTCTGGATTTCAATGGTTGTAGGGAAGAAGGTGGTACAGTATACACTGGAGATAAAATATCTGTCCTGGCCAATTCTGAGTCAGAAGAGGGAGGAGATTCTGGTACAGCTGGAAGGAAATGAGGATACCCACAGACTAGTTGCCATAGGAATCATTTACACATGAATAACTGGGAGTTCTCTATATTATAGCATGGCTTTGCTAATGCTATAGATGATTCAAAGAAAGTTTTTTTTTTTGGGTGTATTTCATAGGCACAAATCATCATTGCATGTTTGCTAAAATAGCCCTTGGAGAGATGATCTCAAAGATTCATTCCTGTTCCAAGATTTTATTGATCTGACTCTGAACCAATCAGGATTGGTCTCAAGCAGAAGCACACCCTAGTACTCTAAAGATTACTTCTCAGGTTCCCTCTTTCAGCATGTCCTTATTCCATTTCCATTGCCAACTCTCCATCCTCTGGTTGATTAAGGGATAACTTTGTTTCCTAAGTCATGTTACAATAATAGAGATAAGTACAGATAGAGTATAAATCCCTTGAAGGCAAAAATTAGTTTTGGAGTGTATGTGTGTGTGTGTGTGTGTGTGTGTGTGTGTGTGTGTATGTTCTCTGACTATGGCACAATGCCCCAAAATAGCAGGTGCTTAATAAATGCTTGTTGATTGATAAATTGATCATATTAAGTAGCTTGTATGTATCACAATTTAGTAGATGATATCCACCCTCCCTCAACAAATGATGTTGAAGAAAAGATGTTACATTTGAAATGCCATTAACTAAGCAGACAGACAGACAGACAGACAGATCAAGGGATAGATCATTTATTAAACACATCTGATATGCAGAGAACTGAACTGTGTTGGTGAGACTTATAAATGTAGACAATACAGTCCCTGTCCCCAAGGAGCTTATATTCTAATGGTACAACCTTATACATATAAAAGTGCCAGAAAGGGGGATAATGGTGAGGAGACATAGAAAGTGGCATGGTAGACTGTTTCTTAGCTAGGTAAGGCAAAAGACTCATTTATCAGATTAGGAAAAGCCAGGAGTGGAATCCTAGTTTCCAGAGGTGTGGAACTTTGGGCAAGTCATTTATCCTCACAGATACTTAGTTCTCTCATCTGTAAAATGGGATAATATTTGCATCCCCTCCTTCCCTGAATTGTTCTAAGGAAATTATTTTGTAAACCATAAAATATTAGATTTTTCAGACACTATTCCCTGATGAAAGGGGGACAATTCTAATATCTGGGAATTCAAACAATGGAATAGGTTTGTTTGGGTGGCAAGAGGATATTCAGTCTTCATGGTATCCTTCAAATCATAGTACATAAGCCACTGTCTGTAGTGTTAATTCTGATGTCTGGTGTGACCTTTAATGGAACTTAGGAGCCAACATTATATAGTAGAAGAAAGTACTGAAATAGAAGTTAGAGGATCTGATTCAATACTAAAGTTCTTGGCTTAGTTTTGACTCCTGTTCATTTCTCTGCTCCTAGTTTTCTCATCTGTAGAAAGACTATTTTGCACTATTATCTTGGGTCTGGTCCATCATGAGATTCTGTGTTTCAAAAGCAATAGAATATTCTTTAGTTTGATGAGATGGGTATTTGGAAGAGTGAATTTTACTTTAATGCAATAAATATTGCATTATGTTATTTGCATTGTAAATATTGCATCATATATAATAAACTATATGTAAAGCACTGCGCTAAGGCATTGATGAAACAATGGCAGAAGCAAACTAAGCTCTTGCTTTCAAGAACTTTTTATTTTCCTGGTGGGTATATTGAAGATACTGGTATATATGGGAAGGCTTTAAAGAACAGATAATATCAGAGTTGAATTTTAAAGAAAGTCAAAAATTCTGCTTGGTGGTTATAAGGAGTAGTTTGTAGTTATGGTTTTAGCATTTACAAGTACATGAAGGTGGGAGATGGTGTATTGAGTTCAGAAACACCCTGGTTTCTGTTAGGCCAGTTTTAAATGGCAAGTCTAATCTTTTCCAGATTTCTAGAAAACCAGCCCTTTCAATTATTTCTCACACTATAATAGTACTCCATCACATTTATGTACCATAACTTATTGAAGACATTCCTCAGTTGACAGATATCTCTTCAATTTTCCAATTCTTCACCACCATGAAAAAAGCTGTTATAAATATTTTTGTGTTATGGGTTTTTTTCTCTTTCTTTGTTCTCTTTGGGACTATGGATCATTTGGTCAAAGGATAGGCACAGTTTAATAGCTACTTGAGTATAGTTACAAATTGCTTTTCAGAATGACTGAGATTATAGGTTGTTTACCAACAATACATTTATGCATCTGTTTTCCCACAGCCCCTTCAGCATTTGTCATTTTCCTTTTCCTTTTTTTTTGGTCATCCTAACCAATCTTATGGGTGTAAGGTAGTACTTCAGAGTTGCCTTAATTTGTATTTGTCTTTCATATGGCTATTAATAATTTGGATTTCTTCCTTTGAAAACTGTCCATTCATATTCTTTGACCATTTATTAATTGGAGAATGGCTTTTATTTATGTAAATTTGATTCAATTTTTTTGTATATCTTAGAAATGAGCTCTTTATCTATAAAACTTGCTCCAAAGATCCCCCCCCCAAATTTCCTCAACTATAATAAAAGTTAGCTTCATTTTTTATAGACTGCTTAGTATATTTAAATAGTGCATGAGCTTTATAAAGCACTTTTCAAATAATATTTTATTTTATCTTCATAATAACCCTGGGAGGTAGATATTCCTATTATCCCAATTTTATAGATGATAAAACTGAAGGAGAGATTGAATGATTGCCCAGGGTCACATAACCAGGAAGTATCTGAGGCCAGATGTAAGCCCAGGTTTTCCTGACTCTAGGTCCAACACTTTACCCCTATACCACCTAGCTTTATTTGCAAAAACATACCTTTATCAAACCTCTAATGTTTGTATAAAAATTCTCAGAAAAACATTGTAGACATTGAAATGTAGATATATGGGTTAGTTATAAACAACAACAACAAAAAAGCAAACTATTAATAATGTCTATGATTTTCTCCAAGAATTCTGTGTACTCTTCCTCTTTTAAATATTTTTAGAATGGTTCCTTTAATGCTCTTAAAATTATGTCATTCCTAGCTTGGACCTCCACCACTTGCTCTTTTCATTTTTGTTTTCTTTAGAGACATTTCTTCCTGATGCAGCTTATTAGGGACTCTAATATTGAAAATCCAAACCTGGCAGCTATAATGATGAAGAAGAAAAAATTTTCTTTTAGAAATATTAACAGATCTTTCCAACTGCCAGTATTCTATTAAACAGTGATTCCAGATGTGTCTGCAAAACTGTCTTTTTACCACTGATCTAATGTTATCTGAGTAGGTACTTTAATAAATGATTGGTTCATGATGAATTCAATTCATTGATTTATTGAAGGCAAGTCTTCCTGAAGTTCTGTTTCTGATATCCCATAAGCAAAGCTCTCACAATATATGTGGCAATTGAAAAGCTTGTGCCACTAATTAAAACTTAGCCTTTTTTTTTTGCAGTTAAGGTGTGGGAGCATTGTATTATTTTTGTTGTTCAGTTGTGTCTGAGACTATGACACCATTGGGTTTTTCTTGGCAAAGATGCTGCCATTTCCTTCTCCAGCTCATTTTACAGATGAGGAAACTGAGGCAAACAGGGTTAAGTGACTTGTCCAGAGTCACACAGTAAGTGTCTGAAGCCAGATTTTAACACTGGTCTTCCTGACTTTAAACAAGGCATGGCACTCTATCCACTGTGCCATTTAACTGCCTTTTGTTTTTATTCATATTGAATCATAATCTGACAAATAGTGGCAGAAAAATAGCATAGCTGAGAGAATCCTAGACTTGAAGTTGGATGTTTTGAGTTTAGATTCCTAGCTCTGACATTTATTGGGTGTGACCTTGGACAAGTCATTTAACTTTTCTATACCTTAATTTGATTATTTGTAAAATGGGAATAACAATTCACTGTCATAAGTTGTTGTGGGTAAATTGCTTTGTAAAGCAAAAAGAACTATTTAAATAGTATACACACACAAGTTAGTTATTATTATGCTAATATGCTAACATGCTGATTAACAACATTAGGATCTTAAAAAATATGATATCCATAAAACATGGGATGTATCAAATAAGAAAATTTTATAGAGATAAATGTAAAATCCTATATTTTGGGTTTAAACAAAAGCAAACCTCAAGTAGAGGATGGTAGTTTTTTTTTTTTTTAGCAGACTGCAAGCTAAATTTGAATCAATATGGTGAAATACCAATCAGAAAATGCAAATTCAGTCTTATGCTGAACAATAGAAGCTTAATACAGAGAATAAGAGAACTACCATGGTTAGACCACATACAGAATACTGTGTGCAATTCTAAATAATGTATTTTAGGAAAGGTGTTGATAAATTGTATTACATGCTGAGAAAGGGTGATCAGAATGATAAGGAAATTTGAAGTCATTTTATTTAAGGATTCATTAAATGAAATGGAGATGTTTAGCCTAAGGGAGAGAAAACTTAGGGTGAAGAGGGAGGACTAGAGTATGCTGGTGTTTAACAACTGACTTTCAAGGGGAAATGTATTACCTGACATACTCTTAAATTAAATCCATCATTATCATTTTCTCCATCACTTTCTTAAATCTATACAATCAACAAAACAATAAATCAAACACTGGTTTGTACCATTTGACAATTTCTGAAGGGTAAGTGCATACATTAAAAATTTAACAATCAGCTTAAGCTAGCATTAGCTGGCTCCAACACACCCCTGGGTGAGGAGTTTATAGGTAAGGAGACACGATGACTATCTTTAGGTATCTGAGGGAAGAGAACAGGTTAGACTTGTTTTTCTTGGCCCTAGAAGAGAATTAGGAGCAATGGGTGGATGTTGAAGGGAAGCATATTTTGGCTAGATATGAAGATAAAAATTAGCTGACAAATAGATAAAATAGAATAATCTATTTTATCAGGTAGTGATTTTTTTTTTATTATCAGAGATAATCTACTATAGTTTAGTTGAGGAGTATGTTAGAGTCAGTTCAAACTGGCTTGTGACAGCTGATTGTTAAATTTTTTATGTAATTGTTTATACCTTTGTGATTGATGAATGCCACAAATCAGGGCTTGATTTATTATTTTGTTTCTTTATAGATTTAAGAAATTAATGGATAAGCTGTTATAATGGAGATTGAATTTAAAAGTGTCCCAAGTTTTTGGAAAGCTGGTTATTAAACATGCACAATGATTACTGAGTCTGAAAGACCAAATGATAAGATCATAGATAAAGAACTCGAAGGGACCTTTGGAAGTTATTGAATCCCACCTCCTCATCTTACAGATGTGGAAATGGAAGCTGTGAGAAGTTAAATAATTAATCCAGGTTCATGCAGTTAGTAAAGTAACTGAGGCAGAATTTAAATTCAGATCTTCCTGATTCTAAACCCAATGCTCTAGGGGCTATACCACCTAGATGTCTTTAGACTCAGAATTGCAGAATTTCGTATGGGAAATGACTGAGCTGGGGGGAAAGGCAAAGGAAAAGAGAATAAATAATTATATAGCATCTACCACATGAAGAGCAATCTGTTAAGTACTTTATAATTATTTATTTTATCCTCATAACAACTCTAGAAACTTATTAGCCTTGTTTTACAGTTAAGAAAATGGAGTTTGTAAGTGACTTACCTAGGATCACATAGCTAGTAAATGTCTGAGGCTGGATTTGAACTCAAGATTTCCTGGCTCCGGACCCAGCACTCTATGAACTAATTACTTGAGTCCCCTAGTCTGCAGAATTTCCTATTGCAACATGCCTGATAAGTTCTCCTTCAAACTTTGTTTCCAGATCTCCAGTGAGGAGAAACCTACGGATTCCCAAGGCAGTTCTATTACATTTTTTGGATAGCTCTGGTTTTTATACTATTTCCCTCAACATCAAAACTAAATCTGCCTCTTTGCAATGACTACCAATTTCTCCTTGTTCTAACCTCTGAGACTCAACAGAATAAGTCCAAATGACTTTCTTCAAACATGAAAATAGCTCTCATATCACTACCTTTTCTTTTTTCAGTCCTCAGTCCTCTCCTCCATTGAATTTTCCCTTCTTAGGCTAAAGAGCCTTATTTTCTTCAATTAATTTTCCTGCAACATGACTTTAATTACTTAGACCTTTTGGCTGTCTTTTTGGGGAGGTTCCCTAGCTTATAAATGGTCTTCTTAAACTGGTATGGTGCCTAGTATGAAACTAAATACAACAGATTTAGTGTGAACAGAGAAGAGGACAAGAGAAATATAACTTCTTTATTCTTATAATCTATACTTCTCTTATGACTTGTTCTGGGTTTCTGGAGTGAGTTCCTGCTCACTCCTCGATGGGTTAGGGTAGATGACCTTGGGGGCCCCTTTCATTTCTGAGAATTTCTAAGACAAAGCCCATCACTCTACTGTCAACCTAGGGGTTAAGGTGGCAACACTCCAGTACCTGAGTTTGAAATTTCTAGACTAAATAAGAATGCTTTTTAAAAGTACCGTTAAATCAAGCAGATTTTGTTAGTGCAAGTTCAGACACATGTAGAAGAAATTTGCTTTTCAAAACAAAGTGAGGGAACTTATAAAATCCTGAGTTTCTGACTTGCTGGATGAACTTTGACTGAAATATGGGGAAAATTCAAATGAATTTCAAGTCATTTTTGATTTTGGGAGCAAAAGGAAACTTCTCCAACGTTTGGATTACAATTAATGAGTATAGTATTTCCAAAGGACTGTAGGCCAATTCATACTTCCATTTCTTGTTTTATAAAGGGTGGGCAGGAGGTACTTTTCCTCACAAAATTCCTTTTTATATGTAGGAAAAGAAATTAACCATATAGCATAGGAAAAAATGGTTCAGAGCTGAGGGTCTTAATGACCATAGATGAACATGCAAGGAGGCTTAGTTCATATTATATTAATTTGAACATATTTATACAACCATCAGCAAGAATTTATTAAATGCCTATTGTGTGCTTAGCATTGTGCCATGCACTGGAGATACAAAGAAAAGTAAAAGATAGCTGTCAACGAACTCAATCTAATGTTCTGCATTCCTAGCTGTGTTGTAAATCTTTTAAAAATAGGTTTCCATTTCTTGGATTTATTATTTCTTGGGCTTAGTTTATAGCTTTGCTTATACTGAATCATAGATACTGTAAGATCTGTTGCTTGAAAAAAAAACTAGAAATACTCTTATCTACTCCTTCATTTTAGAGATGAGAAAATTGGCTTGGCTATATGAGGTATTTTTTTTCACAGTAATAATGATAATGAGAGGCAACTGAGTTAACATAACTTAGTTTTAAATCTTACCTTTTACATATACCTGCTGAGTTACTACAAGTGAATCAAACTCTTAGTGATCTAGGCAAATCTCTAACAGGATAAGTTGTAGAAAAATGATTTCCTCTGACAAAGAGGAGTTATTAATATTAATGAAATCACAGGTCTCATTTCTGTTCCTAGAAATGATAAAAACTGAAACTTACAGAATATTTTAAACTTTGCAGATCTATGTCCTATGAGATGAAGGTTCATGAGAAAGGATGAAGGATGAGAACTCAAGGGACTTTCTGCCCAAGAGTTATGGAGGAGTTTGCTTTTATAGGGCAAGGTAGTAATTGGTGCAGTCAGGAAATCACCAGATACTGTGTGTCTCATCAGCTGTGGCTCATATCATGTGATTTTATCATATTGATATAGGAAAATACTTTAATTTGTTCTTATCTCCATTGCATTAGTTAAAAACACTTGCCATCTCAGCAAATCAAACTAAGGTGCTTTCATGGGTGAACAATGATCAAGGACTAATTGAGATACTATACCCAATTCATGGTCTCTGAATATCTGTGGGTACTTTAGAGTATATTGATCCATTTCCCCAATTCTAAATGGCTCTGGGATCACTTCAACAGTATTCATTAAGCAAAATGCTCAAAGCCATGTAAAAAGTTACTACTCTGCAGTCAGTGACCTGATCAAGTAACCACAGGTCAATGCAGCTAAAGGTTTGGACTGCATCTTATAGATGATGAGGAATCAATGATCAGGGGAGGGTTGTAAAGAAACTGATGCTTTAGGAAGATATGTATGGTATTTTTCACCTCTGAGATTAATGCTGAATGCATTCTACTTTTTATATATATCGTATGTACCCAATTATTTATATGAATTCTTTCCCAATAGAATATGACATCCTTGAAGCTAAAAACATTTTTAAAAAAAATGAACAAACCTTATTTTGTTTTTGTTTATATTCCCACAGCTTAGTATAGTATAATTTAGTATAAATGATTGATAGATCTGTAAGTTCACATGTTCAGACTGATGTTCAGATCATGGTAAAATGGAGGTAAAGAGTATTTGGGAGGGGGCAACTAGGTGGCTCAGTGGATAGAGCACCAGCTTTGAAGTCAAAAGGACCTGAGTTCAAATCTGATCTCAGACATTTAATACCTCCTACCTGTGTGACCCTGGGTAAGTCACTTACCCCAATTGCTTCAGGGGGGAAAAGAGTATTTGGGAGTCTGTTAACAAGAATTCAGACACGAGATGAATGAGAATCTGTAGTAGGGTGGCAAATGTGAGAATGGAAAAGAGGGAACAAATAGAAACTTCAAAGAAAAAACAGGCAGCAGCAAATGACTAATTGGATATGAAAAACAGGGAAAGGCAGCAAAGATGCCTTCTAAGTTTCAAGTCTAGGTGACCAAAAGACTGTTAAGAAAGATGAGCAATAGTAAGCTATAATAACTAATTTTATCTTGATGCCATTTTTTTTAAAGTGGGGAGTATTTAAATTTCTCAGTGAGATAGACTACTTCTAACCTCTTACTTTAGAAAAAGTTCATGGATATTTCTGCTGTTCAACAATTCAAATGGTACATCACAAGATTCAGTTATTAAATTTGGTAGTAATATTAAAGGCTAATGGGCTGGATAAAATGGATAATGCAATTGGGCTAGAATCAGGAAGATTTATTTTCATGAATTCAGATCCGATCTAAGCATTTACTAGCTGTGTGACCCTGGTCAAGTCACATAGACCACTTTGTCTCAGTTTCCTCATTTGTAAAATGAGCTGTAGAAGGAAATGACAAAGCCTTCCAGTATCTTTGTCAAGAAAACCCCGAATGGTCTTAAAGAATCAGACATAATAAAATAACAACGCTAAAGATTACTAATGAGAATTTAGAGAAAATGTAAGCCCCTTTTCATTAGGAAAGGAAGCGGGACCCATAATAACATAGAAATGGTCAACACTAACTATTTATGGTTCACCAATTTTCTTTTTTCCTCTCAGTAGGTCAAAGAGCAGCTTGTGGATAGTTACCTGGATGGGACAGAAATGTCTTTAGTAGGAAGTCTATTTGTTAATAAACATGCACAGTGTTCTCTGTGGAAACACATCTTTATCTTATTAATAAGTTAGGTATTAAGTAAAAAGATGATGACAGTGCATATAAGACCTACCTGCCAGATGTGTCTGAGGCAAGATCCCACTGCATTAAGGTCTTAAGTCAACGTTGCTGCTAAATCACTTAATTGCCAAAGAAAGAAACAAAAGGATAAGCAGGTAGAAGCAGAGTTGTGACAATGAACACATTTCAATGGGACTGATATTTAGTCTGGGATTTTTCATTTTTATTTTCATTTATTTTTTTTATCTTGTTTCTTTTCTTTCTCCCCCTCTCACTTTCCCTTTCCCTTTCCCCCTTCCCCCACTGTTTTTACTATTTGGCCCAGAAGTGAATGGTGAACTTTTAAAAAGGCTAATATTGGGGAATATAAACTCTTAGAAGCTAAAACAATAGCTCCACAGAGATTTCAAAAATAATAGTACCTCAGTAGATATACTTAGTCATATTATGGGTTTATTCAATCAATGTGGTGCATAAGATCTTGAAAGACCACGAGAGTTCTTTAAATGACTTGTGAATTGTTTTATTATAGTATTCTTAATGCTGATATAATATATAATTTTGTTTATTATTGTTAGATTAATAATTAATTTAGATAACAAGAACAGATGCACATGGATGAGTTTTAGAAAGATGTCTGAAACTAATTAAATTTGGGAGGCAGCATATGAACCCAGGTCTTCCTGATTCTGGTCTAAACCTTTGTTTATTTAATTTCTCTTATTCAGGATGGTTAAGAAAAAATAAGGCAATATTTGGTATTTTCTTATCAAAGGAAATAATTGCATCATGGATTCTGATACAAATTCCCCCTTCTCCATACTCCTCCTCTAGTGAAAATAAAGAATGATAGATGATAGATGATCTTTAGGGAATTTTGACTCAATGAAGTAACAGATACACTGAAAAAAGTGACAACTAATCAGGTAAAAGGCTTCACTTTATCATCCTATGTCATCAGTCACTAAAACTATAGCATCAGCTAGTGATGTTTGTGTGTATACCATAGAAAGGAGAAAAGTAATTTTATTGAAAAATGCACAAGCCATCTACAGAGTAAATAGCAGTTTGTAGTTCTTAATTCATTAGTCCTGGTTATATAAGAATACAAACCAGTTTATTTAATGAAGAAAAACTGACTGTTAATCACCGGTATTCTCAACCTTTACTGTCCTGTGGGAATACCGCCCCCCCCTTCTTTCTCTCTCTCTCATTGCGAAACAAAATGGAATACCAAAAAATTGAGAAGGGATAAAATGTGACTGGATATTGGGATAACTAGAAAGATTCCATCAATCAAATGACCACCATTGTAACATTAAAGGGAAAGGTTAAAGAGCTTGAAAAAATTTGTTTTGCCCTTATGATATATTTCAGATGATCTTCTAATCTCATGAGTTCTGATGTCACTTTTTATTTACCACCATCAAAGGGAACATAGAGTATATCTTTAGCAGAAAAATGAAGGTATCATATCAATCAGTATAATTAGATATTCTATTGAATTGTAGCTACTATTATCCTGTATAGGCTATTCTGAAGTTGGAAGGATCAAAAAGGATGGGATGCAAAAACACACTTGCCATTTAATGGATAACATACACCATATGCTGTGGTTAGCAACTAAAACTCCATAAAATTACTAGAATTTTGGCAACACATTTTCATAGAATAAAGAAAATAAATAACACTCATGTTTGTGGCAAAATGTTCTATAAACTATTATCTAATATAAAAGGAGAAACATTACTTGTAAAATGGATTCTGCAATTATGACAATTCTATAAGTTATCTTTCTGTATCTCTGTATGATATGGCAAAATAGAAACTTAAATGGATATAAAAGGCTTTAAAATAGAAAACTTTCAACTTTGAAAGGAATATGGTGGGAAAATCAGTGAAAGAGCCTTCAAGGAATGGGGAGATGATGGCAAGGGTGGGGCTGTCAACTTAGTTTTAGGGATTTATTTATAATAAATTTATTCAGAGATTATTGCCCTACAACTCCACTGAGGTATGAATCAATGTGCAACTCTGGGAACTTTCTGTATTTAGCAATTGGCAGAATTTAATAAGAGAGCAGGTTGAGAAAGGATTGAAGGAGCCATGCCCTTCACACTGGGACCATTTTCTATTTTTTTAGTATTCCTATGATTTACTCCCCACCTACTATTTGACCTATACTAGTTTTCCTGCTATTCCTTACACAGGCCACTCCACCCTGACTCTCCTTTTAACTGGCTGTCTCCCATGATTGTAATCCTTTTCTTCTTTTTCTTCACTTTCTGAATTCCCTGGATTCCTTCAAATCTCAACTTAACCCCCACCTTCTGTAAAGAGTTTTTTCTAGTTCCCGTTAATGCTTATGTTTCACCACTAATGCCTTTCATCTATCCTGTTTATATCTTGTTAGGTAGTTAGTTTATTTTTTGTTTACCTATTAGAATGTGAATTCCTTAAAGTCACTGATCGTTTTTGCCTTTCTTTTTATCTTCAGAGCTTAAAACTATGCCTGGCCCATAGTCAGCACTTAATAATGTTTATTGACTTGGGTACCTGACTTGGAGATGTTTCAACCAAAGGAAGAAGGCTTGTAGGAAAGCAATTATTAATGTCTTCAACTATTTGAAAGGACTATTGTGTATTAGAGGGATCAGATTTATTACTTTCATTCCCAAAGGATAGAACTAGGACTGATAAAGCATATAAGTTTTGAACTTACTGTAAGGAAGAGCTTATCTGTTCAAAAATAAAGTGGGTTTCCTTGATAATGAGTTTTCACACTGCAGCTGGGTCAAGTCTAGAGGCTGCACAACCTTATTGGGACAAAATAAAAAGGATTCATGCTTTATGTAATGATTGAATTAGATAACTTTAAAGGTTCCTTTCAACTTTTAGATTCTTTGATTTTGTCAGAAGGGATTATGGCAAAGTCTTATTTTGTTTTATTATTTGTGCTTCCCTTCCTCTCAGATACTTTTCTATTTTTGACCCATATTATGACTTTGTACCTTTCTATACTTTGTTCTCTTGTTTCCTCCCCTACAAATTTAATATTAAAGTATATATGTTAATAGTCAATAGGAAAACTTTCCCTAAAAGAATAGTTGACAGTTTTAGGGTTCTAGTTTAAGGGGCCCTAGAAAACCCTTCTTTACTCAAAATCTACCTTGTTTCTTTATTGAATTCCATTGTTAGTCTTATTACTTTGTGTTATATCATGATAAAAAGCTAATGCTTGGTAGGAACAAAACATTAAGCCATTATCAGTCATGAATATCTCAGTGTAAATTAGCTTGCTAAATCTTTCCACTGGGACCCTTAACTTTAAAGCAAGTTATAAAAGTTGCTTAATCTAACATTAATTATATTAAATCCTTACATTGTACACACAGACAGAAAGACAGAGATACAGAGACAGAGAAAGAGACAAAGAGATAAGAGAGACCAAGATTGAAACAGAGATAAGAGACAGAGACAGAGACAAAAGAGACAGAGAGATAAGAGAGACCAAGGGACAGAGAGAGATAGAAAGACAGAGAGACAAAGAGACACAGAGATAAAGAGATAGAGACAAAGAGAGTCAGAAATAGATGGAGAAAGAAACAGAGAGTAACAGAGACAGAGACTGAAGGAGACAGAGATAGAAAGAGAGACAGAGATAGATAGATAGATAGATAGAGACACAGAGAAAGAAAGAGATATCTTCAAAGCACAGGTCACAGTGGGCTTCTTAGGAGAGTGGAAGGAGGTGAGAGGAGACCAGACATAAATTTCATTGTTAGTGTGGTGCAATTAAAGGTCATTAAAACTGGAGATTCAGGTTCTAGGTTCAAATCTTAGTACAGTTGCTTACTAATTCTATGTATGGGCTTGGGCAAATCTCTCTGCCATTTTGGACCTCAGTTTAATCATCTACAAAATGTGAAATTATATAGAGATTGATAAGGTTGTATCTAGCTATAATTTCTCTGATCCTATTCCATTCTTTCTCCAATGGAAGATGAGGGCAATGGATTGCTGAGCTCTTTTTGGTTGAAAGCAAAGGATAACTCTGTGTGTGTGTGTGTGTGTGTGTGTGTGTAAGTCCATGACATGAAAAGACAAAGCAAGCCACAAAATTACATTGTATTTATCAGTAAACTTTTCTAGAGTCCTCACAAGGAAGATAAATTGATCTTACTTTGTCTCCATAGGTATTGTCTAGTATATCCTGCTGGTAATTAACTACAATGTTTTGTATATATAAGAAAAGTAACAATGAAGCCTTAATACTTTGAGAATTTTCTTCTTATTGATTGTGTGACCAATGCCTCACCTACTTCAATCTGTTATCTCTCAAAAGAGGTGGAGGTGTCTTTCAGTCCCAGGTCAGGTGATTCTGACTCTAAGGCTCTTACCACTCTAGCATTTTTCATTATTCAGGCACTTAAGTTCTATTTTGTATTATAGTAATTTGTGTGTGTATCCTGCATCACCCTCAAGGTTGTAATATCTTTAATGTCAGTAGCCACTTGTCTTTATACCTCCCTTAACGTCTAGCTTAGTGCCTTGCACTTATTAGGGGCTCAATAAATGTTTGTTGAATTATGAATATCAATTGAATTAAACCCTTACATCATGCTGGACTCATGTGCTAAGGGAGCTTGATTGATTAAGGTTATCTGTGTAAAAGGACACTTGAAAATGTCTTTTAATATAGTGATGGGCCATAGAGTGGTTAAGGGGAGGGAATGAGCTTGAAGAAAGTTTGAAGAAGTGAAGGACCATTAATGGAAAGGAAGGAACCTTAATGAAGACTGAAAAATAGACTTGACTGACTAGAACGAAAGGAAAGTGTCCTGAAGTCCATAGGATATAAAGTGGGAAACCCCATAATATAGAGAGAAGAGCATTGACTGGGCAGTTAAATGATGTGGGTTCAAATCTCTGATATTCCTTATTTTTAATTTGTACAAAACACTTAACTATGCCTTAGTTTCCCCATCTTGAAAATGAGTGGGTTGGTCGAACTACATAGATTCTCAGGTTCCTTTCCTATCTACAACTGTGATTCTATAATCTGTTAAGTCTAATGCTGAGTTAGCAGATTTGGTGTTCAGTTCTTTTTGCAACAGATTTCTTAGTAAAACCATAAGCTAATTGTGGCTTGATCCAAAGAAAAACATCCCATATGTTGCTGGCCATCTCTTATTCAGACACTACATGTTTGTTGAAGAGGAGGGCTTTTATTTTTTTTCTTAGTTGTTTTTTTCTTTTCCTAGAACTTTATAAAAATTAAGTCTTAAATAATAAGTCACAGACAAAATATAACCAGAAAAATATAGTCAAGTAGCAAAGAGTGCCAGAGCCTGAGGTGAAAGGAGACCTAGTTTAAATGAGCTTAAAGGAATCAGTGGAAATTCCATGCTTCATTTTCCATTCTTGCATCCTTATTAGTGCCAGGGATTTTTACTGATGACATGGGAGGAAGGGGAATCTAGCAGTCTTCTCAACCCTCTATAAAACCATATTCAAAAGGTAAAGGAGAATATATAAGATCTCTATTTCTATGTATTTCTATATTCTATATTTTTATATTCTATGTATTTCTATGAAGTTTCTGTTTCATTTTAAATCTTCCAACAATATAAATGGAACAAAGGTATGTTTTGAAATGTATCAAAATATAGGGAATTTCTAATACTGATGATTAACCATAATTAATGTTTTTTATAATTTTTTCTATTGGATTGTGAGGTTAGCTGGCTTTGTTTAAAATGTTGAAACTAAATAACCAAAATACATTTTCAAAAGAAATATAACATTAAACTTGTTTGTAAGGTCAATTTTCTTGAACTCAAATTTTTAGGTAAGGAATTTGACCATAATTTAGTTTTTGCTCTTATCTCTAGGGGCCTGGTATCTATTGGCATTAATGTTCTATTCTAAGGTGGCAGGCAGACAGACATGGTGCTGTCCAGCACACAAGTGGTAACTGACTACAGCTTTCAGATCACAAATTGATAACATGCATATGTTTTTCACCCACTGAGCATGTGCATGGGGAAGACATGTCAGCTGTAACTGATTTGAACTACTTAACCATGCAATGCTAAATCTAGCCAAGCAGCTCTGGTTTATATGAGCAAGCTATTTCCCACGAAGCAGCTAATGTCTGACTGTTAACTTATCATGTCTACAACTAACGTACTTTTGTTTATACATTCAGTAGTAATGATCAGAAAAAAAGGCAAATCATCTCCAGAGGGTTTTGCTAAGTTGGAAGCTGGACAGTGATCACAGGGAAAAAACAAGAAATGCATGTTCATGAAAATACAGAGTGTTGGAAAAGCATATAAGAAAGAAGGGATGGATAGATGCCATAATTTATTCTGATCAACAAATTGTTATAATCCCTAATGAAAAGAAAAAAAATCTGGTGGTGTTTGGACCACACAAAATACCCTCCCCCTCCATTCTTTCATACTTTATAGAACTATGGACAATATCTTTGATCCATTAAAATAAAAGTGACTTTTCTCAACTCCACAACTAGCAAAAAAGCTAACTGCTCCATGTCTACAAATGATTCTATTTCCCCCTTCAATTTCAAACTATTTGCTATCCAAAGGAAAGAAGGGAAAAAGACTTTATTCCAGCCAATTCTTTATATGACTGAATGAAAGAAATCTGTGCTATGAGTTTCTCTTGGGATCAAATCACCCTTAGAAAGGTGAAAAAAAGATGGTTAAATCTACATAGGTAAAAATTGTATATTTCCATAAGTTCTCTGCCATTTTCTCGGTATCAGCACATTTGTTGTTTTCAGTTGAGAATCTTTGAAACTTTATTGTAAATAACCTCTTCCTGCTCCACACTGAGCATTAATGAAACTTGGTACCTGGACTGCAGGAGACACAAGTCCAGTTGTATAACAGCCCTACTCTTGTAAAACAGTTTCTCTTTCCATACTACCCACTCAGCCCATCAACAGCCTGGGAATAGGAGAATGATTGGGTGTTAAAGGATTCTTCCTTTCTCCTTCCAAAAGTCCAGAATACTTTTCTTAAAAAAGAAATGTATAGGGAATTGAAGTTTAAGCAAAGAAGTAGATCATTTAAAAATGAATGCCATTAATTTAGCACTGATCTATTTTTTATATGGTAATCTGGAAACAGCATCTCCATTGATCACTACCACATGGATTTATGCTTGAATTGGCAAAACTTTTATTTTCTCAAGGAAACTGGGTAGCAACTCTGGATTTCATTTTTTAAACTTATAGTTAACTGAAAGTCTTCCAAGTCAATGTCCAAGTTAGTTTATCTCCTGAGTTCTTTGGGTTTTCCCGTATTGTTGTAGATTTTTCTTTTCTTTTTTTTCTTTCTGCTCCCTATCTCTATCTTGGCTGATTGGAAAAGACAAACAAGGAGGACAAACTAATTTAATGGCTTCATCTATTTACTAAACAGCTGTCCCAATTACATTCATTAAAAGATGCTGGAAGTGCCTTATAGAAATACTTTTAGTTCTTTCCCCAAAAGATCTACTGGTTTAGTGAATGAAGGGTGAAGAGAAGTAGAAGTGAAAATATAATATTAAAAAAGATAAACCAAGTAATACCAAAAATATTTTCATGGAGAGTATCAGGTAAAATAGAGCTTTCAGAACCAGCTGGAATTAGTAAATGAAAGCTCAGTTTAGGAATCATTTTCTTCATGGAGACTTTCTTGACTTTCCTTGACTATTTAGTGTGCTTCTCCTCCCAGAGTGACTTTGTATTTGTTTATTTGTATATGGTTATATGCTACCAGTTGAGTGTAAGTTCCTTGAGGGTAGGACTCTTCAATTTTGTCTTTGTATCTTCTCATCTTGCACAGTACTTGATGTGTAATTGCTTAATAAACACTTGTTAACTTTCATTGGATTGCTTTTGTTTTTCAATCCACTTCTCCCATCTTCCTTCACCTAGAAGTCAGGAAATAAATGTTTGTTAAACTGAACTGCTTTGAGGAGTTGAGTTTTAATATATATGGTTAGGGACCAGATTGATTTGTATTAGGGAAATGTCCCATCTTGTGTAGAAGGCACTAGTCTAGGACAAGGGGAATGACTTCTGGCCATGTGAATATAAGCCAGAAGTTGGTTAGGAACAGATGCCGTAACAAGGCATCTCAGAACTCCACAATCCAAGGACCTGAAAAGAAAGCAAGAAAGCTCAGCAGAAGGGCAAATTTTGATACAGGGAAGCCTGAAGGGGATGAGGAGGCACATAACCAATAATGTTGGCAAAGCAATTAGTAAACAGATTCTGATTCCCCTAAGCTTTGGTCTTTTACAAGAGTCTTATGTACTCCCTAACTCTCCCACATGCTAAGACATGAGACCACACTGCCTGGCCCTTGAGACTGTGGGTTAAGACAATTTTATCCAGGAGGAATAAAGATGCAAATCTTGGAGTCAGGATAAGGCAAGAAAGATCAAATTCATTTTAGAGAGCCAAATTGTGTTCAGTTGTGGGAGGAGGAAATGCCAATGATGAAGAGAATGGTTGTCCTGGGACAGAAAGTACCATATTCCTTTGAATTTGGCCCATATCTTTATCCTCTTCAGGGGAAGGCAGATGGAGAAGGGTACTTCAGTACTAGGATACTGGAGACAGTGACTGAAAGATAGCCGAGTCACGTAGTGGTGGCTGAGGATGGGAGGGAGGCAAAGACCACAAGGAAAGTTTCAGGGATAATGATTGCCATTCCTTTATTAGTTGTCAGGATCAAATCCCAGCTAGCTCTGACTCCACGTAGAACCAGAAAGTGTGTCCTTTTGGGATTCTTTGGACTATATTTTTTTGTGCCTCTGTAGTTCTTAATGGGGAGTCCTCTTCAGTACCATTCTGAAAGAGTACTTCTATAAGAGCAAATTTTAAAGAGGACAAAGAAGGGGAGCTTCTCCCTTGTCATATGAATGTCCTTATTGCCAAAAAGGGATGAACTAGGTTTAGTGCTGTTGGCTTATAGGTGATAAAGATGAAGCTTCTCATGATGCAACATGCATTTGTTGTGGCTGGTCCTATAGAGGTTAGATAGCATCATTGCTCTAGTGGTCTTCAGCCAACTCTGGATCTTAATGCCAAATTATTAAAAGCAAAACAAAACCAAATACTATTATCACTTGAATGAAAGAAATAGTTCTGTAGCAATTGTCTTTTTAATCATGGCATTAGGAAAATCATATAATCTCTCTGGGACTTAGTTTCTTATCTGTAAAATGAAGGGCTCAGGTAAGATGAGCCCACAAGACATTTTACGATTCTATGTTACATTCATGGATTTCTGCCTATCATAGCAATGCTGAAAGAAAAAGAATCATAAGTTCATAGATTTTGAGTTATATGAAACTGGTCATTTGATCCAACTTTCCCTTTTTAAAAGAGGAGCAAAAATGGGTCAGAGAGGTTAAATCATACCTGTTCCTAGTAATACATGTAGTAATTGGCCAGTGTTTAACCTGTGACCCTCTAACTTTAATTACTGCCTTTTTCCCCCTACTGCACTCTTATTTTAATGGCAATGACTATGAAGAACATGGATACACCATATATAGGTGTACCCCATTTACAAGAAATCTGTATTTATGGTTCTAGATGTTTATCTAGAAAAGATGGAACTATAGAAGACAGCATGGAGAGTCCACAGGTATGGTCATTCATCTGGGAAATGAAGGAAAGATATTGGAAGTGTAAAAAATAATGGAGATCAATAATTGTGGAGGCCTGGAGAGAGGCACTTGGAGAAAGAAAAATACAGCATAGACAAAAAGGCCTTAAAGGGAGGAAAATATAGTGAAGACAAGAAGGCCATATGGGGAGACACCAAGATGGAGGAGTAACTCCTGGTTTTCTCTTTCTTGGAGCTTTGCCCAAAAAAGCCCATAAGTCACACAAAGAGGAATGTTGTTCATTGACGAAAAGAGGATCACTTGACCTTCTCCTGGGATTCTTAACTTTTATTTGTGTCATGGGCTTTTGGCAGTCTGAAGGAATCTTTGAATTGCTTGTCAGAATAATGTTTTTAAATACACAGGATAATAAAAGAAACTAATTATATTGAAATAGTAATCAAAATATTTTTTAAAAATGTTCATGAAGCTCAAGTTAAGAGATCCTATTCTAGGGTCTTGGGTGGGGGTTCATTAATTTGCCAATAAAACAGTTTCACATTTGGAGATTTGTTACTCTAAGGGCTTTATAAAAGAAATTGGTGGTTACTCATGGGAGAGTTCCAGATATTGATGTTCCTAGGTCATCTGGGTAGAGAGAGGAAAGGAGCAAAAGAAATGAAAAAGTTTCTAGGAATTTGTGAATTTTTCTAATATCAGATTTACATAGGATTCTAGGAGTACTTAAAAGGATGACAGTGCTCAAACAAGAATTTTTAATATAGATCCTTTTATATAGAACAGCTAACATCTTAGGAATTATTAATTTTAGAAAAGAAATAGAATCACAAACTGAATTTAAAAGTCTAGGTTATACACAGGATGAGTATCTCTCCCTGAATGGTTTAGCATCTAAGGTGATAGTTTGTCATGTGCTATTTAAATTTCAATACAGCATTGAGACATTTTTATAAGAATGCTATTTTCTTTAAGTGATTTAAAAAGGTTTGCTGAATTTTAAATGTCTTTTTTACTTTGTGTAAAAATTAAAATTAAAACACATTATATATCCATCATTTTCTGATTGTTGAATACCTTAATTATTATGTGTCAGCATAATGCAATATAATTGCATGTCTCAAATGTCATGTTAGGCTTTTCAGTGATATAAAATAGGTACTGTTGCTAACAATTTTTAAAATGACCTCTTGGGTTATCCTGCTGTTCAACAGTTAAATGAAATTTAATTTTTTACTCTCAGTAAGGGCTAAACCAAATGAAATTTACCTTTGAAGTTGTAAACATAGCATATTATTATCATTGTTCTCATTATGCTTGGAACACTTAGAAATATATCATAGAGTTACAAGCTTAAGAATGATAAAAGTACAAAATACATTGCATAATTGTCTATTCTCTTTACCAAAAACATTTTCTGAAGTGATCAGACAGCTTTCCAGTTGTTGAAATAGATGTGTTGAGTGAGGTGATGATTTACATTGTAAAATCATGCAAGTTCATCTTTTTAGAAAAAAACTACTATGAAGCTTTCTTGAATTTTGCCACAGTTATTCTTGTATTTTGGGATCACTTGTTCCTCTCTATGGAAAAATAATTCTAATACTAAAGGGGGATCAAGGTGAAAATGACTGACTCTAAAATATTTTTTCTAGGCAATTTTAACAGTCTAGGTCTATTTTCTAAAGTGAGGTACATATGGTATATTTTACCTGAATTTATTTAATGCAAAGGAAAATTCTAAAGTAATCATTGGTGGAAATCATGTATGACTGGCTTTGAGAGACATTAGGGTAAAAGAATTAAACAATGATTAATTTGGAAATTCTTGGCTTTAGCTTTGTGTCTCCTTACTCAATGGAGTAAGCTTCAATGAAAATAATTTAATTCTCCTGTTTAGAAAAAGAAGGTAGAATTTGTAGATAGCTGAAGAGTTACTATAGAGTAAAGCGAACAGCTTTGAGGAAGCTAAATGGCTCTATGGATAAAGTACTGGGACTCCAATCAGGAAGATATGAGTTCAAATCCACCCTTAGAAACTTATAACTGTGTGATCCTGGGTAGGTTATTTAACTTCTTTTTGTCTTAGTTCACTGGAGAAGAAAAAGGCAAACTATTCCCAATATCTTTGCAAAGAAACCTGCATAGATGGTGTGGTCCACAGGAATCAGACTTGATTGAACAACCACAAAGTGAACAGAACCAGGAAACAATTTACTAAGAAATCAATATTGTAGAAATGATTAATTCTGAAATACTTAAGAATTCTGACAAACCATGATTTCAGAAGACCAAAAATTTAGAATGCTGCTCATTTCCTGATAGAAAGATGATGTAAACTAATGGACTAATATAGAATGAGATAGGCAATTTGGGGCATGACCAATATGGAAAATTTTGTTTGATGAGGATTATTTGTCACTGGGGTTTATTTATTTATTTATTTCTCAGTTTGGAAGTAGAGTGATGGGAGAGAGCAAAAAATACATGATAACAGAAAAAAATCATTAAAAAATAAAATTGATGGCTGTATGTAAAAAAGAGTTAATGTCTACAAAATTATTTGAAGGTAAAAAGAATAAAATTGTTGTTTCCAACATCAAATATGATTTTTTTTTTTTTTTGGCTGAGGCAATTGGGGTTAAGTGACTTGCCCAAGGTCACACAGCTAGGGAAGGTTAAGTGTCTGAGATTAGATTTGAACACAGGTCCTCCTGACTTCAGGGCTGGTGCTCTATCCACTGCGCCACCTAGCTGCCCCCACCATCATATGTAATTAATGATGATGATAATAATGATAGTAGAATCATGAGAGGCCATTTAACATATTTCTTCTTAAGCAGGCTTTATTTAATCTACTTCAGACAGGAATGCTTTCTTTTCTTTTCTTTTTTTTTACTAAATAAGGAGATTTTACATGTCATGGTAAACTTGGTATTTTATAATTTCCATTGTTAGGAGATTCTTTCAACTAACTAAAGTCTCTCATGCTACAATCTCTTTTGTTTATATTTCTTCTGACTTTTGTAGAGTAATTAGTTGACCACAATGAAGAATAATCTTTTAGTATGTCTAAAGACTGATACCTAAGTCACTCTTTGCATTGAACTTTCATTGTGTGAGGCAAGGAGATATAAAAGAAATTGAAGACCTAATCTTTGAAAGAGCTAACCATGGAAGTGCCAACCCTCAGTCTTACTTTCCAGTCTTTTACTTCTCTTCATTGCTCTGCTTTGAACACTTTCCAAATTCATGTCCCTTGTAATTTGTGGAGGTCAGCACTGAGCATAATCCAAGCTGACCAATTTTGCATTTGATTTAAGAAGAACTTCGAGTTCTTAGATCTCCTTCTGGTGCAGTTTGAAACTTCATTGTAGGTACATGCCCAGGTTCCATCATAACTTTCTATTTCTTTCTGCCTTGAATATAACCATTCCTCACCTAAATTTACAGTGTTTTTACCTTCTCAAGTCTCACTGTGGGTCCAGATGTGATTTCATCAGCATAGGAAATGCTTTCTATAAAAGCAACTCACCCAAAATGCTGCTGCTTATATTCTTAAAGATTGCCTAAGAGATAAAGGTCCTGAAACACTTGTCCAGAGATACACAGCCATCTTCTGCAGATGGTAGGGATTGAACTCATATCTTCTTGACTTAGGTATTTACCCTCTCTACACTATATTATCTCTCTCAGCAAGACGACCTACACACACACACACACACACACACACACACACACACACACACACACAAGATCTGTTAGCTTTAGATCAGATACTGAGAAACTTCTGATATGTAGCTACTGAGGCAAGTGAAAGTCAAGATACTCATACACACACATCACACAATATATATGTATATACATGTGTATATACACATATTTGTATATATACATATTCACATATGTATATACACACACATAATCATTATCCTTAGGAAATAACAATAAATTGCTGGGTTTTTTTTTCATTCTGTGATTTGAGATTTAAAATGAATCTGATCTGCTATTTTGCAAATAGTTTGCAGAGCCAAAAGTGAATGATGGTATCATGGATATTATTATTGTTTTTAAAATCTTTGTAAATGCTTTAACATCTGTTCTTTATGGTATTGGACTTCCATTTCTTTCATTCACAGATAAAATTCTACCCTCTTTGACCCAGTAGTTTGGGAACTCAGCACATCAGTGACCCTTCTGAGTTGTTTTGAAACTTTTTTTGCCATTCAGGCCCAGAAAGTATTTCCTTGAAACAGGTGTTTTGAAAGCTCTGGGGAAATCTAGCAGCTTGCAAAGCAATGAGCTCCCAATGCAAGTCTATCTTAGGTCCTGGAAGTACTTAACTGCTAGTATTTTGTTATTGAAATACAGTATCTTTTATGGTCTAGACTCCACAGACAGCTGTTCAAATTCATTTCAAATGGTCCCTGTTCCTGGTGTATTCATTTAGTGCTCCTAGTTAAATCTCTCAGTAATTCTTGGCTTGGCTCCTCAAATGCGGATTAGAAACTCACCATCATTGCCTTTTTTTCCCCCTTTCTTCATCTTGTCGGATATATACTAATGGGAACTTTTCTATGGGAGATTGTCTGATAGTTCCCTGTGAAATACATTCAGTTCTATCCTCCATCCCCACTCCTGCCTCCCTGCCCCCTTTATTCTTACTCATGTAGTAGCCAGACAGTCTTACCACAAAGTTTGGGGAAAATTAATAATAAATGTATGTGAATGAAAGCTGACTCTGAAATATGATATCTCTTTCATAAAGATTTGGATTTTCCCCCTCCCTGTTGACTATAGTGGGTGCTGCCACTTTGGAGGCTTCAGCTGTTGTGAGAGTTATCTCTGAGGAAGTGGGGTCACTTTAATTATAAACATCTATTAAAATGGATATTTCTTTACCTCATTGGTACAAGTTCCTGATAATTCCATTAGAGGTTGAAATTTTCTTTAGTCATTCCGGTGGTTTTCATTTAGCTATGGGTTACTGTTCGCTTCATCGAAAGGAATACTAACACTATTTTACATTAAACCACTTCTGTATTTACCATGAAAATGAATAAGTGGTAATGGATTTAAGAAGTATACTTAATGAATGTTTACCTGAAAAATTATAGTATCATATGTCCACCAAGAATCATACATTTATAAATACACTAATACACAGGTGAGCTGATGTTCATAGTTGATAGAGAACTGATCCTAGAGTAGAAGGGACCTCAATTTTAACCCTCCCTCTGATATGTATAATTATCCATTCCACACTGTGTATGTGAGTGAAATTGTTTAGGGGGATCTGGAAAATCTAAGTAAAATATTTTGGTCCTCCTTTTGTACTAGAGAAGAAATCTGAATTTTTCCTTTTTCTTTTATTAGGTGTTTACAGTACTTTATTGTAAAACGTGGGTTAAGTATTTGGTCATAGGCTCTGGGTTGTCTGCTGACCTTTGTCTATCATCTGTAGCTTCTACAAAACTCCCCCCAAATTCTCATTTACTTTCTTATGCTGACCCATGATATATTGAAACTTTAATGGGGAAAGTTGTGATAAGGAAGGTATAAATGTAGTAGTTGTGTGGGAGAAAACCTCCTTTGATTGGATAATTGCATCTTTAAAACTGGTAAAACTGAACTGATCCCTCTCCATTTAGCTGAAAGAACTACTGAGCTCAATTAAGGATCCTATGGCCTAAGCTGATATGATGGCTTGCTCTCTGCCTGCTCTCCTTATACTCTGGTTCTGATAAATGAGCCTGGGATTTATTTGTTTCTGGTCTGTGTTGTTATTCTTAGTTTCAGGAAGGTGATCCCCCACTGGACCAGAAGTTGGAGTCATGGCAATGACCCTAGAATTATTGCATGTGGGGGTAATACAGCCAGCCTGACTGGCATAGAAACCCCAAGAAGTTAAGGTGCCTGGGTCTTGAGCCCCAGAGAATTTTTCTGGACTTGGTACACTTTGGATCTGGATAGTGCTTTAAAACACAGAAGCTATGCTATGAACCCAATACTCTTTCCCTCTCCATATACTGAGGGGTTGCAAATGGGGAGAAAGATTATGCCTCTCATATTTTGGGGAAAGTGGCTTTGATTATTTGTGATGAAAACATTGGAAGTAAATATATTCCTCCACTGTGTTACAAAGAAGATATTTGTTAGATCATTTCCCTTTCATCCTACTTTCTGCTTTCAAAAGGGAGAATCAAACTTGTTCTGAACTTGTATTTATCAAAACAACATAGTACCCAAGTAAATATAATAAAAATAACAATTCTACTAAATTAATCTATTTGTTTAGTGCCATAACAATCAAACTATAAAAAATTATTTTACAAAGGTAGAAAAATGATAATAAAATTCATTCCAAAATTCGGAAAACAGAAGCTCAAGAATATCAAGGGAATCAACGAAAAAAATGCAAAAGAAAGTGAGTTAATTGTACCAGATCTCATTGTATTATATAAAGTGGCATTTATCTGGTATTGACTAAGAAATAGAGTTGGTGGATATAGTAGATTAGGTATGAATTATCTTACAGTAAGTGATTATAGTAAACTAGTATATAGTAAACCCAAAGATCCGAACTTTTAGAACACAAACTCATTATTTGACAAAAACAGCTGAGACAATTGGAAAACAGTATGATAGAAATCAGGATTAACACCTCACTGTTTACTAAGGTAAGATCAAAATAATTACATGTTTTACAATAAAGGGTGGTACCATAAGCAAATTAAGAAAGCATGGAATAGTTTTTTATACGTTTATGTATGAGGGAAGAATTTAAGGCCAAAGAAGATATGGAGAGCTTATAAAATGTAAAAAAATATATTTTGATTGTATAAAATTAAAAAAAAAATCAAAATTATAAGGAAAGCAGAAAACAGGATGGTGGTGTTGGGAAATTTTGCAACAAGAATTTCTGACAAAGACATCATTTCTCTGATATACAGAAAACTGAGTCAAATTTATGAAAATACAAATCATTCTCCAATTGATAGTTAAAGGATTTTAGACAAAGAAATCAAAGCTACCTTTAGTCTTATGAAAAAAAAAATTCTCTAAGTTGCTACTGATCAGAGAAATGCAAAATAAAACAATTCTGAGGTACCTTCTCACACCTATAAGAGGCTAATATGATAAAAAAAAGAGAAAATGTTGTATATTTGAAGGGATATGGGAAAGCTGGGACACCAATGCATTGTTGATGGAATTGTGAACTGATCTAACTATTCTGAAGAACAATTTGGAACTATGCCCAATGGGCTATAAAACTGTACATTTCCTTTGATCCAGCAATACCACTGCTAGGTCTATATTCCAAAGCCATCTAAAAAGGGAAAAAGAACCTTTTGGAAAAAATATTTATATCATCTCTTTTTGTGGTGTCCAAGAACTGGAAATCAAAGGGATGCCCATTCACTGGGGAATGACTAAATAAGCTGTGGTATATTATTGCAATTGAATATGATTGTGCTGTAAGAAATGAAAATCAGAATAATTTCAGAAAAACCTGGAGACTTACAAGAATTAATGCAGTGAAGTGAACAGAACCAAAACCATCTTATACATAGTAATAGCGATATTGTTCAATGAGGAATTGTGAATATCTTAACCATTCTCAGTTAATTCCCGAGAGTTACTGATGAAGCATGTTATCTACCTCCAGAGAAAGAACAGATATTGATTTAATAGACTGAAGCAGGTATTATTAATTTTCTTTCTTTTTTTCTTTTATTGAAGTCTTGTACAAATGACTAAGATGGAAATATTTTACATAATTGCACATATATGTGATTGCTTACAGTCTCAGGAATGGGGGAGGAGCGGAAGACATAATTTAAACTCAAAATTAAATAAAAATGTTAAAAATTTAAAAAAAAATTAAAAGAGAAACAATTAAACCAGGAAGAATATTTTCAGCAAAAATATCTTAATATTACCAAAGTTATAACTTTGAAAATGCCTAAAAATAAACCAAACATAAATAAACTAAAAAAATAAAATGAAAAAACCAAGACAGGCCAGGAAAAAAAAAATAACACGGTACCAATCATGAAAAAATGAAATACTAAGTCAAATAACTAGTTTAGTTTCATTATCTACATAGTGAAAAAAAAAACAAGAACAAAACAAAAAAACCACCATGTAGTTTCTTTTTATCTTGAAATTGATTATTTTGATATACATGCTTATATCTTTTTCATCTTATAAAGATGTTACCAATCTTCCCTTCAAGACAAAAATAATTTATTTCTCTTTTGCCTTCTTAGGGCATGCTATATCTCCCTTTCATGCTCCTCACCTACTTTTCAGTATTTTCTCTGCTCCACTGTTGGAGAAAGATGGGAAATGAAAGAGAAAGTATTATGTGATTGATTATTGATTATTTTTAGCCTGTATTATTATTTATTTCTTCAATATTTTGATGGATCTGTGATCTTATTTATTTGAAAGATATTACAATGATGTAGATCCTAATCCATCCATGCCTAATCACATGCTCATGATCTTCAATCAAATATCCAATGAAATTTTCTTTTAATTTTCTTGACAGCTGTTATTCTTTGCTCTTTATATATAACCACTCTATAACTTTCCCAAATTTTCCTGGCTTGCAATATTTTATTCTTTTGTTCATTCTAATATTAGTAATCATCCACTCAAAAAAATGGAAAGAAAAGTTACATTTTGAAAAAAATGAAAGAAGGGAATAGATATTAGAAAGATCAAAAGATGACAACTAATTTTTTCTCAGTGTTGATAATATGATCAACTAATCAATAAATAATTCTTTATTCAGAATCTACTATGTTTAAAGGATGGTGCTAAGTGTTGGATATAGAAATACAATAAATGAAATCACACCAACTCAGTAGAAGTTTACAACCTAATTGAAGAGAAAATATGAATGTATATAAAGAGAATATATATATGAATAAAAGTAGTTAAATATAAAGTAATTTTAGAGGGAGGTAGGGCCCTAATACTTAAGGAGATCAGTAAAGAAAGATAATAGGATGATGATAGGAACTGTTTCTTTAGAAACATCTATGGCAATAAAATGTGCATTTTTGTGTATTATGTGTTAGTGTGTATTATGTGCATTATGTATGTTATGTGTATTATGGCTATGTCTAGAAAATATCTACTTTATATGAATCCCATTATAGCCTCTGGAGTTGCCTCATTTGGATGTTTTTTTGCTTATGTGTGACTCCCATTGCTTGGATGTAGCAGTTGCCTGGGTAGCATTCCAGTTTTAGTTTTCTTACTAGTTTTTCATGTTATAAAATAAGAATTCATTCTTCAATAGAAAGTCTATTCTTTGTAAAATATATTTATTTTTTTAAAAATAGGTCCTAATTCAAACTACGCAATAACCATAACAATCTAGTGTTTGATAAACCCAAAGACCCTAGCTTTTGGGATAAGTATTCACTATTTGACAAAAACTGCTGAAAAAATTGGAAACTAGTATGAAAGAAATTAGGGCTTGACCCACATCTAATACCACATACCAAGATAAGATCTAAATGGGTTTATGATTTAGACATAAAGAGTGATATTATAAGCAAATTAGAGGAACATAGGATAGTTTACCTCTCAGACCTATGGAGAAGGAATGAATTTGTGTCCAAAGAAGAACAGGAACTCCTAATTGAACACCAGATAGATAATTTTGATTATATTAAGTTAAAAAAGTTTTTGTGCAAACAAAACTAATGCAGACAAGATTAAGAGGGAAGCAATAAATTGGGAAATCATTTAAGGGTTCTGATAAAGGCCTCATTTCTAAAATATATAGGGAATTGATTTATATTTATAAGAATTCAAGTCACTATCCAATCAATAAATGGTCAAAGGATATGAACAGACAAATTTCAGATGATGAAATTAAAAGTATTTCTAGTCATATGAAAAGGTGCTCCAAATCACTATTGATCAGAGAAATGCAAATTAAGACAACTCTGAGATACCACTACACATCTGTCAGATTGGCTAAGATGACAGGAAAAGATAATGACGAATGTTGGAGGGGATGTGAGAAAACTGGGACACTGATACATTGTTGGTGGAATTGTGGACAGATCCAACCATTCTGGAGAGCAATTTGGAACTACCCTCAAAAAGTTATCAAACTGGGGGGTGGAGCCAAGATGGCGGAGTGAAAAGGTGACTTTCTGCCTCTCCTCCGATCTTCTCTCAAATCAACAGTAAAATAAGCCTCTGAACTGATCTTCAAGTCAACGAACTCAGAAATATTTGGGCACGGCTCTCTGGATAACTTCATATCAGGTTAGTCGGACTCGGACAGAGAGATAAATAGACGACAACTGTGCAGGCCGGAAGTGAGGGTGGGACTCAGCTCAGCTCATCTTGGAAGAAATTCCAAACTCCAAACTCCAAATTCCAAACACCTGGAGTTTATCTGAGGCACTCGGGACACTCTGCCCTGATTGAGGGCAGGTGTTCTGGCAGACTTGCCTTGTTTAAGGAGTAATTCGGACTTAGTCCTAGCCCCCACCGGCCCAGCACCTTAAGTCAACTCGCCGAAGTGCCCCAGGGCAAAGCTCTTTGCAGCCGTCGGTTTTTTTTCCCTACCTTAAAGAGATATCCACGCTGTCTAAAAAAAAATATGATGAAGAAGCAAAAGAGAGCTCTCACCATAGACAGCTTTTATCAAGGCAAAGAAACGACCCCAGAGCCAGAGGTTCCTTTAGACAAAAATCCAGAGAACATCAGCCAGGACCATCACTGGTCCCCTTTTCAAAAGGCCTTTCTGGAAGACTGCATAAAGAACCTCAAAAGAGAGCTGGAGGATAAATGGGAAAATAAACTGAAATCAGTGCAAGAAGGATACAGTATCTTGCAAGAAGGATATGATGCCTTGCAAAAGAGATATGAAAAAGACACCAATTTATTAAGAAATAAAATTAGTGAAGTGGAAAAAGAGTGCAATAAACAAATTGGCCAGTTACAAAAGGAGCTTAAAAAGGTAACTGAAGAAAACAACACTTTAAAAATAAGAATTGAACAAATGCAAGTGAATGACTCACTAAGACTTGAAGAATCAGTCAAACAAAAACAAAAAAATGAAAAATTAGAAGAAAATATGAAATATCTCCTAGGAAAAACAACTGACTTGGAAAATAGATCTAGGAGAGACAATCTAAGGATTATTGGACTTCCTGAAAGCCATGATGAAAAAAAGAATCTAAACACTATCTTCCAGGAAATCCTGAAAGAAAACTGCCCTGAGATTGTAGAATCAAAGGGCAAAATCACCATTGAAAGAATTCACCGATCACCTCCTGAAAGAGACCCCAAAATTAAGACCCCAAGGAATATCGTGGCTAAATTTCAGGACTATAGCACCAAGGAACAGATTCTGCTAGCAGCTAGAAAGAAACAATTCAAATACCGAGGTTCAATAATTAGAATCACACAGGATTTGTCAGCTTCCACACTGAAGGATCGAAGGGCATGGAACCAGATATTCCGAAGGGCAAAGGAACTTGGATTACAACCAAGAATAACCTATCCAGCTAGAATGAGCATTATCCTCCAGGGAAGAAGATGGGCATTCAATGATATAGGTGAATTTCACCTATTTCTAATGAAAAGACCGGATCTGAACAAAAAATTCGACACCCAAACACAAAACTCAAGAGATGCATAAAAAAGGTAAAAAGGAAAGGTCTCTTGAGAACTTTATTTCTACTAGGGGGATACTCAAAGTTTGGGGGTATAATTAACTAGATATTACTTTGATAATATGAAAAAGAGAACTAGAGGGGAAAATGTTGTCATGCTGGGGAAAAGAGGGAAAAAGTGGTAAAATAAGATTTAAAAAAAAAGGAGGTAAAAACAAGGTAAAATCACTTGAAGAGGCAAAGAAAACCTAATATAATTGAGAGAAAGAGGGGAGGGAGATGAGCACTGTGTAAATCTTACTCTCATCAGGTTGGGCTCTAAAAGTGTATATCAGACATTTGATTTCACATAGAAACTTGTCTGTTGCTAGAGGGAAGTGGGAGGAAAAGGAGGAAAAGTAAGTGACAAACTAATAGAAGGGAAAATAGAAGAATCAGGGGAAAGGAGTAAAAACAGGAGGAGGGGATCTAAAGGGTGAAGTACTGTTTGGGGGAGGGGGTCATCAAAAGAAAAGTACTGAGGAGGGGGGAAGGGAGAAAGGGGAAAGGAAAGGGGAGTATTGTTTGGGGGAGGGGTCATTAAAAGCAAAGTACTGAGGAGGGGGGAAGGGAGAAAGGGGAAAGGAAAGGGGAAAACATAACTTAGGTAAATAAGATGGCAGGAAATAAAGAATTAGTTATTCTAACTGTGAATGTGAATGGGATGAACTCTCCCATAAAGCGGAAGCGGATAGCAGACTGGATTAAAAACCAGAATCCCACAATATGTTGTCTACAAGAAACACATTTAAAACATAGTGACACATATAGAATGAAGGTAAACGGCTGGAGCAGAAAATATTATGCTTCAGGGGAACAAAAAAAAGCAGGGGTAGCAATCCTTATCTCAGATCAAGTAAAAGCCAAGATAGATCTAATCAAAAGAGATAAGGAAGGAAACTATATTTTATTAAAGGGTACCATAGATAATGTAGCAATATCTATACTAAATATATATGCACCAAGTGCAATAGCACACAAATTCCTAGGGGAGAAATTAAGAGAGATGCAAGAAGAAATAGACAGCCAAACGATACTAGTGGGGGATCTCAACCTTGCTCTCTCAGAATTAGATAAATCAAACTACAAAATAAACAAGAAAGAAACTAGGGAGATAAACCAATTGTTAGAA
>JAJPUD010001997.1:65000-150000 GCA_023553655.1 Myrmecobius fasciatus
ACAATATAACATTTTCATGCTATCTATTGATGTTTGCTTGCATTCTGTTTCCCTTTTCAGATTTTTCTTTCTTGTAGATCTGACTTTTCTTGCACAGCAAGATAACTGTAAAAATATGTATACACATATATTTCGATTTGTCAGGTATTTTAACATAATTAACATGTAGTAGACTTCCTGCCATCTAGGGGACAGGTGAGGGTTGGGGGGGGAATTTTGTAACAGAAAGCTTTTCAAAGATCAATGTTGAAAAATTACCCATACATATGTTTTGCAAATAAAAAGCTTTAATAAAATAAAATAAAAAAAATTAAAAATAGGTCCTAATTGATATTTTTCTATTTCTTACATAAGTATCCCATATAAATTTTCCCCTAACCTTTCCAAGGAACAAATGTGACTAATAGCATTTTTTAAGAAAATAAGTCAGCATAACTGAAATTATGAAAGCTATTGAAAAAATTTGAAAACATATTCAAAGTATAACATCTGTGGACCTCTCACTTCCATGACACAATAGATTATGGTATATTCTCATATCTCTTCATTTAGGTCTCACCTGATCTTTATAATTTTGTTACATTTACTTTTGATTTTTTTTGATGTGTAATTGTTCTTTCCATTTATATTGTCACTACTATATATATATATATATATTCTTGGCTCTACTTTATTATTCCAATTCTTAGCTATCACAAAAAGTGCTGCTATAAAATTTTTGAAATATATGGAAATAATATGAAATATATTGTTTCTTATCAATGATTTCCTTGGAGTATAAACTCAGTAATGGAATATCTGGTTCAAATGATATGGACATTTTAATCAATTCATTTTGATGGTTCCAAAATTTCATAGCTCCACCAATATTATATTAATGTCTTAATCTTTCTACAACTTCTCTAACATTGAATGTTGCTATTTTGGGGTTATATTTGGCATTTATGTGGTATAAGGCAAAACCTCAGGGTTGTTTTGATTTGCATTTCTCTTATTAGTGATTTTTTCATGAGGTTGTTGTTAAAACTTTGCAGTTCTTTTATGAGAAGTGTTTGTTCATATCTTTTGATCATTTATCAGAAATGATTATTAGTCTTATATTTGTTGTTTATGTATCTTGGATATCAAACCCTTACAGAGAAATGTGACAGAGTTTTCTCTCTTCAACTATTCTTTTTCCTTTTATCTTAAATACATTAATGTGGTCTGCATAGAAGCTTTTGCTCAAGATGTTAGAGCTTGACAGATTTGTAGAAGCGTCTTCCTTTCTGTTATCAATATCTTCCCTGGATTATGTGCTTGTCTTCTAGGTTTTTAATTGATTTTTCTCCCTGAAATTTTAGTGTATCTCTCTGTCTCTCTCTCTCTCTGTCTCTGTCAGTCTGTCTCTCTTTCTTTCTCTCTCTCTGCATCTCCTCCCCCGCCCCCCATTCTTCTATAATTCATTTTTAAAAATCCTTTCCCTTTTATGGTAAATCCCTGGAAGACCAGACCTCAGAGTTATCTCAGCTTCCTCTTACTCCGAGGAACTCATTTTTCTCTAGTCTCATTTCTGTCCCAAGTGACTTCTAGGCACACAAATAGTCTCACTTGGATTTTAGTTCCTTTTTCTTCAGTCCTGGTAGAGCCATTCATACATATTCCCTCTGTTCTTTAGTTGTTTTGCTAAGCACTCTGATAGCATGTTGACATCTGAAGCAAGCTTTATTTTTTTTTTTTCAATTTTCAATCAGCACCTGCTGTGTCTGGAAGTATATAGTTGAATTTGGTTGCTTATCACCGTAGAATAGTGGAATAAGAGCAAAGATGGGGCAGGGAGCTCTGGTTGTTTACAGAGCAAAGTCAAGTTACTAAATGAATCTCAGAATAAAAGTCTGTGAGTCCTACTATCTCATGTCTCAGCCAGAGTGTGCAGAATGATGATGAGGTGCTGAGTGAGTACGTTATGGATGAGCAATTATGGATTAGGCTTCTCTGCTATTAATTCAGCGGATTGTTAACTCATTAGGGCTCTGCATTTAATTTATCTCTTCTCTATCTTTCTTACTTTGGAGATTTTAAAATGCCATGAGAATCAAAGAAAATGTCCAGCTCCCCATCTTGTTGGTAATATGATCCAGAAACATGCTTCAATATAAATAATGATGGATACATTAGGTTGGGCAATTAAAAGCCAAGAAATATTTGTTATTGGCCATATAATAAAGGTAGGTATTCAATTCAGAAAGGGTGGAGAAGACAATGATCTTGCTTCCTTAAGTTAGCATGTGTTGAGATTTGTTTGTATTATTAGACCAGAAAGATTTTGGGAGCTGAGAGAAGCCACAGTACTTTAGAAATATACAGCCCTTTAGGGTTCATTGTAAAGCATGAAATAGTTTGAATGGGAATGGAGGAAAACCATTAGAACTTGACTAGAGCTAACCCTTATACAGATAAAGGTTTTAGACAGAGATACTGATCTCACTAGCAGGAAGAAGTAATTTCAAAGGCAGACTAAATGCCTACAGGCTCTAATTAACTGACTGGCTGTTAACAGTCTGACTCCCAGAGGCTAAGTTTCTGGAGGCTGACAGATCTCCATCTCCCTAGGAATAGAAAGCTTTTTTAGGAGTATAATGCTTCTGTAGGAGAGCACACTGCTTTTCTAAAAGAATTAAAGCTGTCTGTTCCCTAAGCTAAGAAAAGGATGACAGAACTAATTCATCCTCTAATTAGAGAAGACCTCTGCTGAAGAACTCCAGTGAAAGTCCAGTAGGTGGCAGCAGAAAGAGATGGGGGACTTTTACAGGACAATTAAATCTTCTAGACTGGAAATCTTGTATCTTAAAAACAAGAAGATATGACTTTTTATTATCTAATCTTCTGTATTATCAATATGAGCATTATTCTCCATTTACAAAGATAGCTCAAGTTTTAAATGGACACATGTGCCAGTGAAGTTAATTTACTGAGGCTGCCTTATTCATTTTTAACTTCGCACTTTCTTGTGATTTTTGCTGCTATTGCTGTTTTGAATATGAGGAATAAAAGGAATTGTTAGCACCAAAAAAAAAAGAGATGGGGGAGCTGTAGAGATATGAATCCTTGTAGGAAACAGACCCAGAAAGGTCAATGTGATGTGCCCAGAAACCATTATTTAAATTATCCCTTCACACATATACTTTGGCCCCATATATTCCCTCTGTTATTGTTTCTCTTTGGTTCTCGAAGAGGAACATGATATCAGGAAGGGGATGCTATGACTTGCATGTGCATTGGATTGAAGTGAGAAAGGGCCATGGACCTTGGCTTTTTTTTTTTTTTTTTTAGCTGAGGCAATTGGGGTTAAGTGACTTGTCCAGGGTCACACAGCTAGGATGTGTTAAGTGCCTGAGGTTAGATTTGATCTCCTGGCTTCAGGGCTGGTACTCTATCCACTATGCCACCTAGCTGTCCTGAGACCTCGGCTTTTTTAACCTAAGTTCTTTAACAGGTCTCAGTCTGACTGAGGCAACATCCAATTAGTGATTAACGCTAGGTAAGAAATGAGGCAGAAAATGGCCTCTTTTACCTAGTTAAAAAATTATCTGGGAGGGGAAAACCCTCAGGATTTTTTTCTTTTCCTTCACAGCTATATGATCTGCTCACATGCATTCCATGTAAGTGTCCTCCGCTTACAAACTCTGGCCAAAGGTATTCTTTTCCATAATTGCTACTTGGTCATTTGTGTACCTTACATAAGTGAGATTAGTGAGTCCATTCTTATCACTGATGGTGTGCATATTTGTGGGAATATCTATCTCAGCTGTCAATAGAATGCTACATTGTTATTTTAAAAATACATCATTTCATTAAATATTTTTGTTTTGAATTAATTTTGTCCTCCAAGCTAACTAGCAAAATTAAACACTTTGGTAGAGTTGTCTTAACAGTTTTGATTATAAATTAATGGTGACACAAAAGAGAACCATGAATATAGAGCAGCATTTATAGGAATTCCACAGAGGAAAAAGAACCCTCAGTAGGATACAATGTATAAATTCATCCAGAAATGTTTTGTTGCCCTGAAATTATAAGATGTTATAAATTATTTTAATATTTATTTTTCTTTGAGGTTGACCTTGTGGATTTTTCCTTTTAAAACTTCCCATAATGAAACAATTTTTGTAATTATTTTATGAGAATATTTTTCAGGATGAGAGGAAATGTACTATTCAAGTATACTTTAGAATGGAACATTTAAAATATAAATGAGAAAGGACCTCTAAAGGAACCATGCAGAGTAATTAAGAATTAACATTTTCTGATAGCATTGTTTTTTGAAGTTATTTTTAAAAATCTCTCATTTATTTACCTTGGTAATAAATGATGCAGGAAATAGAAAAGATCAGGATAAGGATTAGACCTCTGGTTTCATTGCTACAGAGAATTCTCAGGAGAGGAAATGCTTTACTATTGCAAATCAGCATCCATTCTGTGATATTAGTCTTACCATTGAGTTTAAATGATTTTTCCAGGTTTACACATACCAGTATGTGTCAAAGGTGGGAATGAATCCAGATATTCCTAGATTAAAGGTCAGTTGTATCTCCATTATGCTGTGATGTACAAATTAAAAGTATTCATCTACTTGTAAAAAATTGATATATTTTGTTATATAGAATTATATATATTTTTTCAAATCCACTGCAGTAAGAAACGTGGTGAGAAGATAGGCACCAACAATAATCAAGTAGCATTCTAAAATCTAAAAAGAAAATGCTGTCTTCCTGCTAATGTGTAATTTTAAGTTATCAGTTCTACTTTTTACTCTTATTTTATTGATATATTTTAATTTCATATCATTTTAGTTTCTGAATATATTCTTTCCCTTCCTCTATATAGAGAACCATCCTCTGTAACAAAGATGAAAAAAGAAATTGAAAGAATGAAATTCAACAAAACCAACTAAAATGTCAGTGTTCATATTGACATGCATATTTTGCATGACAACTCTCATATCTGCAAAGATAGGAGGGAGGTGCCTTTTTTTCAGCTCTTCTGGGCCTTTTATTGGTCATTGTATTTACATAGCATTCAGGGATTGTTGTTGTTGCTGTTTTATAGTCATTGTACGTATCATTTTCTTGATTGACTTACTTCACTCTATATCCACTTATACATTTCTTCTTGGAATTCTTTATAGTCATTATTTTTATATGGTGCTTCTTGGAATTCCTTTTTAAAACAATAGCTTTTTATTTTCAAAATATATGAGAAGACAATTTTCAACATTCACTCTTGCAAAATCTTGTGTTCCAACATTCCCTAGCTGTGTGACCCTGGGCAAGTCACTTAACCTCAATTGCCTCAGCAAAAAGCAAAGAAAAAAAAAATCTTGTCTTCCAAATTTTTCTTCCTTCCCTTTTACCCCTCTCATCTCCTAGACAGCAAGTAATCCAATATATGTTAAACATGTGCAATTCTTCTATACATATTTCCACAATTATGCTGCACAAGAAAACTTGGAATTCTTTATATTATTATTATTATTGTTATTTTTATGGTGCAAGAATAGTCCATTATATAAATGTACCAAAATTGTTTAGCCATTTCTCAGTTGATGAGCATCTATTTTGCTTGTATTTTTTTGTTACCCAAGAAAGTGCTTCTTTGAGTTTTTTGGTGTATATGGGACCTTTCTTTGTGTTTTGGATCTCCTTGACTTGTAGACCAAGTAGGGGGATTTCTGGGTCAAAGAAATTACTTTTTTCAGCATACTTCCAAAGTGCTTTCTAGAAGTGTTGGATCAAATCACACCAGTGCCAACAAAATATTAGTGTGCCTGTATTTCCATAGTTCTTCCAGTACTTACTAATGTATTTCCATTTCTTGTCATGTTACCAATTTGATACATTATAGTAACTTAATAGCTGCTTCTTGACTGACTGACAATTGTAACATTTTGCAATTGTTTTAATTTGCATTTTTCTTCTTAGTAATTTGGACAAATCTCCCAATATGATGGGAGATCATTCCAAAATCTAAAGAGAAATGCTATCTTCCTGCTAATGTGTAATTTTAAGTTATCAATTCTACTTTTTACTCTTATTTATTGATATATTTTAATTTCTAGTTAATAGTTTATGATTCTTCTTTTCAGAGTTATTTGTTTATATCCTTTGACCATACATCAAATTCTAGAATTGCTCTTTCTCTTTTTATTGTTTTTCCTAAGTGATTTTTTAGTAGTGTCCAATACTTTGTGATCCTTTTAATATGTATACATCTGACTATATATATTTATGAATAAGTGTACATATGCACACATGCACACAAATACATCAGATAATATACAATTATACATACCAAGCTATGTAAGGGTTATTGTTGAAGAATTACCCACACATATGTTATGCAAATAAAATTAAAAAAATAAAATTAAAAACAAACAAAAAAAACCAATTATACATACCTATAAATATACACTAATATATTTTGTTGCTTTATCATCTTCAGTTGTGTCCAACCCTTTGTAACACTTTTTGGGGTTTTCTTGGCCAAGATATAGAAATGCATTATCATTTCCTTCTCCACCTCATTTTACAGATGAGGAAACTGAGGCAAACAGGATTAAGTGACTTGCCCCGGGTCACATAGCTAGCAAGTATCAGAGGCTGGATTTGAACTCAGAAAGATGTGTCTTCTTGACTCTGTCTAGCACTCTATTTAACACTTTCATATCCATATTTTTATATAGTATATCTATTTATATTATTTATATACTATTTATTTATTTCTCTATTGATCTAAGTTTTATAAATTTTATTCTGATGGACACTTTTCAGGTTTATGCAATCTGTTATTCAAATTTACTTTTTCAAATTTACTATTCTCTAGTAAACACTATAAGGTGAATGGTTTGGGGGATATGTAAGGTGTGAATATGAGTATATGAAAACAACATGCAGAAATTAAAATGCTTTTAAAAAAAGTTAATATTATAAAAGAGTTAAAAGATAAGCTTCTATGGATACTCCTGTGACAGGAGAAAATTACTTTGAATTCAAGAGTTCAAATCATTTTGGGAGATGGGAAGAGAAATTTGTAGAAGAAAAGAAAATCTCAAACTCAGGGCCAATTATGCAAAAGAAGAATTTCACTGTGGTCATGTCATATCCTATTCAGCTTAGTACTTCATTCTTTCATTTATCCAACACGCAATGGGTTTCTACTATTTGTAAAATACTACTTACCAGAGAAAAGGAGACATGACCATTAGTTAATTATATTGTACAGGGGATTTTTCTTCACATATGCCCCTTCCTATATTCCCATGGTATCCCATGATTTTGTGACTAGAAACTCTCAGAGAGAAAGCGTTATGTTGCTTTGTCTTGCTCTATCCTGCACTTGGCCCATGGTCATGGATTAGTGATCTTACTAATGATGGCCAATAAAATGAATAAATGGCAAGATTTCTCCCTGCTTCCTCTGCCCATCATCTTTATGAATAATGGATAGTAGACTAAAGTATGAATAATGGATAGTAGGCTGAAATTAATTTGTGTTTTAATCTAAAAGACTGAGACTGAGTTTGAACTACCAGAAAAAAAACCCCCAACAACATGCCTTATGCATGTAGAAAGATATTTCTTGAGTTGATGATTTTTTCCCACTTTGGTTTATCATTATTGACAGAGTTTAATTATACTTAAAATTAAAGCTCCTCTTATAAGTGGCAAGAAAACGAACATTAATCCACAATAAAAAAACATGCCATTTAAAACTTCTTTGATGAAGCATCAATTAAAAATGAATTCATAAGAAAAGGAGCTTAGAGCTTAGAATTCCTTTAGTATTTTAAGCAAATCAAGTCACAAGCTGAAGAAAAAAATGCTTTCGCTTGATATAGTCTCCTCTAGTTTCTTTAATATATTATTTTTGGATCAAATCTGACAACTGAACACTTTTTATTGAATTAATGTCCCCAAACATGTGAAGCTTTTTAAAGAAAATTTCACATTGTGGGAGATGGTACTCTATTGCAGGGATTCTTAACTTTTTTTTTTTTTTTTTTGCATCATGCACTCCATCTAGCTATGTAGGGAAAATTTTGAACTCCCTCAGGAAACTAGGTGGTACAATGCATAAAGCACTAGGTTTAGCATCAGGAAGACTCATTTTCGTGAGTTCAAAGCTGGCATCAGACACTTACTAGCTGTGTAACCCTGGACAACTTGATCATAACAAAATGTAGCTAAGCTTCAAAGAGATGGGAAGCACCAGATTATCTTGTCTTCTGAGGAACCTAGATGCTGACCAAAAAGCAACAACTAGAACCAAATGTGGAACAACTGATTGGTTTAATATTGGAAAAGGAATACAAGACTACATATTATTACCTTATTTATTTAATTTATTTGTAGAGATATAATTCTAAATGCCAGACTAATCATTTAAATCAAAAGTTGCAATTAAGGTTGCTGGGAGAACTATTAACAATCTCAGCTAAATAGAGAATACCATGCTGATGGCAGAAGGTGAAGAGGAATTAAGAATTTCCTTGATGAGAATAAAAGAGAAAAGTGTAAAAGTTGGCTTGAAACTTAACTAAGATCTTGGCAATTGATCTTATCACTATCCTGGCAAGACAGCATGCTAAACCAAAACAAAACGAAACAAAAAAAAGTCAGAGACTTCTTGCCAACTTTCCAACAAAGGTTCAAATAGTATAAGATATGCTTTTATCAATAGTAATGTGGACTATAAGGCAAACTGAACACTACAGAATACATACTTTCGAATCGTGGTGTCTTTTGACTTTTGAGAATCCTTTGGACAGCAAGGATATCAAATCAGTTAATACTTAAAGAAATTAACTCACAGTATTCACTGGAAGATCAAATAATAAAGCAGAAATTTAAATACTTGGACATATAATGAGAAGATGGGATTCACTGGAAAAGACTCTGATTTTAGGAAAGACTGAAGGCAAAAGAAAAAGAATGGTCAAGTTAATTGTGCAGAACAGTTTAGAATTTGATATTATCATGAAAATTATATCAAAACAGACACCAGATCTAATTTTAAGAAACTATGAAGCCAAGCATGGATACATTGGAAAAATTGTCTCCTGGAGTTCTGATGTCAGAAGCTAGAAAAGAAAAGTCTATCTGGGAATCAATGGATACACACACACACACACACACACACAATTCTTTTTTCCTTCAGACCTGTGATTTCATTGCTATAGTGATCACCTAAAAATATGAAGTTCTTCTGCCATGAAGGTTGACAAGGAATCTATAAACTAATCATCTTATAGTTACTTTTGGATCTGAGAGTTTAAGTTGCTTGCCTGTGCTCACACAAATAATATGTGCCAGAAACATGATTTAAACACTGGCATTCTTAATTTCAGAGTTAGTTTTCTATCTAATTTTCTGCTTTTCTAAATTCAAGACAAGAATAAAGCAAGGACCCATAATGGAAAATTGTTTGGCAATTTCTTTGTCAGAAATAAGGGGTAAAAAGTCTCTAGGAACAAAAATATTTATATATGTAGCACAAATGTATATATATACATTTATATATATAAAATACACATACACATATACATACATACATACATACATTTGTATCTATATTTTGGTCTAGACTTGTGATTTCATTAATGGTTAAAAGTCATAGTGCTGAAATCTCCACTAATTCAGACTAACAATTCATTCTTAATTTATTGTCATAGAGTGTTGCCTGGTAGTACTGAAAGTTTAAGTGATATGTCCATAATAATATATCTAGTGTGAGTGGCAATACTTGAATCCAAGTCTTCCTAATATTTGGGCTGGTCATATATCTGGTATTCCACATTACATCTCTGTCCAATTCTATTACTAAAGCTTATACCACATCATTTTTCTTCTTAAGAACTTAATAATAACTCTTATTTCTGGTCAGATCAAGTCCTATCTCTTTGCTTGGCATTCACTATCATTCATCTAGACATATTCTACCTTGGTTTGATATTTTAGAAGTGGTGCATTTTTATGGTGCTGCTTGTATGTAGTTTCTTTAATTTCTAATAAAATCATTAAAATAATTTTGTGGGTTTTTTTAACTTTTTGATCCTTACCTTTGAGGATAAACTCAAAACAATATTATGTCTAACTTGGAGCACTTCAATAAAACATATACACACTCGAAAATAGATATATTTTAGAACTGATATATTTATTCAAAATGAAAATGTAGCATATAACATTTGTTTAAAATGTTTAGCATTTAGTAAATCCTGTGTATTTTGAGAAAAATATGTTGTAGATTGACTTCAAACATACTTTTCTATATTTCCTCATCATCCTTCTTCTGTTATAGATAAATAAACATGTAGGAATAACCTGTTTTTAACCAAGTAATTCTGGTTTGCTTAAAATTTATTTGTAGGGGCAACTATTTGGTGCAGTGGATAGAGCATCAGCCCTGAAATCAGGAGGACCTGAGTTCAAATGTGGCCTCAGACACTTAACACTTGCTAGCTGTATGACCTGGGCAAATCACTTAACCTCAATTGCCTCAGCAAAAAAAAAATATATATATATACATATATATTTATCTTTGATACATGTGTGTATATTTTTATATGTAAGTTTATAATATCAATACTTGTATGTCTAGATAGAATTCATGTTATATATAATAGTTTATGCTAATATTTTCATCACATGAATATAGATAAAGGAATGTTTTATATTACCTCTGAGATATGCTCACAGTTAGTTTTTTGGAAACTCTGGTGATCTATAACTTGAATTAAGTCTGGGATTTTTAAATGAGCTTTGACATTTCCCAAAGACAATGCAGCCTGCTTTCCCCTTCCTATTTATTTCTAATCAGAGCTCATACACCTACACACACACACACACACACACACACACACACACACACACACATAACACACACACACACTCACATACTTACAGATGCTGATTATCTATATGGCTTCTATAGGTTGCTTATCCAACTGTATATTATAATTTAGACAAGAGTCATTCTTTGTCCCACCTTTCTGCCCTTTAAATCTAACTGTTAGGTCAATCTCTTTTGAGTGGAAATATATTTAATCCAGGATACTCTGCAATGTTGAGGAGCTTAATGAAATCAGTATAATGCTATCCATTAGTAAGAATATTTGGAAGACTATCATAGGAAATTCCTTTTTAACAGATTCTGTGGCCAACACTTTGACAAATATATATTCCCATTTTTTAATTTGTCTCCTGTTATTAATGATTAGAGAAAAGATTGTTGACCAAAGTCATTTTTTCATTACTTTTATTTTATTTTGTTGTTGCTTTTTACAAGGAATCTCACATAATTTTGATACTTGAATGGGAAAACTTTGTTGGAACAGAATCTTTCAGGAAGCATTATGTTCTACCAAATCAAGTAATCTTTTAGTCAACAATCACTAAACACAGTGATATCTTGTGTTTTCTAAGTTTTTTTAGTCAAATTTGTATTGGTGAAAATATAAGCTATTGTGGAATATCACTTGTGAAAACTTGCTCCCTATGTTTCCCTTATAAAAATATACTCTTAATGCATATATGCATATTATTCTCATAAAAATTTATACTATTGGAAAAGGAGGTGTAAAAGTTGTTCATTATTGTTATTGTTTTAGCTTTCTTTTTTGGCATTAATAGGAGCTGAGATTTTTTTTTCTCTATGAATCCTGCTTCAGGTACCTTGTGAATCAGTGTCTCAACAGACTCACAATTGTATAACTCCAGCACAGATCTTCTCTATGTAGACTTGGTCTAAAATAGCTGCTTTTCCTGACTATATTTTTAGTGCTCTTTCTACTTCCTCTATAAGTACTGTAATGTTAAATCCAAGTGTGGTTACTCCACTTCCTTGATGATGAAGGGTTTGCAATAAAATCTTTTTTTTCCCCTTCTGTTTGTTATCACAGTATAGCATAGCGGACAGAATGGTCTTGGAATGAGGAAGACCTATGTTAAGATATTACTTCAGACTTTTACTCTGTGACTTTAGGCAATTAGCAACCTCTCTCAATCTCAGTTTTCTAATTTGGCAAAAGAGGAGAAATTTATAGCATCTACATTATTGTGAGGATCAGAAAGAACATATTAAAGTACTTTGCACACCTTAAAAACTCTCCATAAATGTGAATTATAATCCTTAGGACATGGGGATGATTTGCTTAGTTGAGTTTTCCCCAAGTTTTCTTTAAACCAATTTACACCCTTCACTGTTTTTCTGTTTTATGAGGTAATAGTGCTTATAATTTTCTGCCATCATTTAAAAAAAGATTTTTTAATAAAGTTTGTATTTAAAATTGGTTTTGTCTTCAGCTGTCATATCTCTCTGGTATGTAAGTTGTTTGCTGACTTTTTAAAGGACTTGAAATTTTGTTGATGTCATCATTGTTGCTGTTGTGTTTGTTATGGCAATACTGATTATGACATATGATTTCAATAGGTTACCTATCCAATTGTATTATAATCTAGACAAGAGTCAATTTTTATCCCCTCTTTTAAAATCTGTTAGGTCAAAATCTTTTGAGTGGTAATATATTAAATCCAGGATACTCTCCAGTGTTAAGGAGTTTAGTGAAATCACCATAATGTGATCTATTAGTAAGAATATTTGGAAGAAGACCATCACTTCTGAAAACCCATTTCCTATTTTTCCCTCATAAAAATATACTCAATTCACATCTGCATTGATTTATATTGGTTAACTTCTATATAAAGTTATAATAATCATTGCCTACATATTCTATTCATATACCATTTTTTCATTATCAATAACTTATTTAAATAGGCTAGGTAGAAGTTTAAAAGTTGCCTACCATTGTATTTTTTCTGATTTATATTTTTTTCTTGAGTTTTGTACCAATTTTGGTCTTTGCTCTAACAATTTAGTGTAATGATTATACAAAGACAGCTGATTTAGGAATAACTCCCACACATCACTAACAAATCATTTTCTTTCTATTAAAATTTATCAATTTCAATTTTTTTTCAATTGATATTACCTATTGCTCACTAGTTTAATACTTTCTGATTCATTTTGGAGGAAAATATTTGTGATGTATAGACAGGAGTCTTCTGTATAGTTTCTAAGTCTTTGTCTTTTCTCAATTCCTAGTCTTGAGTCACATTTTCAAACATATTTTTCATCGCCTTTGCCCTTATTTACCTTTGCACTGAAATCACTGAAAATAAAAATATTTGTTGATTTAATTTGGAGGGACTTTTAGAATTCTTCATCAAATTTCTTCAGCATCTTCATGTTCTTCAACAAATGGTTTGTAGACTGACTTTATTTTCATCTGCATAACATAATATCATATGATAATATAAATGATCCTATTTCTGCCTACATGTATGTTTTACCAATATTCAAATGGTCTGTGAATATTTTTTTTCTTTTTTTGTGTGTGTTTATTAAAGCTTTTTATTTGCATAACATATGTATGGGTAGTTCCTCAACATTGATCCTTACAAAGCTTTCCATTATATATTTTCCCCCCAGTCCCCTCCCCTCCCCTAAATGGCAGGAAGTCCACTACATGTTAATTATATTAAAATACTTGAGAAGTAGAATATATGTATACATATTTCCATACTTATCTTGCTGTGCAAGAACAATCATATCTACATGAACAAAAAATATCTGAGAAAGGAAACCCAATGCAAGGAAACACCGATAGAGATCATGGATATGACATGTTGTGGTCCAAATTTCACGTTCCTCTCTCTGGGTGTATATGGCTTTCTTCACTGAACAATTGGAACTGGTTTGAGATATTTCATTATTGAAGAGAGCCGTGTCCATCAGAATTGATTATCATATAATATTGTTGTTGCTGTGTATATTGATCTCCTGGTTCTGTTCGTTTCACTCAGCATCAGTTCACACAAGTCTCTCTAGGCCTCTCTGAAATCATCCTGTTGCTCATTTCTTACAGAACAATAATATTCCATAACATTCACATACCATAATTTATTCAGCCATTCTCCAATTGATGGGCATCCATTCAGTTTCCAGTTTCTAGCCACTACAAAAAGGGCTGCCAATGGTCTATGAATATTACTGAAGCAGTGTTATATAATAGCCACATGATTAGAGATCACTTTTTGTCAGTTTTGTTCAACAATGATATTTTACTTGTATCTGTTTAGTAGTATCTGATAGTAATATCAGCTATCCAGGTGAAACTTATTAGCTGCATTCTGCATCCAATAAAGCCAACCATTGCTAACAACCAGTGAACACCCAGCGAATTCCTGTGCTTCCTGGTTCTTGCTTCCTTAGATAGTCCTGGATGCCCCATGTTGTTCCTTACTCTACCCATGTCCCTTTCTTCACATAATTATGATAAAACTCTTTTTGTGGATCAGTTGGCCCATGGTTGGAGTTTAATAAATGTTGTTGACTAACTGATTATAACTTAGACTTGGTGAATATATCTCATTTGCCCTTTCTCTACAGTTTTTCTTCCTTGCTTCCCATATAAATTTTCAGTTGTCATAAATAACCTTAGCTATTGATGTTTAAAGAAAAAAAAAACCTTTTGTTTGTGTATATCCTTCATTTAAGATCTCAGGTAAGTGCAATATTTCTCAAGAAAATATTTTAGAGTTTTAATGTTGGAAATTTTTCTCATTGAATATAGAGTTTCTTTCTATTTATAAAAAGCTACATTCATTATTCCTCATGGTAAGCATAGGTAGAAAATCATCCACTTCATTTTATAGCTCCAAAAACTGAGGTTGTCGGTGCCAGTGGGGGTTCATCCGTCCTTCCTAGGTAAGGCAGGATTGAAAAGTAGAGTCCTCCCAGTAGTCCTTAAGTAAATAAAGCATTACTATATTGCTCATACATTCCTTGGAATTTATTCCAAACTTCTGAATTGCCCACATTTCCTGGACCCCATGTGGCTAATTGGTTGACACTCCTGGTCTGATCCTTTCTTGGCATTTTATACTGATACTCCCTACCTCCAGTGCTCTATGGACTAACTCCTAGTAAAAAGCTGTGGATTTGTTAAATGAGCCTGTTTTCTCTTTTCATAGAACTTTCCACCAATCTCTTCTCTACCATTTTTGAAATTATTGCTTGCCTATACCTTAATATGAATGTTTTACTCATTCCTCTGATTCTTACTGCTCTCATGTCTTTATCTCCAGCTATCATCAGTGGCCGCCTCTGGACTAATGCATGACAGAAGCACAAGAAAGTAAAATGACTTTATATATATAAATAAATTAAATAAATCAGATTTTAAATTTTGGTTAGAATGCTCCTAATTTGTCTCGTTTTTACATTCCTAAAGTTTCAGTCACAATAAGCAACAGCAGAAAGTAAATCTATATTGGCAAAGCAACAACAACCAAATCAAAGGTTTTTTTCTTCAAAATTCAGACTCCTTACTTATTTTATTACTCTTTTATATTCCTGTGGCAGAAATTATATCAGACCATTGGTCAGAGTTTCAAGGAAATAGTGCTTCTGGGACCCAGATAATTAGCAGAGTAAAGAAAAGGTATTTGTATGTTAGTTTGCCCAATTATCTTTTTATGTCATTCTCTTTTGGTACTATTTTCCAATATATAAACATCTTTTGTTACTCTTTTCCAACATATAAACCATGCTATTTTTTCAGATATACTGCACTGTACAAAACCTGACCTCTCAAATTTTCATCACTGCTTACTCTATATTCATTTATGCTCTGGGTTTGGACCACTGGAAACCAAAATAAAATTCCAGCTCTTATACTTACATCACAAAATTGTGAATGAGAATGAATTCCATGGCAGACCCTATATCATTAATACTTCTCTGCTTTTGTGCCCATCTATTCTCCTGTAGTGGAAGCAATATTATATCCTCTAAACTCATGCAAATAAGGCTAGATTTTCCTTAAAAGATGTTGAAACCATCCTGAAGACTTGATTGGCTCAAGAGACAAAAGACTCCTATGTGTGTTTTCAGAACTTAAATACTCATTCTTCAAAGTTATTCATCCTGGCTCTTCTGAAACATACTGTTCCATTAAAAATTATTGTTTTCTTTTTATATTATATTATAATTTTGTGAGTCTTTTTCTTACAAATTAAAGCAATTGAGCCAATTAGCAATATAGGTATCTCATCTGAAACCACATTTAGAATTTCATATCCAACACCCACTAATCTATTTTTAAAACTGATTTTTAATTAAAAAAAATTTTTAGTTAACAAAAACCTGTTTTCCCCTTCCTATCCAAGATTTGCCTAACAACCAAATCAAAAGAACAGACAAATTCCTTTTAAAAGACATTAATAGTTACATAGTAGATTTCTTGCCATCTAGGGAAGGGGTGGGGACTGAGGGTGTGTGTTGAAATTTGTAACAGAAAGCTTTGTGAGGGTCAATGTTGAAGAATTACCTATACATATGTTTTGCAAATAAAAAGCTTTAATAAAGAAAAAAAATAAAATTAAAAAAAAGATATTAATAGTTGAGCAAAACACATTATAGATATCTATAGATAGTGATCTATCTGATTTTGCATTCTAAATCTATCACCTTCAGGTAGTATATTTTATCAATGATCCTTTATAATCATGGACATTCATGGCACTGATCATAGTTTTTATAGCCTTCAAACCTGTTTGTCTTTACAGAGTTATTTTTGTAGAACAAATTATTCTCCTAGTCCTACTCATTTCATTTAACATCAGTCAAAATTTTTCATTCACTATCAGTCTTTAAATTATTTATTATTATGATACTGATAGGACTTTTATTATAAATTGTTACTCTGGTTCTGCTTATTTTACTTCACATAAGTTCATATAAGTGTTTCCATGTCTCTTTAAAATGATTTATTGCTTCATATTTTGCATAATAATAGTCTTCTATTACATTCATATACCACAACCTATTTAGCTATTTCTCAGTTGATGAGCATCACTTTAATTGCCAGTTGTTTTCTTTTTTTTTTACTTTTTTTTTTAGCCACAAGAAGAGCTGCTATGAATATCTTTGAACATATAGATGCCTTTTCTACTTCTCTGATCTCTTTTAGGTATGGATCTAGCAGTGATATAAGTGCATTCCTCAAATTGGTAGCAATTTAGAAAATTAAAAAAGATAACTAGATAGCATTGGCTTATTCCCTTGAAAAGTGCCTATTCATATAGACTTAGACTATTTATCAATTGGGAAATGGCTTTCATTCCTATAAATTTGAATCAGTTATTTACATATCTGAAAAATGAGATCTTTATCATAGAAATTTGTTAGAAAGACTTTCCCCCAGTTAATTAGTTCCCTTTTAGTCTTAGCTTTATTGGATTTGGGCAAAACTTTTTAGTTTTATATAATTAAAATGATCAATTTTATCATCAGTGAACCTCTCTATCTCTTGTTTGGTCCTGAACTTTTCTTCTATCCATAAATCTTATGCATAATATCCCCCCACTGCACACACACACCATGTTTCTCTATGTGTTTATTGTATGACTTTTTATATGTAGGTCATATAACAATTTAGAGCTTGTCTTGGTATAAGATGTGAGGTGTTGATCTAAATCTAATTAATTCTAATACTGCTTGTAAAATTTTCCTGTTTTTGCCAAACACTGAGTCCTTAACCAGGTCCTTATATTTATTGAATATTAGGGTGTTATTTTTGTTGTTGTTCAGTTGTGTCCAACTCTTTATGACTACATTTGGGGGTTTCTTGGCAAAGATACTGGAGAGGTTTGTCATTTCCTTCATTGGATCATTTTACATGTGAGGGAACTGAGATAAACACATAGACTGTAAGTGAATACAACAATACTAGATATAATTACTTCTGCATTTTGTGTAGTTAATATATTCTACTGATTTATTTTTTAACCAGTACCAATGTATGGTTTCAGACTCAATTGCTCCTAACCCTTTTTATTGTTTCTTGCCAGCTATTCCTGGAATATATTCTCTACTACTAACATTCCCAATTAGCCCTTCTTTTGCATCAATACAAATCTGGTACATTTTCTTACTTCAACTATAGCTTCTCCTTCTATGCTGCTGTTTTCACAGATCCTAGATTAGTACATGTCCTGGCATCCCCGCTAATTTCTGATATTCCTAAATGTCCCCTCTGCGATGGCAATCATTTCTTATTCTTAGATCTGAACTCAAATCCTACCTCTAACAAATTCTGTGACCTTGAGCAACTCACTTTTCAATGTTTCCTCTCTTTTTTTACTTTAATAATACAGTTTTCTCCTGTAAAATGAAAATAATATCTTTCACATGTATTTGCAGAAATAACAGTCATGTGAAAAATATCATTAAAGCCATTTACAAACCTTAACATTTCGAAGGAAGTCTATAATTATTATTAGTTAACATTATTAGTTTTATTATTATATTTATTATCATTATTATTAGTAGTTTTGCCCCTAAAACTTCAAGAGAAAGGGAAGAAAATTTCTCAAAGAAGGATTATCACAAATGTTTCTTTTTTCCTTTTGGCCTCACAGCACCTCAGACTCCTAAGTGTCCATTCCAGGTAAAGTTTGAAAACTGGACCTACTCTATATGATTATTCACTAAAAGTCTATCATAAAATAAACAGCTGATAAATAATACTAAAAATGTTCTTTATTGCATCCTATTGCATAGCTTGCCATAGGAAGCGCTAAACTTTGCCTTTCCCTAGTCCCAGTTTTGATAGCTGGTATTTGTTGAGGTCTATTTTATGTCTGCTTTTTGTGTTAGGAAAACTATAACTGTAATTCCACAGCTGGCTACCACTGCTTCCCCTAAGAATTTACAAGGAAATTATGTACCACTCTAGAGTGCAAAAGCCTGAATATCTAATAGGGCAGTCAGACAAGCCTAGTTGATGACTATGAAACAAGTCAACAGGGATCTTAAAATTGTTCTTCCTGGTTTAGCCATGCATGGAATGGGAAACTACAAAGGCCAGAAACATTCAAGGCCTAGGAGTTCATGATAGCAGCATTATTTCTGGATGGAGGGAAGAGAGATTTTTTTTTCTCTCTTCCCACAACCTAAGCGAGGCTATTATCCTTCTTTATCATCTTCTACCAAGGCAATAGGTATTTGCAGTGACTGAGATACTTCCTAACTTGAGACAGAGCATCTGGCATATTAGAGAAAGGGGGAATTAACAAATGCATGTCTCTGATTTTGTTAGAACTCAGTCTTGATGACTTCTGAAAACAAAATACCTTCCCCCACCCCAAGCTCCTTTATGAATAAGGTTTTAATTTTCAAGTAAACTTTTGCAAGTTGCTTTAAAATTGAAATATCAACACAAAGTTGACATTTATTGGGCACTCCCTTCAGGAGCCCTCTTGGCAGTGCTGGCCCAGTAGGTGTTGCTCCTGCTGGATGGGCTCAGAGTCACTAGCTCACTCTTTCCAGCCTCTATGTCCCACCCTAGAGTGATGCTGGAAGGGATTGTTTGAACAGGATCAAATTCAAATGTGCCTCCCCTCCACCCCCACAAAGCCAAGCTTCAACCTCTCCCAGATTTGTAGAAAACCAAACCCCAACCTGTGTCCAAGAAAGGGAAAGAAGACAGAGGCATTCATTTTAGAACTGTTTCTCTGCCATCTAAAATCATTTTTCTTTTGCTAATGGCCAGCCATAGATGTTTATGAAATATTATTCTGAGGAGCAGTATTATAAAAGGCACTCCATTAATCAGCTATGGCCATCACTGTCATTTCCATTTTAAAATGTATCTTTATTTAAATTAAAAAAAATCCATACCCTTGGCATTTCAGTTGACCATATGTCTGAATTCCTTTATGTTCTCCTAACACATACTTAATTGTAAAACTAGATGCTGACAAAGAAATTAGTGTCACAAATTAAAAAAAAATACAACAGTTTCAGTCTTGAGGTGCACCTGTTTATAGTATCTACACATACTCAGTCAGGGTGTGTGAGACAGAGTCTGCCCCTGCAGCTGTTCACTTACCATAAAAACCACTATATTTATTAAGTTTTAAGCCTTTGTGAACTCTACCAGTCGGGCTTGTAAAAGGGAGGTTGTAATACTCTGTCTGGACTGTTGATAATAGTTTAGATAAAGATCCTACATTGACCCTTAATATTAATGGAAGGAACTCTATCAAAGTATATACAGTCCAACAGACAGCAGATATGAACCATGCAAAATTAATGATTAACTGCTTGCCAGCATGCTTCACAGCAGGAACAGTCCTGCTATTTAAGGGGCTTACATATTTGATGAAAGAAATTAATTCATGATGGGGACTTATGAGGATAAAGGAAAAATTTAGTAGAGAGTCTGACGTCTTCTGCCTTTCTCGGCAGTTCAAGAAGTTAAGAATAATAGTCTTCTTTTCATAATGTGCAGAGCTAACTGAGGTTAGGACAGATCATCCACTTGTTAAAACAAGACAGGAACATTCTTGTTATTTCTTAAAGGGGGGCATCTGTGTGTATGTGTGTGTGTGTGTGTGTGTGTGTGTGTGTGTGTGTGTACTTCAATTGAACTTTACTTACAGCAGAGGAAGAAAAAAAGACTTTACATCTAGCCAGATATTAGCCAATTACCTCAGATACTATTAAAGCTCTTGAAACATATAAAACCACAAAAGTGGCAGCAATGTGGTTAATAAGACTGTATTTTTACAATTAATTATCCCTCTGGATTATAAGGGCTCCACAAGTACCCACAAAGTATCTCTTCAAATCACTACAAAAGCAAGAGGATATATATTAGAATGCTTGTATTTCTCCTAATGTGTTTTGTAAGGAAGATGAGTTCTCAAAATAGCTAATCAAAATGACTTGCATTGTGATGATTTCTTTAAGCAACTAAAATTCTCTCACTGAATCTTACTTACAGTATTATGGATTTGAGATAATAGAACCCAGTAAATTGCCAACTTTAAAATAAACTTCATTATAATATTTATCTGACTAAAAGGCCCAGGAGGTCATTGTTTCTATTGTTAACAAGGTTGTTTTTCTATAATGTATTACTTCATAAGAGTCTTTAAGGGTCTTTTTTGGGCATCCCTCAAGTCATCAGATATTTATTGTATGCTTGGGTGCACTGAACATTTTGTGCCTAAAGTATTGGTGATAAGGTGAAATGGAATGGGGAAGAGTAAAGTGGGGATTGGAGAGGGGAAATTCTGCCAAAGGACCGTGAAACTCATGATAAGAAGTAAAAGAGGATGAAAATGTCCTAGACTTTTCTGTCCAGAAATCAAGGCTTTTCCTCACCTGCTTTCACTCTACTTATCCAGCCTTATTCTTCACTCCTCTATAGTACAACCTGTCTGTTCCAGTGATATTGGTCTCTTTCCTGGGATCCATACATACCTCAATCATTTTCATCTCTCGGCCATGATGCAGTGAACATTTATAAGAGTTGGACCTGAAAAAGAACCTTAGAGTTTAGTCTATCCCTCCTTCATTTTGTTGAGAAAAAAACCAAAACCTAGAGAAGTGATTTACCCAGTCACACAGACTCTAAGAAACAGTTAGAATTCAACTCAAAATCTTCTAATTCCACACTAGTGTCCATTCTATTAAACTGGGGCCAGAAGATGGGCTATGATATTTAATTCCTGTTTGACAATGGGAAAGCCATTTGACCTTTTTAACTTTCATTTCCCTTATCTGTACAAGAGTGATGCTCATTCTTATACTGTTTGGCTCACAAGAGTATTGTGAGTTTAATTAGAATCTGTCACATTGCAGACACTAACATGACATCAACTATATTAAAAAAGATGGGGATCTGTTTCTAGGAGTCCGAGATTCCAGACAAGATATTGTAGTCACCTCAACAGTGACACCCTGAGCATCACAGGTCTAAATTGGAGTCCAGTATTGTCAGCTTTGGACTTAAACACGGTAGCACTAATACTAATTGGAAACTGAATTAATCCATCCTCTTCCTCCAGACTGAAAATGGTATGGGAGGAAGAGGCTACAAAGTGTTGGAAATGTAAGTTTATTCTTGCTAAATAATTTGAAGTTAATGATCCTTTATAAAAAGCCAATCTAATGTCATTATTAAATTAAACTGGAGTACTCCATAGTGGGCCCCTAAAATGGGGGAGAGGAAAAACACAGTTGGTAAGGGCTTGAACCTGCAGCAAAGAAAAGACTTTCCAAAATGTAAGAGACCTGGTCCTGAGACAACAGAGCTAGAGTTGAACCATGTTACATGGACAATGTATTTATAAAATACTATGGTTATGTAAACTATCATCAAATGAGGCAGTGTGACATAGTGGATAGAGTGCTGAACTAGAAAAACTGTCTTTGACCCTCACTACCTCTGTGAACATCAAAAGTCATTTAACTTCTTTCTCTTTGACATCTCCCTGAAGGTTGATTCAAACTTGGGGCCAAAATGTTCCCCGAACTAGATTAAAATGTAACTTGGAAATGTTTAACAAAATAAATAAAAATACAGAAAATACAGATAATGCTCACTCCTAGCTTTCTAAGCCAATATGTAGCTAGCAGGGGTCTGTTTCTGTTTGAGGTTGATGCTATTGCTCTAAAAGAGTTACAAATGAGTTGATTATCATTATTATACTTCTTCCACTGTCTAGAATTTCTTCTTAAAATCCAAATTCTTATCATTCTTCAAGTTCTGGCTTAAGTCTCATCTATTTCATGAAGAATTTATTCAGTGACTACTTCAGCTCATCCAAGAATTTTCCTTTCACTGAATTTCTGCTCTGCTTCTAATTATCTGTCACACAATTAAGGATTTGTTTACAAATTTTTCATACTTTAAAAACTGTTTTTCATACCTTCCTGATTTTCCAAATAAATTGTAAGCTCCTTAAGAAGAGAGACCAAGTCTCAAGCAGCAATTGTATCCCTAAACTAGCAAGATGGTTGGTATTTCAATAGATCCTCTTTTCTCTCTGAAACCCATCCGCCTTCCTAACTTCCCTATCAGCATCCTTCACACAACCATGCTTATGGGCCCTCACTCATTCTTGACTTACTTCTCTCCTTCAGCCTGCATATCCAGTCACTTGTCAGGTCTTGTCACTTTTGTAGTCTCTCAATCTGTCCCTTTCTCTCAACTTCATCACCTTCATTCAAATCCTAATCACCTTTTGCCTGAACTATTGCAATATCATTCTAATTGTTCTTATTTTAAGCCTCTCCTTCCTCAATCCATTATTTAGACAGCTAATAATAGCTAACATTTATATTCTTCTTTATTTTCCTTTCTTCACATACTCTGCATTCTATCTGCCTGGCCTATTTGGCCCTTTACACAACCTTTAATATACCAATTCTGTGCCTTTGAATAGCTTGTCCCCTATACAGGAGTGTATGCCATTCTCACATCCATGTTATAGTATCCCTAGCTTCTTTCAAGGCTCAGAAAATGAACCATTTTCTTCCTACATGAGGATTACTCTGATCTCATCAGCTGCAAATTCCCTCTTTTCCTCAGGTATCTTGTATAAATTTTGTTTTTACTTATTGGTATATACTAGAATTTAAATTCTTTGAGGGCAGAGATTTTTTCAGTTTTATCTTTATGCCCCCAATGCCTGGTACAATTAGGCACTTAATAAATATTTGTTAAATTAAATTGAATTGTTGAAAGATTGCGAAAATGGATTGAAGAATTGCATGAATAGATTATACTTAGAAGGCAGGAAATGATAGTCTTGCTGTCCTTCATTTTAGCAAGACAACATCTGGAATATTGTGCTTGGCTCTGGGCATCCTATTTGAAGGAGGACATTTACAAGGTTGGTGAGGGGACTTGAAATCACACCATACGAAAATCAGTTGAAAAAACTAGGAATATTTAGATGGAGAGAAAAAGACTTAAAGAAGACATGATAGCTGCCCCCAAGTATTTGAGGGATTTTCAAGTGGACAAGGGAATAGATCCCAGCAGGAAGAGCTAAGAGCAATTGGAAGATATTAGAGAGAGGTAGATTTCAGTTCCAAACAAACTAAAGCTATCTATTTTAGATGAAAATACTAACCCCATGAAGTAGTGAGTTCTCCAAGGATGGATCTCTTCAAGAAGGTTCTTAATGTCCTTTTGTTAAGGACATTGGAGGAAGAATTGATGCTGTGGTTATAGTTTCACTGGATAATCTTTTAGGTCTTTTTCAATTCTGTAGTCCCATGAATTTATGATAAAACTGATGCTTTAGATTTTAAAATTAAGAGACTTTCCTCTGTTTCTTTTAGATCCATTCTTTTTTTATTGTTTTCCTTGGCCAATTGTGTACACATGGATTGCCTAGTTGTGGATATTGCACCCAGGTCATCTTTTTCATGCAGTTCTGAAACTGTACATTTTTCTTCTTGCCTTACATTGTCTTCTATGGCTTATTCTTTATACTGAGACTTTCTTCCTTCCATAATGGTCTTTGGTCAACATTAACATATGATAACTTTTCTACCTATGCTAATAAAAGTAAACATTGGAATAATCATGCTTTTGATATCTCCACATTTGTTCCCCTCCATTAATAGGCATAACTGACAATTCATGATATTCAGGTTAAATATCAAAATGCTATAATATTAGCAACTAGCTTTGTTTTGATCTTCAAACTATTTTCCTACACAGCTGATGTCCACAGGACTTTTGTTCTAGGCTAAAAAGGTAGTCATATAAACTCAAAGAGCTTGGGAATCCAAGAAGACTGGATGCAATAACCTGAACTCAATGTAATTAATTTACTCAAACTGTTACCTCTTCCCTTTGTCATGGCCTCTATAAAAACACTGATAGGCACTATGGTAGAGAACAAAATGAGTAAGTCCTGTATATTTTCAGTTACAAAGCAAGGTGAAAAGCTATAGAGAAATGATAGTTTCTCATCTTTTTTTTGGCTTTTGAACTGATTTATCAAAATCATCTATGTGTGCATTGAATTGAACACTGATTGGCTGAACAATCAGGTCCTGGTAGAGCTGGTTGCTTCATATCCCTGCCATAGAGGCTTAGTTATACTTTCATTAGGAAATAACTATGCATTCATGTTCAAGCATTTGCTAGTAGTGTGAACTTGGCCAGGTCACTTAATCTAAATATCACTTTCCTCAGCTATAAAATGGAAATAATTATGTCAGGATTGTTGTAAGGATTAAATGAGATTATGTATGTCATAGGGTCAAATTATTCAAAAATCTAAAAGGGTTTTTGCAAACCTTAAAGTACTATATACATGCTGGCTATTATTATCATCTATTAATGATGGTTATTAAAGTGTTTTGTAATGTTAAAGTGCTATCTAAGAGTGAGCTCTTTCTATTATTACCATTATTTTTTAAGCACAAAGATTTTTGGGGAGATCTCAGTGACTTTTCAAAGTCAAAAGGTGCCTTCTTGGTTGAGTTCTGAATCCTGATCATTTTGTAGGTTCTATGATTCTATTTATGCCCCAAGTTATGATATTACCACTTAGTGGCAGAAAAGGTTCCAGCAAATGGCAATTGCTAAGTGGAAATAAAGCTCTTCAGTGGCACTACTTAATACATACAAGCTTTGCTTCCTGTGTTTTTTCCCCTTAGAGAATTGGTGTTAGACGCATGAAATTTATAGTAAATCTCTACCAATCCTTCTTCTCTAGCATAAGAAGCAAAACATCTAGCATCTTTCTGCATACAGAAAGATCTTTTCTAAGATTTTCCTTCTACCTAAGATTACAAGTAAGCCTTCTTCCCAATGATATTGGACTTCTTTCCTCTATTGTTCTGAATTAATATAATTTTTTTGTTATAAAATTCAGGATAAGTTGTATTTTTAGGACACATTTATGCAAAGTATGTATACATTGTGCTTACTTTCACAGTAACAAAGTGGAAAATAGATCCAATTATTCATATAACTTGGCCCCGAACTCTTCTGTAAAGGTAGAAAATGTTTTTTGTAGTAAAAAAGAAATGGAAACAAAGTACATGCCCCACTGAGGAATAGCTAAAAAAACCAATTGCAGTTATAAAGGAAAATGACTGCTCTGTTGGAGGCAATGAATTTGAGCAAATTCAGAGAAATACAGGAAGATGTGAACTGACGCAGAAAGAAATAAGAATCAGGAAAATAAGCTATCTAATAATTACAATGTTATAAATGTTACAAAATTAAATAGAACGCTGTGTTATTATGATGATCAAATTTGGTCCCAGAGAAGAATTGAGAAGGAGCACCTCTCTCCTTTCTTTGCAGAAAAAGACTCCAAGTATAGATTATAGCATTAATGTCAGACTAGAGTGATACATTGATTAATTGTAGTGAACTGTATCCCCTTCCAACCCGCCTCCTTTGTGGATTCTTTGTTACAAGGGATAGCTTGGGAGATATATCCAAAAATAAAAATTTTAATTTTTCCTCAATAAAGTGGTCGATCTTTTTACTGAAAATATGTTACAATATCCCCCAGGTAGAAACATTTTCCAAGATGATTTTTTTCAGGATAAATATTGTAAATTCTCTACTATTCAATATTATATAAAAAGAATACTCTGTCATAAAGTACTTTGTACTTGAATAGTATGATAATGGGAAAAAGTGATGTTAAGACAAAAAATATAAATAAAAATTTAATTAAAAGAAAAAAAGAAGGTAAAAGAAATTAGAATATTTAGTATCAAGAATTCCAACGACGTACAAGAGTACAAGGAGAAAATAATCTGAATTAGGAGAATATAAGCAGAGTCTCAGTATTTGATAGAGGTTGGCCAATCTACAAAATAATACAAGTAAAGTAACATTATGGATGCTGGGACTGACAGGTTGTCTTCTGCCCTGACTATAATAAATGCTCTCTTTTGTAAGTGTCAGCAAGGGTTAACTGGCATGTGTGGTTTTCCAAAGCAAGTTTGTGTTCTGCAGCTTTTCATGGATGCTGATTGAATATCAGGAATGTTCTAGGTTCCTTCAAAAGTTCTCCTATTTCTGAAACTATTGCCCTTGACTTATCCGGCTTGACTGACACCTAGGTTCTGGTTTTTCTGCCTGAGCTGATGCCTGAGACTTGTTTGCTTTTTCAAACTTCAACTAACTTTATATCCCTGACCTCTTGGCTTATTCCTGACAAGTAAGTGTGGTAACTGTAGACTTCCTGGCCTCTGGATTGACTCCTCAGCTTCCTAATTCTTGGTTTAGTACAGACTTCAGGCTCCTACAAAGTACAAACTAGTTTTGTCTGGATTACTCAGCTTCCTAACCTCTGGCTTCTGAAAACATCTGGCACCATGAGCTCAGTGACACTTAGCTACTCTGCCCCAAGTCCCAAAAAAACTGTATGTGAAAAAACAATATTTTAGAGGTAATTACTTTCATTGTACAAGGATTCTTAATTTTTTTTCAAATTAATTTGTTGCCTAGATTTTTTCACTAGAGAAACTTTCAAATTAGTTTTTTAATCAAAATTTGATTCAATAAAAAAGGATTGAGAGCTTAATATGGATTTTCAATAGCATATTTGTTACAAAACAGCATGTACTTGTTATCTTTCCTGTCTGCATAAGGAACGAATGAATGAAAAACATTTATTAAGTGTTTACTATGTGCCAAGTACTATGGTAAGTGCTAGGGATACAAATATAAGACTTTTTTTTTTAACTCCAGTAGATTCTTCTTGGTATTTATGAATTAGCTTTTTTAAGAATTGGCTTCTGGAATGATATTGACAATTCAACAGATTCTTTCCTCTTTCCTACTACTTACTCCTACTTTAAGATTTCTCAGTTTTGTATACTTTTATACCCAACCCAAACAAACTGTGACAGGGTGAAAATAATCTTTTTGCTTATTTTTGTTCTTTTTTGCACAACTTTGTAATTGATATGTGTCATAACAGGCATATAGATCATTTAAACTTCTGTACCAATTGGCAGGGAAGCTAGATGGCACAGTGGATATATGGCAGGCCTGAAGTCAGCAAGACTCCATTCCAAATCTGGCCTCTGACACTTACTACTCAAGTGACCCTAGCTTAACACTTAACCCACAGTTTCCTTCCTTATCTATAAAATGAGTTGGAGAAGGAAACAGCAAACCACTCCAGTATCTCTGCCAAGAAAATCCCAAATGGGGTCATGAAGAGCAGGACATAATTAAAAAACGAGTGAACTTCCAACTATAAGAAACTCAGTGGAGCTCCAATGGGCCATTCTGTCTGTGTTGCCCACCATTTACTTATCATCAGCAGCATTTTCAAAGTTATTTCTTGAAGAATCTACTTGGTTTAAATAAGTCTGAAGCCCAAGAGGCTTTAAGCCACACTACTGAAAAAAGCTAGGGAAAAGGTGGCAGGAAAGAACACTTCCTTGACCTTCACAAAGATTTTGGATTTATTTCCATATCCTTTTAATAGATTGTTCAAGCTATTTAGAAAAAAAAAGCAGAATAAAACAAAACAAAATGAGGCTCTGAAATCCTCCTCTTGCATTTCACAGATATGAATGGTACCAGATTTACCATTTTTCTAAATGAAAAATCACAGTTGTACTTCCAGCCTGTACTTTTTTTCATTAGTGGATTCTTTCCAAGGCAGGAAATCAATGAGAGAGAGAATTTATAGCCAGACTAAGTTAAAGAATGCTGTTCTGGGAACAGCACTTTTTTTTTCTGCTTTTAAATATCCCCATTTGTCTTCACATTTTCTTTTCCAAACCCCTCCCCATCCTATTCCATGTGGCTGGGCTCTTGGTTCTCTAACACTTAGGAGAACAGAAGGCTTTCTCCAAAACAGTCACAGAGCTGTTCTGAGAGTGCCAATGTGAACTCTCCCCTTGGAGACCAAACCCAGCACCTCCAGGATAAAATGTGTCTCTACTCTGATAGCAAGAGAAATACCCAAATGTTTTTCTCACTAGATTCCCCGACTTCTAGTACTGTGTGATGACTTTCTATTTAGAGCAGTAACTGAGAAAAAAATTTTTTTTATAAAGTGATCTCTTGTGGCTATTGCTTTAAAATGGAGTTAGCTGAAAGGGAAGCAGCTTGTTTTCCTCAGCTGTGCCTATTCACTTGGGACCTGCTTCTCATCCTGTATAATCATCTAAGAATTTTTTCATCTTGCTTCTAATTTTTCCATGAATTTACAGAATAAGTAAGGTGAGATTTGTTATAAGCAAATAGTTTTACATAATTATACTGGAAAAAAGAGAACAAAAGGAAGAACTAGTTTCTTCTTCATTTGTTGGTTTTTGTATTCAAAGGTTACTGAACAGAGCCTGTTGCTTTCAGAGTGCAGTTGAAAATATCCCTGAGGGGCCAACAGTAATTTTCATTATATTCTGTATACTTAAAAACAGTCTTCGGGTTTACTCCTATGGCTCTGTTTGCAAAACTTTCTGGTCTTCCTGGTTCTACCTCAACATTAAATAATCAGCTAATAAGTCTCCTTCACAAGGCAGCATTCTCTTGCTGCTGCTATTCCTCCCCAAGGTTCTGTGTTATGTTGCTTGCTTGTAGTCTGCCTTCAAAGGATTCAAATAGGTTCTTAAGTGCCTACTCTGTACTAGGCCCCCTATTTCTTTCTGTAAGACAAATACCCTTGTTTCCTATTATCTCCTATTCTCTATCTTTGCCTAGCACCCTGTGGTGCCGTGCTGAAGTCTACAGAATACTTTCAGACCTAAGGCACTGGAGGGCACATGACCACCTAAATGATCATGCTAGGGTATTAACATACAAAACAATGTTTTCCTGACCTATTTTTCTCTAATTTTGTTATATTTGATAGAACCCATAAATGTGGGGAAGGAGATATAACCTTTGGTTATAGGGAGTATTGGAAAATTTTGGAGCCAAATTAAAGGAAATTAAGTCTGATGAGGTCTTGATTCACGGTGGAGTTGGTAGAGAAAGCCTGAAGACTGATAAGATTACTCCCTGAGGCAAGCAGGGAAGTGTTCTGATGGGAATCAACTTACAATTCTACCCCCTGTGGAGGTCTTGGGTATACTATATCTAATAAGAAAGTCAAAAGTTATGTCAAACCCATGAGGTTAATTTTCCCCTATAAATTTGTCCATAGCAGAAAATCATTAGAAGATCCAGGACTGACATATCCAAGGGTGAGATAGTATGAAGATGCAAGGTATTAAGGAAGATTCTGAAGACCCCATAGTCCCAGTCTCTAGTACTGACCCTGTCTCTGACCATGTGGTTCCAGAGACATTGACTATCAAGAAAATATCCAAAAAAGGTAATCAGGATAGGGAAATGATTTTTAAATCATATCACATAAGAATCAGTTGACAGACATGGGAAGGTTTAGAGAAAGAAGATACATAGAGAATATGACTGTTTTTCATAATTGTTGCTGGGAATAGGAATTGTTCAATTTGGTCCCAGATGACAGATCTAGAATCAATGAGTAGAAGATTTAGGGAGGCAATTTTAATTTATTATAAGGAAGAATTATCTAATGATAGATATTCAGAAATAGAATGGGCTAACTTGGGAGTTAATGAGTTCTAAATCATTGAAGGTCTTTAAGGAAAATATGGATGACCATTTATTGGGAATATTGTAAATGGAGTAAATACTTTAGAGAGACCTTGGATTAAGTGACCTCTAAGGTCTTGTTTAACTCTGATAATTATACCTGTTGAACTGAATATTAAATATTAGTGAATAATGGATGATGTTATATAATTAAACTACAAATCATAAGCTAGCTAGAATTTGTAGGGCACTTTTAAGGTTTGCAAAATACATTACAAATAATATTTAATTTTATCCTTGTAACAGGGAGATGATATTATTAATCATCATTTGACAGATGAAATTATTACAGATATAGATTGGTACACACTATGAAGGGAATTTTCCCTCTTGCTTTCATTTTCATGATCTTCTTGTGCATATTTGGGAGCCAAGTGTGGTAGTATATCAGTCCCTACTACTGGGAAACTGAAGATGGTGTGTTGCTTGTTCTCAGGATTCCATAGCTGTAATAGGATAAAAGCTGATTAAGTTTCTATATTATCTGGCATCAATATGGAGATCTTCTAGAAGTGGGGGTAGGGACACCAGGCTGCCTATGAAAAAGTGAATTGACCCAGGTTGGAAATGAAGCAGGTCAAAATTCCTGTGCCAGTTAGCAGTGAGTTTGAGTCTGTGAGTGGTTGCTATATTTCCAGCCTGAGTGGGATAGGGAGACCTAGTTTTTAAAAGAACAACCATAGCAAATCAAACCTAAAGCCATTCTTGGATTTATTCATGTGGTTTTTGATTATGCAACTTTTTGACCCCTCTGGTTCTATGTCTCCATTGAGTATCCTATACAATAACTCAACCTCACAGTGATCCTCAGGAGTCTGAAAATATACTTGTATTTCATGTATACATTTTACACTCTTTTGGCTAACCTAGTGATAGACTCTTCATAAAACCTCAGGAAATATAAAATGTTGATAACAATAGAAAAGATATTCAAATTCCTTAAGAATCAGAGAAATGAAAATTAAGACAGTTTTATGATATTATATTGATCCACTAAAATGGCAAAAATTAGCCTCAAATTATAAAATTAATTGTTGGTATAGTTGTGGGGAAACAATAACTATATTTCATTGCTGGTGAAAATATAAACATTTTTTAGAGGCTGAATCAAGAAAAGAAGATAGAACAAAAGCATTTATGTTTGTCATTTGTTCATTCACTTGGTTCTACTAGATTAAATGCTAAGAGTTTGCATAAAATATTTTCCCTTATCTTGTGGCTTATTTGATTATTCATTTTTGTTAATGGGCATTCATTACATATATCTATATATCATTGTGTGTATATATGTATGCTCCTGTGTGTATATAGATAGATGCATATGTCTTTATATGTATGCATGTTTATACATATATGTATATGTGTAAACATATGCTTAATTTGGGTTTTAAACCAAGCCTACTTTGTATATAAAAGGATGAGAGAGTGAATTCCACGTGCCTGTATAAAGGGCAGACCTGGTTTCAGAGATTCTTTGAGCCACCACTTAGAGAGACATTTTTTGAGCAGATGTACATGGTGCCAGATTCCTTTTGGGATTAGTTTCAGGCACATGGAGATTTTGAGAAAGATCTTGCAAGACTTACACATACAAAAGAAGCCAGCACCTCAAGATGTCCCTGAATTCTAGCTTTGTCTCACTAGAGAGTTCAGGGAATCTTCCCTAGGGTGAAAATGGAAGCCTCTCATGATTAAATTAAAATCTTGTCTTGCTCTTATCTAAAAAGTTCATTCATTTTTGTGTATTTACTAATATATTTAATTCTATGTAACTTCTCCAATTTATATTTGCAATTGCTTGGATAATGATTTTACTTGATCTTCATTAATTGTGATGATTTTTATATAATTATCAATTTGTGAAAATGAGTTGAACTAGTGAGTATCAGCTAAAGATTACTAACTAGGAAGTAGCATAGCAGGGCAGAGCTTGGCTAAGGATAATTCTGATGGATTATAGCTGTCTAATAATGTCACTTGTGAGTCTCCATCCAGTGTGTTCCTACTTATTTATTCCCAGTTAATATTTCTCAATATCATTTAAATAATTAATAACAATTGACTTTTTCAAAAGTATATATATCAGGAAGGGATAACAAGAACTAAAGCACAAGAATCTTCTGCTCTGGAAATACACTCTTCTACACTTTTATTCCTATGGAGATTGGGTTCAAATTGAATGTAATTGCCATTCAAACCATTTATCCTCTCAAATTCACTTTTGCCATGGATGATATATGGATTGACTCTTTCTTGAAGAATCTGGATGTCAAGTTGATTTGCTTCTGGCTTAGATCAAGCAAATAATTCCTCAAAGTTATTTCTTCCCTCAGCTTAGCTACTTTAGATGCCAGTTCTGGCTGCTAAGGGGACTTTTGATCGCTCTCTTGACTTGCAACAGTCACATATATGTATAATGGATACCTATTAATAAAATGAATAATCAAATAAACAAGAAATCTGCAAGATCATAACCTGATCTGTTTTATCTCTCATGCTTGTCCACATAAAATTGGAAAAGAATAAAAACAAAAGAAATAGAAATACAATGTACTCTCTGTTACATGATATTCAGGTAGAGAGATAAGAGAACTGGGGAAAGGAAGCAGATGCTGCTATTTTTGCTGCAACAATCTGTTCCCCCACCTAGAGCTTTACAGCAGTGCTTTTCTTATTTGCCACTGGTGAAGAGAAATTTTTTTTATCTGTTTAAGCCTTTTAAAAGGATCTAGATCTATAGCTAATTGGAAGTTTTTCTATTGTCATGTAGTGTCAGTCAGTCAACAAACATTCATTAAGCACCTGCATGTGCCAGGCGTTGTGGTAAGTAGTTGAGAATACAGAAAGAGGTAAATGACAGTTCTTGCCCTACAGGAGCTCACAATTTAATGGCAGAAACAATAAGTAAACAAATATGTTCAAACAAGCTCTGTGCAAGATAAATAGAAAAGAATTAAAAGAAAGAAAACACTGGGATTAAGAGGATTGAATGGTATCTAATCAGACCTGTGATTTTGATGGCTAAATGGAGGATGGATTGGAGTGGGGAAAGACTTGAGGCAAGAAGATCCACCAACAAGCTATGGTAATAATCCAAGCATGAGGTAATAAAGGCTTGAAGCAGGGTGGTGGTAGTATCAGAGGAGAGAAGGGGGACTTCAAGAGATGCTGCAAAAGTCCAAAAAATTGGAGATATTGGGTTGTTAGAAAAAGATAGTAAGGATTTGAGAATAACAGGATACTAAGAAGATACTGGTGACCTTGATATTAATAGGGAAATTTAGAGATTAAAGGATTGAGGACTAAAGAAAATGAGTTCAGTTTTTGGAAATGAGGAGTTTAAGATGTATACTCAACATCTATTTTGAGATATTTAAAAGGCAGATGAAGTTGTGAATCTAGAAATCAGTAGAGAGATTAGGGCAGAATAGGTAGATTTGAGAATCATTAGCATAGAGATGATAGTCAAACCAATGACAGCTGATGAGATCCCTGAGTAAAGTAGTATAGAGAAGAGAAAAGGATACAGGACAGAGGGATAAAAGAGAGACAGGATAGTTTAGCTACAAATGGCAAAAGAGATTTAGAATAATAGTTAAGAGGTGGAAGGATGAAGTAAGGATTTTTTTTTTTGATGATGGAGGAAATATGGATATCTTTGAGAGCAATAGAAAAGGAGTCATTAGACAGGGAGAGGTTGAAAATAAGTGATAAGAGTGGAGGTGAGACAAGGGATAATATGTTGAAGGACCTGAGATGGAATGAGATCATTTGTGCAGGTAGAAGGGTTTGACCTGATAGGAACTATGGCCACCTTTTGTGTGAAACAGGAGTGAAGGTGATATAGTGGCATGAGTAATAGAAAGGAAGGAAAAAGGTAAAAGAAAGAGATCATGCCCTTCAAAGACTATAGTTTCTCCAGGGTGGCAATCAACTCTGGTTGGCTAACAGTTAATGAGAGAATGAATATTACAATGAGGAGATGGAGCTGAATTTTGATTAAAACATTTACTTCTAAATTAGTCCCTGTAGAGAATCCTAGTAAGGAATCCAGTAAGTCTTGGGCATGCATTTGTATAAATTTGTTTGCTGACAACTTTGGAATGTGCTTCCAGTTATTTAATAGAATCTCAGGAAGCATTAAGAAGATTGGCCACTTTCCTGGTGCCTTAATTAATGAATATTCTTTATGGCAGGCCTATGTTAATGCCAGTAATCTGGCTAGTTCCTGGAATAAACATAATCCTCCTAAAGCAATAAACAAATATTCTCTTTGATGGACTTCTTGTAATAGAGCATCCCTATACCTGAGGGGGGCTTCTCTGTCTCAAGGGTGAAGTATCAACTGAGAATATTTAGTGTACTGCCTCCTTTGTTCTCAGCCTCTAAAAGTCCCTTAGTGGAAAGAGTTTAGTACCACTTGCCTAGCACTTGAGACTCTGGATAACTGTGACCTGGATTCTCTCAGGTGTTGGAATTCAGATATTGGTGTTTCCTTGTCGTGGTGATGATGTATGTTATATGTTGTCTGTTGTTTGTTGTCTGTTTCTTTCTTATATTGTCTTGGTGATCACTGTGTTTGTTAATTGCACTTTACTTTTATGCTATAAGTTTCCTCTTTTCTGGCTTGGATCAAACAAATAGAATTAGAATTATGAACCTAGATTAATCCTACAGTCTCAGCCTTGGGCAATCTATTCAAAAAATTTTCATCCAAACCAGAAGAGAACACCTGAGTGGATTCTGGGTAGAGGAGAAGGTTAGCTCAACCTTTTGAATAAACGATAAAGGGGAAATCTGAATCTCTCCTAAATCATTTTTATAAATAATCATTTCTTTCATTTTTCACACTAACACTAACAATTGAGGTGATCAGGAGAGGATTTCTTTAGATGGTATTTAAGCAGAGACTTGAAAGGAATTATGGATTCTAAGAGGCAATAATAAGAAAGGGGTGTTTTAAGATTAGGGGTAGCCTGTGAAAAGGCACAAAACTGGAAGATGAAATGCCACATTTTGGAAACAAAATTTGGCAGGAAAATAGACTATGTGAAAGGGAATAATGTGGAAAAAATCACAAAGGTAGAATTGTGAAAAATTTTAAATGGCAGGCAGATTGTGAAAAATTTTAAATGCCCCAGCTGAGAAACTTGAATTTTCAATGAGAGACAGTAGGGAGCTATTGTAGATTTTTGAGCACAATAATCATAGTAACAATGTTGTTCTTGTTGCTATTATGCAATCATTTTTAGTGTTGATTCTTCATGACCCCATTTAGAGTTTTCTTGGAAAGTTACTACCATGGCTTGACATTTTCTTCTCCAGATCATTTTACAAATGAGAAAACTGAAACAAACCATGTTCAGCAACTTGCACTGGATCACACAGCTATTAATATTTGAGGTTAGATTTGAACTCAAAAAGTAATATTGATAGATTTATGCTGCATCGGAGGATGTATTGGAGAGGAGAAAACTAGAATCAAGAATACCAGTTGGGAAGTGAAATCAGTAGTCAAGATGAGCGGTGTTGAGTTTCTGAGTTAGGATACTGAAGATCAAACACTTGATTGGTTGTGTTGGATGAGAGAAAAGGAGAAGCTGAAGATTACTAATTGGATTGGTAATTGGAAGAATGTATCCATTTTGATCTGATTTTGAAAAATGGTGTAACATACTGATCTATGCCCAGTTTCTACCATATTCCTTTTCAATTTTCCTTACTTTTTTTTTAAACCAAATATGGGGTTTAGATGTTTGGGGAAATCTTAAATGTTTATACTTGTCAAATACACGGTTATTACTTTGTTTGCTGCTGTTAACTTGTGTATTTATTCTATTCCATTGATCTACCTTTCTATTTGCCATTCAATAAAGGGCTTCCAAAAATAGTTGGATGAGCACTTGTAGATATTATGAACATATTTCATTGTACTTCCTCATCTTTGTCCACTTCCTCCACAATCTCACTGCCAACTTCTTTTTTTAATTAAAACTTTTTATTTTCAAAATATATACATGGAGAATTTTTGACATTCACCCCTACAAAACCCTGTGTTCTAATTTTTTTCCCTTCCTTCCCCCCGCCCCAGTTAGTAAGTAAACCAATATATATTGAACATGTGCAATTCCTCTATACATATTTCCACAAATATCATGCTGCTTCAGAAACATCAGATCAAAAAGGAAAAAAAAATGAGAAAGAAGACAAAATGCAAGCAAACAACAATAAAAAGAGTGAAGATACTATGTTGTGGTCCACATTTAGTTCCCACTGTCCTCTCTGGATGCAGATGGCTTTCTTCATTATAAGATCATTGGAACTGGTATGAATCATCTTATTGTTGATGAGAGCTATGTCTATCAGAATTAATCATTGTATAATCTCACTGTTGCCATATATAATGATTTCTTGGTTCTGCTCGTTTCACTTACATTAGTTTATATAAGTCTCTCCAGGCCTCTCTGAAATCATCATGCTTATCATTTCTTATAGAACAATAATATCCGTAACATTCATATACCATAACTTGTTCAGCCATTCTCCAACTGATGGGTATCCACTAAGATTCCAGTTTTTTGCCACACCACCAACTTTTTAACTTCTGGGAGAGTGACCTTTCTTACCTTCTTTCCCTTCTCCTTTTAGTTTTTGAACTATCCATGAACTATTATCAAATCAACTTTATAATTGTTTCTGGATGGGACCCTTATAGCCATATTACTTTCTAGCTCAAAGTTTGCCTCCCTGGCAATACTCCCCTTTGTGGGTTGTTTCCTCTATTATAATATAAGCTCCATAAGGGTAGGAAATAGCTTTGCTTTTCTGTTTACATCCTTAGTACTTAACAGGTTGTGTGGCCCAAAGTACTTTTTCATTTAAGGAATGATCAATTATGGGGTGGTGGTGCTTTTCACCTTTGACATTCTGTGATTTATAAGAAGAAGAGATAAGGAGATTACATTAAGGTGAGCAGGAAGCAAGAATTCTAGTATCTTTAACCTAGTCCCAATTAAAAAAATTTTTTTTCATTATAACCTTTTTCTTCGCTTTTGCATCATGAAAAAGCAGTTGGAGTGAAGAGGTTGACAAATAGGCAAAGTAATACTATCCACTTTTTTCTTTTTTTTTTTTTAAAGATTTCAGAGAATTAAGATCTAATCATTAAAGATGAATAATATCATAAATGAAATATAAAAATAAGCAAGAATTATATAGATAATATAATTTCTTTTTCTGAGATAAACTAAAAAATATACTTATACTATCTCTGAGGTGAAGTATCAGTGAGATTCCTGAACAGAACATAGTGTTATACAGAAGATATCCTATTAAAAAAACCCCAAGATACCAGCAGTTCTGAGGATTAACTTTAATTTTTCCTGGATTTGCTGGGCATAAATCAGGTCCTTCATGTTGTGTTTAACACCTTCTTAAAAAAATTTAAAATTTGACGTGTGAATGGTAAAATTAGGTCAAGTGATGCTTCATTCATTTCTGAGTAAAATCTAGAATGTTGTGTATGTATCAGCTCCCTGATTGTAAATGGGTAGTGCTCAACTCTGTTTTCTGATTGGCTGTAGGAAGCTTGAATGCAAAGCCTTATTTGTCTGTACAACTCTGGCAGACTTCACACATTAAAATTCTAAGCTGTCTAAGTAGGTGTGAAACTAATTTCTTGTTTATTTTTTAAAACCCACCTATGATCATTTAGGACCATCCACTTCACTTTGGGAGGCCCATACTCAATTGTAGGTGGGCCCTGGGAGACAATAAAGAAGAGGATAATTTTTAAAATACCCTACCCACAATTATTTATAGCTTTCTGGAAGCACCGCAGCTACTTATCCATGTTTCCAGCCACAACTTTCTTAATAAGAAGGGCTTTGAAAAACCTGCTAAATCTGGACATAAAGGGAAATAGCAGTTTTCCTAGAGTAGTGGAATTTTTTAAAGTCACATAGTAACCTTATTGAAAAAATCAGGAAGAAAGCACTTTCAGAGGAGACTTTAGAGACACTATTTACAGGATTTTCTCCAGTTTTACAGTATGAGGCTACATTTAGAGGAAGTTTCCTGTAGGATGAAGGTCTTTATTGTAACTGTTCTTTTAATCAAGAGAGAATCTCATGTGGGCTATTCATTGAAAATGTTTGAATATGCTTAATGTCAACACACTGTTTAAGAATATTTCAGGAAGTTTACATATACATAGAGAGAGTCATTGAAGGTCAGTTTAGGAGTCAAGAAACCTGAATTCAAATCCTGCCTTTGATGGGTATTAACTTCATTACCTTAAACAAACCAGTCTCAAGTGAGCTCTGGCAACAATTGTGATCTTCATTAGTAGAGTGCTCCCTACACAGGTACTTTACTTCCTTCTCTACCCTCCTCCCTACCCCCCAAAAAAATCCAAACTATTTTTAGAGATCAATGGGTGTTTTTTTTTTGTTTTGTTTTAAAGGAAAATTTATTAGTTGTCTAAACTTTGAGGGAAACATTTAAAAGTTTCTGCCTGATATAATAACACTTATAGCTCTTTAAGGTTTATAAAACTATCTATATCTATGTCTATACACATACATTTGTACATTTATATAAACATAGATTAGATATATATATAGATTGTAATTATATATAGATATGGATAGATAATAATATAGATAGTTTTGCAAATCTTAACTATATAAATGCTATTGTTATTATATCTATTTATCTATATCTATGCCTATGTCTATATGTAGGCATATATATATATATGTATATATGTATATATATTTATTTATAAGTGCCTACTATGTACTAGACCCTGTGTTAAGCATCGGGGATATGCAATACATACATATACATAGATATGTGTACAGACATAGATATAGATATAATTTTGCAAAACTTAAAGAACTATATAAGTGCTATTGCTATTATATCTATTTATCTTTACCTATATTTTTGTCTATATGTAGACATAGATAGAGATAGAGATACATAAAGTGCCTACTATGTTAAGATACTGTGTTAAACATTGGGGATAAAATGAAAGCAAAAAAACCAACCAACCAATAACAAAAATAATAACAAACAAAACAAATAAAAATGTTCCTGCTCTCAAGAAGCTAACAATTCAATTAGGGAGATAATAAGTTAGCTTTATTCAAATCAACTATAGACAGGATAAATTGGGGTTAATCTCAGAAAGAAGGCAGTGAGATTAAGTACTGCTTCTTGCATTTTAAAATTTTGGATTTTAGTTGAGACTTAGAGGAAGTCAGGAAACAATTGAGGACTGAGAGAGTTCCAGACATGGAAAATAGCTAGAGAAAATAATGAGACTCAGAAGATGTATGTTGAGTTCAAGAAACATCAAGGAGTCCAGTGCCATTGGATTGCAGGGATCATTCAGTTAGGCAAGTAAGGAATAAGAAGAATAAAAGATAGATGGAAAAAAATTATGAAAGCTTTAAGAATATTAACTCATTCAATCTTCAAAACAACCTGTAAGGTAATAACCCCATTTTACAGATGAAGAAACTGAAGTTGAAAAAGTTTAAGTGACTTGCCTAGGATCACATAGTACATGTCTAAGGCAGGATTCAAACTTGTGACTTCTTGACACAGGTCTAACATTATGTTTACTGCATCACTTTGAGCAAGCCATTTTATAAAGTGTTTTATGATTTGTGTATATAGATAAACTGAGAAAATAAAACTCTTTATTCCCTAGAATTAACTAATCTCAGAGGTTAAAGGGTCCTCAGTGACTATATAGTCCAACAAATACCTAAATAAAAATCTTAGCAACATACCTTCCATGTGATCATCCAATTTTTGAAGACCCTTAGACAAAATAGGATATATTGTCTCAGAAAGCAGCTCATTTCAATTTGATAATTGGGAATCATATGCACAAAGATGATATTTGAGCTCATGTGTGCTGAGCTCAGCAAGAAAAGAAAGTGTAGAAAAAGAAGACTCAGGATAGAACCTTGGGGGTAAATCTTCCTATAGGGAATGGGGAAAAGATGCTGATCCCAAAATAAAAGATTGAGGAAGAATAGGAAGATCACTAGGAAGAGAATCAGGGGAGAGCTGCATCACAAAACTTCATAGAGGATATTCTTATATTCAGAAGGAACAGGTGATCATCAAGTTTAAAGACTGCAGAATAGTTGATATTGCTGAGGATTTAAAATGGCTAATAGATTTTAAAATTAGATCACTAGTTACTTTAGAGGCATCAGTTTCAGTAGAATGATGAAATCAGAATTCAGATTGCAAAGGACTGACAAATGCCAGGGAAAAAAGGAAAAGGAGACTAACAATGTCTCAGAGTTTGAGCATTAAAGGGAGTAGAAAGATAGAAGGGAGAATTCAGAGAGGTTAATAGGATCAAACAAAGCTTTTTCAAGAATCAAGAGACTTAACCATGAGCAGAAGCAGTGGAGAAGGAGCCAGGAGATAATGAAAGCTCCCACCTTTGAGTCTAATCTGATCTTCAGCTATCTAGCCATCCACAAGGAGACAACTAATGTTCTATTCAACATCCATTAAAGACATTCTATAGAACCCTTTCTCCCTGTATAGGAAGACCATATATCTCTGTTCACTACCAATGACTTAGGAGCTCTTATTCCTTAGCCTTATTGCTCTTGAAGGTAAGAGAATTAAGGCTATGTTCAAGGTCATTCTGGAATGTTTCTTGTTGAATAAATATTTGACTATGATTTGACCTCTTCTATTAAATATTTTATTTTTTCCATTTCTCCAGCATACCTCAATTCAACTGTCATCTAACATATATTCAGAAACCAATGTAATTCTTGTTAACTGTTCCTTTCACCTCCTTTCAATCATCCCACTCCCAATATTCCCAGAGTTCTCCTTCCTCAAATAGAAAAGGACCTAAGCAATAATAGGCTGTTGAAAAAAATATTTTAACCTCTCCACATTATGCTTCTCTATTTTATGCAAATACTATATTAGATAGAAGATTGAAATGGGTGATGACTTTTGTTCCACTTTCCAAGCAATATTATCACAGCCTGAACTTTTCCAAGACCCACTACATTTTTTCCTCTGATTTTTTTCTAAAAAATGTAGTTTTTTCAAAAATTACATTAGAAACACAAACATTTGAACATACATCAATAACATTATTATAAATACCAGAAATTAACATATTATACAGATCAAAAGTTTTGTATATAATTAGATTATAATTGCATGCAGTTCACATGAGTCTTTCTAGCAAACAGAATAGTTAGCATATAATAACAATCATATATAATATAAATATTTATTATGAGGGTGTTCCAAAAGGGGGCTTTATTCTTTCAGTGACATCCTGTAATCTAATTGGTCTAATATTTGCATGGATTTTAATCATCTTTCCTCTCCATCTTGTGGCCCTGGCATAATATTATACAGTTTTTCCAAATGCCACCAGATCTAATCTGTTCATTTTATGCAATTTTTGGGTCCATAACATCATCCATTCATACCATCCATCCAAGATAAATATATTGATGGATTAACTAAATAGGATCCATCCAACTGCATTTCTTAGTTGACGTAGCATTCATTTATCACATTCTTTGTTTTTCTAATGTATATCTGCTGTTCCAGTTTCTTTTCCATTGCTATTAGTTTCCATGAGATTTTGCAGTGTTTCTGTACCTTATGTAAAGAGTGAATAGAGAATTGAATTTGAACTATGAAGAATTGGATTTAAATCCTGCCTGAGATACTTAGAAATGTGATCCTGGACAAACAAATTTATTTCTGTAGGACTTTGTTTAATAAAGGGTTTGGATTTATAAGATCCATTCCAACTCTAAATTTATACTCCTGTGATCTCTGAAGAACATTTAGATCTAGGAAATCATTTTGAGAATTAGAATATAGCATTAACCATAAGTTTCCTATTAATGTCAAGAGGCTAAATATTTGTTTTGATACTTTGAGGCTCCTGGGATCAAATAAAAATGTTTTTCTTTAGAGCCTTTCACAACCTAGCCCCTTCTTACTTTTGCATTCTTCTTTCATTTTACATATGTTCTATAATCCAGCTGTTTACTGTTTCTACTTGCTGTTCCTTGAGTAGAGGACTCCATCTACAGACTCTGTGCATTCCTCATATGGAATAATCTTCTTCCTTATCCATTTTACTAAGATTCCCAAGCTTCCTTCAAGATAGTTCAAATCCCCATTCTGAATGATATCTATTTATATGTAATATATCTTATTTGTACATAGTTATTTGTGTGCTGTTTCCCCATTAAAATGTTAATCTATTGAAAGCAGGGATTCTAAAATATAAAACCTTTCTTTCTGTACTTAGTACTTAGGACATAGTGAACATTTAATTAATAAATGCTCATTGATTGACTTTTGTTGTTATTTAATGTTTTAGTCCTAATCCTACGTTTTGTGACTTCATTTGGGTTTTTCTTGGCAAAGAGACTGGAGTGGTTTGCTAATTTCCTTCTCTAGATCATTTTACAGATGAGGAAACTGAAGTATTTGGAGTTAAAAGACTTACCTAGAGTTACACAGCTAGTAGGTGTTTGAGGTCAGATTTGAATTTACCTACTGTTGTAATTGTCCTTTGTTCTTGAAGATGATCATAACATCAGGCAGGGGATATCAGGATATGCAAGGAAATTAGATGTAATGCTGGGCCACAGTCAGAAAGGCTCACTTAGATGAGTTCAAATTGAGTCTCAGACATTTAGTAGCTATGTGACTCTGGGCAAGTCATTTAACTCTGCCTCAATTCCCTCATCTGTAAAATGAGCTGGAGAAATTGCAAACCATTCCAATATCTTTGACATAAAAACTGCAAATGGAGTCACAATGAATCAGATACAACTGAATTACAGTAAACTTTCTGATTCCAGGCTTAGTGTTTTATCCACTTAGATACTTAGTTGCCTGACTAGGAGATTCTTATTGTAACAGGGAAGGAGATTTTATCCTTGACCTTACGTTTTAGAAAGTATGAATTTCTTCTGCCCTTGACTCACTCTTGAAAATTTTCATAGATTGTACCTTTAGAATCCACAGAGATGCTATATAGAAAACTTGCAAACTATTTCCCATTGGGTTAACCTAGTTCTGGGCTTGCCTCTTCTCAGTTCATGAAAAGCGCCTCCCTTCTGATCTCGCTTTTCAGGAAGCACGGAGCTGAGAAGCCAATCAGTTAAAAGACTACCTCATTCCAAATGAGACCCAAAGGAGAGCAGAAGAGGTAGAGTTAGTTGTTAAGCGGAAAAGAAGGAGCAGAGGGAATACTAAGTGGCAGCATCTTGAATGGGATGGATATTGAAAAAACAGAGAAGATTAAATTTCAAAGGATCTGAGTTGGGAGTTGTAACAGAGTATTGAAGGAGCTTCTCCTTTCTGGGGAAAACTCAAGTCTCTGTCTCAATACTTAGAAACCATTGGGAAAGGATACCCTGGGATTGCTTTGTAACTAATAGGAAGACATTATTCATCCCTGTTGGGCAAGTAAGGATAATTTTGTTTTTATTCTACACTTGCTCATTGTGACTGAAAACTTTTGAACAGAATTAAATTAGTTTACTCCCCTCATCACAAATTCTAATGATTTAAACTAGCTTCTCACACCTTTTGTTTTCCTGTAAATGGTATAAAAAGGACTGAAAGCTTGGGAGATAAGAGGTAGCAATGTTGGTATCTTATCTTGGGGAAATTTAGATTGTCAAAGTAGTGGTATCTTGAAAAACTCTCCTGGAAGGAAGAAATGTCCACTTTAGAGACAACTGTTTGATTGATAGGGGTGATCAGCATTGTGCACCATCTTTGAAGTTAGGAATCTTGGATTTATATTCATATGATATTGAGGTCAATGTAGCCATAGAGGCAGCTGTGATATATTAAAAATAACTCACATTAATATAATGTTTTAAGGTTTACAAAGTCATTTTTTCATAACAACTCTGTAAGGGTATTAGTGCAAATATTGCTTTGGTAGGTTTACAGATGACACTTCATAAAATAAAATAAATTGTCCAGTCACCAACTAATAAGCATCTTTTCTAGATTTATTACATATATACAACTCCCTTTCAGCCACTCGAAGGTCCAGCTGAATGATCATCAATGGCTTTGCTCTTCCTCACAATGACTTATTATCTTCCATGACTTTGTACTGGCTCCCTCCATGTCTGGAATACTCGCTTGCCTCACCTCTACCTCTCAATATACTTGTCTTTTTTTTCAAGATAATTCAAATGCTACCTTCTGTAGAGTTTTTCCCAGTCCTTCAAGCTGTTTAAGCATCCCCTTTAAGAAACCTTCCAACTATTCTGTTTATAATTTTTATGTACTTATTTATATACATATTTATTCTCTCCATTTGAATATAATTTCTTTCAGGACTGATTTAACCTTTCTTTGTATTTCCAGCACTTAGCATATTGAAAATGTTTAATAAATACTTATTGACTGAGTATTTCCATGACTTTGAATAGACTGTCCCTTGTGAGACCTCATCCCTTATTTCCTCCTCTTAGAATACCAAATTGCATCAGAGCTTAGCTTAAACACTTCCTTCTTCCTAAAAGAGAGCCTTGTATATGAGCTCTCCTTGTTATCTGTTAGTTCATCTCACCTAAAATATACCTTTGTACATACTTGTATTGCACATGTTATTTTTTCCCAATAGAATATAAGCTCATTGAGGCAGGAAGTATATTTTTATTCCTCTGTGGGAGAAGGTTCACCTTCATTTGAGGTCTTCAAATGAAAGTAGTATGACCATTTGGTGAAGCCATTGTAGAAGAAGTTGTGGTGCACAACTATAATGAAATTTATTATGATGTAAGAATTAATGAATGCAAGTAAGGAGGGGAAGACATATATGCTGTAAATTAAAAAAAACAAAAGAAATCTAAATTGGATACGAGAAGTCATGACTGTCCCTAAAGAAGAAATGTGAAAATGTACTTCCCTTACTTCTTTGGAGAAGTAGAAGATAGTGGGAATAGTGAGGCAGGATAGAACTGTGTGTGGAGGAGATAGTGTCAAACTTTTTTGGACATGTTTCTTCATTTTGATGAACTATTTGTTTCTCTGAATTTTTTTAAAAAATATTATCCTTTGATATAAAATATGACTCTGGGAGGAGGAGGAGGAAAGGAAAGAGGAGGAAGGGAATAGAGAGATATATTAGGAAATGTAAGTGATGTAAAAACAAGAGATATAAATAAAATTTATTTTTTAAAATTAACAAATAAATCACTTGATTTCCCTGTCTTTGATTTCTTTGTTAGCAATATAAAAAATGGATCTGGGTTATATTCCAACAGTGACACTTTTTATCTATGAAACCTTAGATAAAACACTGTCCCTCTCTGGGTCTGAATTTTCTCATTTGGAAAATGAAGACTAGATCTTTTAAGGTCTCTGCTGGCTTAAATTTTAGGATCCTGTGTTCTTTAATGTTTCTTGTTTAAGATCTTTGAGTATGATGTTATCACTCTGTATTTTAGCTACCATGTCTTACAGAAAGTTCTAGTTGCCTCCCAAGAATATAGTAGTGATTAATAAAATCATGAATGGGAAGTGCATATAATGTCTCAGAAAGCAATAGTACGATAAGAATATCAGATGTTTTTTCTACAGTTAATGGGTTTCATATTATAATCAAAACTGGTCCCAGAGAAGAGTTGAGATGCGAAAATGTGTTTCCATCTCTTCATTACAAAATGAGAGAAATGCATGTATGATGGACATAGTTGATATGGTAGTTAGGGTTTTTTTTTTAAGATCTCTTTTGTATTTATCTTATCTTCATTTCCAAATACATCTAACAGAATATAAGAAAGAAACATGGGACTGGGCAGTAGTTAAGCATCTGCTGAGTCTAAACCTCTGCAAAGAGAGATTTTTTTTCCTCTTCTTCAGGTTCAAAATTGGTCATTATAATTACCCAGTAATTAATTTTGTTGATGTTCCATATGCAATATTATAATTATTATGTATATTGTTTCCCAGGTTCTGCTTATTTCCCTTTGCATGAGTTCATATAAATCTTCCCATGTTCCTCTATATCTTTCTTAATTATCATTGCTTATGGAGCAGTTAAGTATTCCATTATCTTTCTGAGTCTTGGTTTTATTGAATGCTTTTTCTTCTTTCTTTAAAAAAATTATTACAAGAAAGATTTCCTCAGAATAGAAGAGGAAGAGATATATTTAGAAATGAAGGCAATATGAAAACAAAAAGTATTTTAAGAATTAGATCACTTACAAATTGCTATTGGTTTCCTTCTGCACCCTTTAGTGTCATCTCTGAACTCTGTTCAAATAATTCCAGAATACATTCTGACAACATTAAGGGCTATACAATTTACTTATCTTAAATATATTCTCTACTTAGTTTCTTGGACTATGAAGAGTAATTCTTGTTGCTTTATAGGATATTTTAAGGGCAATCTTCCAGGCTATAACATTTTGGATTTTAGCAGACATCTGTTTTGGAGGCTGATTGGAACCTATAATTCATTTCCCTCCCTGTTCAGGCAGGAGATGGGAGGTAGAGAAGGAGGGGGCATACTAATTCACCTTCCTGTACTGCAGAAGAAGAAAAAAATCATTCCCTGTCTCTTCTTCAACCCCAGATTCCCAATTGAAACCAGCTGTCACCTGAAACCCTCTGTGAACTGTCTCAGGTGATCATTACAGGTGAGACCAGCCCGTAGGCAAATTGTGAAGTAGGCAAAATTTGTCTCCCATAATCCAACCTCATCTTTTGATGCTCTTTATCTCTTGGGAAATGCATCTTTCTTCCTGCAAGGCATTCTGTATCCTCTGGCCTTCCTTCTTCTCTTTTTAAAATCAATACTTGCTCTAGAGAAACATTCTAAAACTTAGCATAGACTCTAAATAGCAATATCTTATATTTATATCACTTTTTTGCAGTTACCAAGCACTTTATTTAACTCTTTATCTCATTTTATCCTTATATACTCTTGTGAGATATATTGTGCAAGAATTATTTTTTTCATTTATAGGTGGCCAAACTGAGAACCAAAATAGTTCTCACATTACTTGCCCAGAGTCACCAGCTAGTATGTGATAGAGTTAAAACTTGAAGCCATGTTCTTACTTTTATTCCAAATTTTCTCTCCTTTCTTTTCTTAGAGGAATTCAATGGGGCCCACAGAACTATAGATTTAGAACTGAGGAAACTTGGGATCATTCAGTTCAAAGTACTCATTTTTTAGATGTGGAAATTCAGACACAGAATTTGTTCCTTGCTTGTATTTATGTGAAAGGGCAGTGACAGAGATAGATTTTAAATATGGATTCTCAAACTTCACATTCAATTAAACAAGAATTTATTGTGAGATCTAGTGGATAGACAACTAATTTTAGAAACAGAAAGAATTAGATTCAAATCTTATTCCTGACATATGCTGGTCTTGTCAGTCAGTTATCAGAAATTCATCAATCACCTACTATGTGCCAGACATTGTGCTAAGTGCCAACCATCTTAGACAAATAGCCTAATCTCTCAGTATTCCCTCTAAAATTGTGAGTTGCAAAGAGAAAGCTTATTTGATTAGAATCCCAAGTTCAGTCATTAAAATAAGAAAAGTGAGTGAAGTTAAGCATTTCTTTCTAGCGTGTATTATATTTTAGATACTATACTGGAGATATAAAGCCTGAAAATAAAACCATCCCTTTTCTCAAATTGCCTACTAACACTTTCCATTCCACCAAATGAATGATGGTTTCAAGTAGAATTATAGATCCCAGCCAACAAGTGGAAGAGTTATTCTGGGAGTAGTTGGACTTTTTAAATTTCCCTGACATATCTTCCAACATAGATAAACCATAGTAAAATTTATTACCATATATTACTAACTCCTCAGACTCTCATGGCTAAAAGATGGCTCCCTAAAAGCTCAAAGATGGTATTAAAAACAAGTAGGGAACATTAGTTGCTCTAAAGACTGAGCTCTCATTAACTAGTTTCCCATTGAGCTATTTTTTTTAAGTGTTAAATATTTCAGGTGAATTCTTTAGAGCCAGAAGGGACCTTGTCAAGATAATTTGGTTTAATCTTTTGATTAAAAAAATATTAAACTTTAGAGGTATAAGTAAAAAGTAAATTCTTTGAGGGCAGGGACTTCTTCACCTTTATATTTATATCCCTAAATACTTATAGTTAGTAGGCTAGTAGGCTCTCAATAGTGTTTGTACAATTAATAGAGATGGAATTTGAATCCAAATCCTTGGGCTACAAATTCAGTGTTTTTCTTCATTATTCCATAATGACATGGGAATAGTTGTTGGGTACAAAGAAAAAGCAGTATCGGGAAAATCATGCAAGAGAGAATATTCAGGAGTAAGAGGTTGTTAACATAGTTGAATGCTGCAGAGATGCAAGAAGAATGAGCACTGAGAAGGTTTCTTAGTATTCAATAATTAAATGAAAGATTTGAATTCATATTTCTTGAATCTAATTGTCAAGATTTTTCTCCATTCTTTTCTTCCCTTCATTAGATAATCTGGAAATCTGTTGTTGTCCTTTTGATAAAATAAATCAATTTAGCATTTGAATGCCTAATAAATGTGTGAAGCACAGTTGAGTAAACTGTGGAATATAAATATAAAACACAGTTTTTGCCCTTGAGGAACACATTCTATAGTCACAATATAGTTAATGATTTCTCCCCAGAATGAATTTGTATTTTGGCAGTAGTTGTCTCTTTAATTTTTGGAAGGAGATTTCTGACCATTTATTTATTACCAGAACTTGAACATCTCTTTTGGAAGGGCAATACTGTAATAAAAGCTATAATAGAGATAGTTAAATGTATCCTCTCACTCCTGAGGAAATTTTATTCCCATTGATAAAATATAGTATATTATACCAGGATTCTCCTGGCGAAATGTGCTATATATTTTTAGGTTTTTAGTATCTTTAGAGCTCATTTAGAGTTCTGATTGAACTTAAAAGCTAAATGATTTCTTCATTATATAACAAAATAAATATATTATCACACACATATATTTAGTCAGCATAATGCAAAGTTAGCATAATTTTACTTGTATCATCCAACACAGATGCACTTGTTTGTTTCACAAAATTTTTTTTCCAAAAATTTTGGTGAAAGCTAATTTATATAGATTCCTAGGTATCAAATTGGCCCCCCAAAATACTAAGTATTCTTTTCCCCCTGGAGTTTCTCTAACTTATGTAAAATCACTAGTAATTGACATTGAAAAACAAAGTACCTTAGTTTTCTTTAATGTAAACTGCTTGGAAACAACATAGGTGAATTACTTTGAGGTCTTAGGTTAATAGTAGCCTCTTTCTAGCTAACTACCCTTCATGTAGATGCCCATCCATCATGTTTTTACTGACATTCAATAATATGTTTAAACTGGATTGATGCCAAACAAACTTGTGAACTTGGAGAGATTTTTAATATATGATAGTGTCTAATGCTTCAGAAAAATGACAAATTTGGAAACAAAGTTAAGGAAAAATCTTTAAGTTATTTTATTTGAAAACAACAACAGCAACAACAACAACCCAGATTTCAAAGTTCATAAATACTTTCTTAATGATTTCTCAAATCTTATGACATTATTTTTACATTTATAGATTTTGAACAGAAGAATTATTTGAATTAATAAACTATGGAATTTAGCAAATGATAAAGATAAATACTTGCCAGTAATATAAGGATTTTCCAAAGCTGGAAAATCAGTAAACTTTGCTTCCTGTTTCCCCAATTCTGTGACTAGTAATATATTTTATGTGGGATTAGGGAATAGTCTTTTTTCAAAAACTAGTGACATTGTCTTGATGGAGTAAACAGCTGGTATTAAAGAAAATGAGTTATTGCAGAATGTGGTTTCCTGTACTGGCTTAACGTAGTTCTGATGACCAAATCCTTTCTTCCTTCCACATAGCCATAATTCATTTCTCTCACAATCTCCCTCTTTCTCCCTCCTCTTCTCTATTTTTCTTTATCTCTTCTTCCTCCACCAATAACCATTTGGGAGGTGGATTTTTGTCTATATGATAAAAAAAACTAGTTTGACTGATGATCACCTTTCCCTTTCCCCTACTACTCCTATCCCCAAATGTATAGTGAAATGCAACAAACACAGTTTACAGTTAGAGACCCTGGATATGAATTCTGGCTTACTATTTGTATTATTCTCTTCTCTTGACATATTTAGAAATAACTTTCCCTCAGTTTTTACATTTACGAAATGAAGGGTTGATTAGATGAGCTTAAATATCAGTTTTGGTTCTAGGATTTCAGCTATGATGAATTACCTGGTTATCTTAATATTAAATAGTCTCAGCTTCACTCCTTTTATTCATTCATCTCTTACCCATTTATTCATTTATTCATTCAGCATTTATTGAAACTCTTTATTGAGCAATCCATTTGGGTGTCACAAAGGATATTGTACTGGATATGGAGCCAGCTTTGTGATCCTGTGCAAGTTACCTAATCAGTCTGTGTCAGTTTCCTCACATACAAAATAGGGATAATAATAGTACCTACTTGTTATGAGGATAAAATGAAATAATATTTGCAAAATGTTTTGCAACCTTAAAGTGCTATGTAAGTACTACTTGCTATTGCTACTAGGGAGAATCTCTCTTCTCTCTCCCCACCCTCACCCCTTCCTTGGAGCACTCTTTGGCATGTCACATTGAAGAATTTTTCTTGTTTGTCATTCTAATCTTTTCTTCCTCCTTTGGAACTTTTAATGGTTAGCTGCTACCTTCACATATGTGAGTATTTCCCTTCAAAGGAGAGGTTTTGTTTAGTGGGATCACCACAATGATCAGAATTCCTTATCAGTATGTCACACGAATTCTAAAAGTGCTACTCTTTTTTTTTGTTTTGTTTTGTTGTTGTTGTTGTTGTTCATATTTATTTGAACAAATCCAGTCAGGACCTCAATCCCAAATAACAATACTATGATGATTATAATTAGTACCAGAATTACATTAATGCTCTCTAATTTGATGTTTTATGTGGATGATTCCTTTCTGACAAACCTATTATTTGGAGGTTTGGTGCTAGCAAATGTGCTCCATGTGACTTTAAGATAATTTTTTATTTGAATAAGAACTTCATCAGAAAAAATGTATTTTGGGAAAGACATCATCATATATTTAAAATAGTAAATATCAGACTTTCAGTCAGTTTACTAGAGAGCTAGTTTTATAAGAATGTTCATTTGGAAGTATTCTTATGGAAGAAATTATTAATTTCTATCCATATTTTCAACAAAAGTTATATATGCATTAGTATATCTATATTTACATCTGTATATAATTGCATTATCTTAAAATTTTAAAAAGGTTTATTTTATTCTGAACTTAAGAAATAAAACAAAAATTGGGAATGGGAAAAGAGGACTGTACATAAAACTGCAAATTACAAACAACTTACTATTCCTCTTAAATATAGAATAAAGTTTTCATGTAAACTCTTCCCCTCCTTTATTCTCTTCTCTCTCCCCACTCTTGAAATGTCTACCATTAGATGAACACATAAAAACATTCCATACATACTTCTATTTATCACTTCTTTCTGTGGCTATAGATAAAGGCTTCTATATGTCCTTTGTAATTAATTTGGGTATTTATAATAGTCAAAATGACTTAGTCACTCAAAGTTGTTTGTAAAACTTCATTGCTATTACTCTGTATGATGTTCTCTTGTTCTTCTAATTTCATTGTTCATGATTTTGTGTTTCTATCCATATTTTTCTAAGATTATTGAGCTCATCTTTTCTTATATCATAGTAGTATTCCATTATGTTATCTTTTACGCTCTTAGAATGCGAAAGTTCTCTTTGTAGTTAGTTGATTGTTCTTTATAGTATCCAGAAAAAGAGTACTATGTATCTTTGGTGTCGAGTCTAGTTCTTTTCTTCATACTTAAGAAGGCACAATCTCTAAATCATCCATTATATAGAACAAAGTCCAACTTACATATGAATTTCTCCTGATTCTACCTCTGTTTCAAGGTACATTTTAAAATTTGATCAACATACACAGTGCTTGCTTGCAATATGGTTGTTACCAGTCAAATAGAAGACACATTAGTTCAAAGTTAAAAAAAAATTGTTGAATAGCTATGTAAGATAAGGGAGAAGAAATATTTCCCCAATATACACAAAGGTACTCTCTTCCATAAGTTACCACATTACCACAGGGAAGGAGGAACATACAGGGAACATGTCTCATAAGGAAACATGGATGGAAGGACACACATGTAGGGCACAGACACATGTCCAAGACATGCTATAGGAAGCAGCTTATACTTCGGGTACTGCAGAGCTGCCGATGGTTTCTGATAATGACATCAGTTGAATGGCTTTTCCCACGGAACTGGGTTTCTCTGTTCTTCTGTTCTTCACTTCTGCTTCACTTCTTTTTTGCTAAATGCTTGATGCTTTTATAGTCTTTTTTCTGTTACTTCTAATTTCCATTGAATTATCGAACTGCTATCTGATCTTTACTGGGTACCATTGTAGCTTTTGCTGTAGTAGAATTTTTTTCCCTACCATTCCCTTGTTTGGCTATTTTTTTCCATCCAGGGAAGGGAATCTATTATCTTCTAACTCTTTGATAGTTCCAAGGCTTTTTGTGATTCGCAAAACTAAAAGAAAACAAAAATAAAAAGCCTATGAAACAATCCTACCCAATCAGCTTAACAGAGAAATCCACATACATTTTAACACCTGTCTTTTGAATTTTTTCTCCTGGGTACCTCAGTCTAAATACTTATCTGAATGAGAATGCAAAATTCCTTTTAATTTACCTCATACCCCTGGATCATTAGCCTCCTCTTCAAATCATCCTTGGTGTTGATTTCATTGATTCAACCAGGAGAAACTACAAATCAGAGTTCCTTTGGACGATACATACAGAAAAAGTTATTTATTGTTTTTATGTATTTACTATAATAGTATAGTAAAAACTGCCAACGGCTGGGCTGGTTCACTGGCCAAAAGATTTGTTTCATGCTATCATCCTATCATAATAACATCTTATCATGTTCCTTGATTGGCATGCAAATCAATTCAGGAGCAAGACTGAGAAGAGATCTAGAGGTGCTGGTGTCTTTTGTATTACATTCCTGACAAGCAACAAAAACTCTTTCCTTACATTTATCTATTGATTTACTTACCTTAAATCACTTGGACTCTACCTGCAGTCATAATATGCAGTCTTAACTCAAGCTGTTTTCTTGCTTCTCTATGCTGATTATCTACTTAGAAGGGAAAGGCTAATAAAGATGAGAGGTGGAAATTGATACATTCATAATGATTGAGGTTTGGAATACTCTCCTAAAAAATAGAAATAAACAGTAAAAATCATGGAAGCAGCTAAACTCAGAGCTCTTACCACACGGTGGAGGATGTTAGAGACATTGTGAAGTTAAAAGGGAGCCCTACAAAGCTAACAATGATAATGATATTGATCATATTGGAGTATCTCCCAGGAATGGGGTCAATGGCATTATCAGCCTCTGTAAGGTAATGGCTAGCTACCAAAGAATTATTTACAGGATAAATCATAGATATTAGACTGGAAGAGACCTTAGAAGCCAACTTATCTAAATCCCTCATTTTTATAGATGAGGAATTGAAGTAAACAGTCATTTTAGGCTCTTTAAAGAGTCCCAAAGCAAAAAGGCTCTACCTACATGAATCTTTTCTTGATTATCTCTGCTCCTAGTATCTTTGCTCTCCCCAGTTACATTTTATTTTTCCTATATTTATATTATGTAATCCTATTTTATGTACATATACTCATCACATGTTACTTCCCCCTATGGAATAGAAGATCCCTGTCACTTTACTTATTTATTTATTTTTGCATACAAAGTGCTTGAAACAGTATGTAGATTGTAGTAGTCACTTAATAAATAAATTTATGATTGATTAAATAATTGATTCCATTCAGATAGGTAAGGCACTTTCCTTGCTTAAAGGGCAGTGCTCTTCTTTCCACTACAACTGAGGCTATAGCTGCTCCTTTGAAAGTGCCACTTAGAATAGGATTGCTATTAAACCCACTTTCAGGCTAACTTGGTATTATCACAACTTGACCCAATACCAATGTACTTTTGAGAGGTTTTGTTGCTGTTATTATTTCTTCTTTGTTGTAGTAATTATTGGTTTTCCCTTCCAAAAGAGGTCTTAAACTCAACCATTGGGTTACATTTGAAGGGGGTAAAGACAGTTATTTTTAGGGGCTGACAGTTTATTTTTTTTAAAGTTTGAGTTTAAAACAAAAATATCTGCCATATTAGACAACTTGGCACTTCAAAGCAGAACAAAAATAATAAGAGACATGGAGCTATAGTAAATACATAAAAGCAATAAATAACTTTTTCTGTATATACATCCAAAGGAACTCTGATTTATAGTTTCTCCTGATTGAGTCAATGAAATCAACACCATAATAAACATTTACATTAAGAAAACACAGGTAATTGGGAAACATGAAATATAAAAGCGATTAATTATTAACTTTAAAGTGAATTGATAATATCAGTAGGCAATCTGTGTTTTCAAACCAGACACAGAAAGATTATTTTTCTACCTGCCAAACCTTCAAATCACCCATCTATATTTTCTGCTTCTCTTATCTTGTCCAAATTAAAAATCCCCTTCCATTAGTCCTTCCTCACTTGACTTTGTGACAACCTTGCAAAAACTGGAAGCTGAGAGGTTCTCAATCCATCAATCAAAATACAATTGTATACTATGTGCAAAACACTATTCCAGGAATTGTAGATAGAGTGGTGGCTTTGGAATTAAGAGTATCCAAGTTCAAATCTATCCTTAACATTTATTAACTTTGTGATTCTCCGCAAATCATCTCAGAGACTCAATTTGCTCATCTATAAAATTATAGCACCTACCTTCCAGAGTTGTTTTAAGAATTGGATGAGCTAATATTTGTAAAATACTTTGCAAATATTAAAATGTTATATAAATGCTAGCATTTATTATTATTATTAGTTTAGCAAAATAGAAATGGAAGGCATATATATTTTGTAGCACAAAAATATTTACACCCACAATGGAGATGGCTCGTGGCTACTTCTACTGTTACCTGAAGCTGGAATGTTTCTTTTGGCATTCTGCCCTAGCTCCTAAAGTGGCTCCTTGCCAATTTGCAGAGACACTGGGAGAGATTATAGTTTGAAAGATCCCCATTGTGTCACTAAGGTTCATCTGAGACAATCATATTTTAGTCTCCCTAACCCCATGAAGTGGGAATTTAGATAGGAACTTCAGCTTGGTCCCTCAGCTTGCAGAGGAGTCCAAACAATTTGTCAAACATGCACCAGGGATGATTGCCCCTTCTCGACAAAATACATTACTCAACCCTTAGGTGTAATCTCTTATTTTGTGATGTTGACCCAAACTACTCCATAGTGACTGTAGCTTCTTTAATAGAGCACTTAACAACCTGTAGCTTCAATAGTGGGGCGCTAGATAGTCAAACAAAGGAAACAAATTCACCACTTATCTTTTCTTTTCTAGTGGAATTCTGACAATTTCTTTTATTCCTGACTTTTGAGGAATGGTACAGATTTCAACTTTTTTTTTTTGTATTCACCTTTGAGAAAGAAGGGGAGGGGTTCTTCACAAGATAAAAAGAATGGTCTTGTGATAATAAAATAATTTCCTTATTCTTGTGTTAAAAACTTTTAACATTTCTTTTTTTAAAAAAAATTCAATAGTATTTTATTTTTCCAATTATATGTAAATTTAGTTTTCAAAATTCATTTTTGGAAGATATTGAGTTCTATTTTTTTCCTTCCTCTTTTTATTCCCTTCTCCAAAATAGCAGTTAATTTGATGTAGGTTTTATATGTACAATAATTTAAAACATCTTTCCATATTTTTAACTTATTATTTCAGTCCTTTTAAAATCATAGAAGAAATAATTTCACCAAAATGTATTTCCAAAGTTGAAGCCACCTTTCTGCATCTTGTACATGGCTTTTTTTTTAAACAATATTGCAGCCCACTAGAGTTTCAAGTGGAAGCATTTTTCCATTTGGGGCAAGCAGCGTGTGTGTGTATGTATGTGTGTGTGTGTGTGTGTGTGTGTGCATGCACATACATGTGTGTGTAGGTATATGCATGTGTGTGTATTTATGTTTATCCATTTGTATACGTTTTTGGAGGCAGCCATGCAAGTGACTCATCTGGGGGTACAATCTGAGTGCGAAGAAGTATGTGGCTCATTTGGGGGGTACAATCTGAGTAGGAATAAGTACATTCTAGGGTACCATTCTTATTTCAACTGTACTAAAAGAGAAGCTGCTGCTGGGGGTTGGGAGCATAATTGGACAGGGGATTGAGAGTAAGGAAATGTAGGTGGGTGGGAACAAGAAGAAGCATGTTACCTTCTAGATATGGAGTTGGACAAGGAAGTAAGAGGAAGGAGGTTGATTTGGGGATGGTTAGGGTAAGAAGTCTGTATTATTGCCACCAGTAATGAGCTGTGAGGTCGAAGGTTTCTGGTAGATGGTGAGTTCAGATTGGATGTGGAGGAGCATCAACAACTCCAGAAAGATACTACTGGCTTCTTCCAAACTATCCACTTTGAGTAAAAGGATCCAATACAACCCCTAAATTATGGCTGTGTCCTCACACATGAAACAGTGTGTCATAGTGGATAGAGTTAAGACCCACATTTAGATTCTTCCTCAGATACTTGAGTGTCTCTAAGCAAGACAATCAGCCTCATTTACACCATCTGTAAAACAAAATGATTTAATATCACCTTCAACTCTAAATTTATGACTCAATTTTCTGATCCTCTTACATATAGGATAACAAAAGAAATAGATATTTATGGAAATCAGTCATGGAACACCATCTTGTTCTTTATTTCCCTTTTATTTTTGACACATTTTGCTCCATAGTTTTGCCCCAGCTTTCATTGACAATGTGCTCTCCATCTTTCTATATTGATGCATACGCTAAAAAGAGGGATAGCTATTGAATCATAGCTTCACTAGTGACTTGAAAGTCCTGAAGACTGTTGATTCTTTACTGAGTGCAGAATGCCTATCCGTTATTGAACTGAAAAATATGACATTACCTCCAAGAATCATCAAAGAAGAGAGATGGTCAGAGTGGGAGCTATGGAAAGATGGCCAACTTCAAAGATAAGCAGATAGAATCTTAAGCAAGGCATACTTGAATAGATAATGTCTCTGGGGAGTCTGTTACCTAGTCATGGAACATTACCACAGAATTGTCATTGTCGTTGTGGCTCAGAACATTGGTATATTTGGGGTGGAGTTGGAGAAGAGGCAGAGAGAAGGAAAACTATATTAAAGGTATCTGTTTATCTTTGTGAATGGAGGACAAGGATTTTATAAATTGAATTCAGCACATTGTCATAATAAGGCTTTTCTTGATAAGATCTTCCTTGGTGCCTGCCAGACCTACCTTGAAGTGAAGGATCTTTTGCAAAAAGGAGCTTTTACCATCATTACTGTTTTATTCCTCTTTTCCAGTCATCTGACTTTAGTGTCCCAGCTTAAGAATCTCAGAATGGAGGAAGATAAACTTGTAATAAGTGGAAGGAGCTCATTTACATCTGTAGTATCCCTTATGTTTTAAAACCACCTTTTCTCCTACCTTGTCTCATATTGGCCATGAAGGCAGTCACCACTGCAGTGAAGGAACAGATCAAGTTTCAGCCCTTTGCTCTAAGAGATTGGGTGGAGTGCCATTTTAATCCACTATAAAAAAGTGGTCCTTTTTCTTATTTCTTTTATCTCTATAACAAATTTTGTACAGAGAAGCAACAACTGTCTTCATATTATCATGGTTCTGCAGGAAGAAGGGAAATTAAAGGGCTTTTAGTTCAACCTCTACACTTTAGACATGAGGGAACTGAAACCCTGAAAGCTTCAGCTGTATAAACTTCTGATTCACATACCTAACAAGCATCAGAAGCAAGTTTTGAATCTGTATCCCCTGATTCCAAATCCAGCGTTCTTTCCACTATACTGCTTTCCTATCACCCATACTTTCTATTAATGTACCTAACAATGTAGGAATTATCATGGAACCATAGATTCTGTCATTTCATGGATGAGAAAACTGAAGCCGAAGAGTTTTAATAAATTGTCCAAAATAATAGAATTAATGAAAATCAGGAGTTTGAATTCAGGTCCCCTTACTCCAGAGTGCATGCTTTTATCATGACCCTTGTACCACTGAACTTAATGCTTTCCCAAGTAATTATGATGTAATGGGGAGTCTTGTTCAGGTTGGTTTAGGTCCCTTCCAATTCAGAAATAATGTGACTCTCAACAATCATTTCAAGTTTGCATAAACAAGTAAGGCAATACCATCATTCTTACTTGGATCTCACTGCCTCATGAGTTCTGAAGGAATATTGGCTGCTGAATTTTTATTTGTCCATATTCAAATCATCTCTCTTATGGATAATGATGAGAGGTGCTTAGGATATTTGAAATATAATTAACTTGTTAAATAATAAAGTCTACAAAAATATGAGATACTAGGCTCACTGTTAAGTTAGGAAATGAAGTGGTGGAGGGATGAAAAAATGGTCAGAAATGTACCAAGTTTAAGTTCTAACTTTGAGCATCTGTCAGCTGTTCCAGTCCCTCCCACTCCCACTCCAAACAACTGCTAGAGTGTGCAAGTTCAGAAAGCCTAAGCAGGGTCTTCACCCTGCCCTGACCTTCTGAGGCACAGCTGACAGCTCTTCAGGAAGCATCTGGGCTCTCAGAAAAGCTAACAGGCATTGGCAGGTGGCCAAATCTGAAGCCAAGGAAAGTTTGTAAGTACTTAGGACACCTCCTTCTAACCCTGTTGTCATTCAACTCATAGAATAGGGGAGGAAGATTGAAGTACTTGTTCAAGTTCATAGCTTTAATTCTAGAGTGATGATGGCTACTTTTACTACTGATAGTAGGAAAATCTGGGCAGAATGAATGGGAGAAAGGCAGAGAATAACGAGAGATGACAAGACAAGATGGGTATCTTCAAGTTAAAAAGTTACAGAATTTTCACTGAAATGATACCTCATTTCAATGTAAATAAAAGTCTCTGGCTAAGATACCCATTAGTTCACTCATTCCTTTAGATTGATGACCACATTTGGGGAAAATGGCAATAGATTATTTTTAGCAAGTACATTTTCATTCTTTTTCTAGAGCTTCTGATGTTAGGGTGATAGGGTTCAAGTATTTGATATTTACAACCTCTTTGACTTTGGATAGATAATTCAGCCTTCCAAGATTTTAGTTTCCCCGTGTATAAAATAAAGAAATCTAATTCTTCCTAGACTTAAAGCTACACTTCTATGATCCAGCCTTTTCATGAAGATCTTGAGAGTCCGCTGCCTCTCAACGGAGTCCATTCTACTTTTGGATTACTCTCACTGTTAGGAAGTTTTCCTGACATTACAAATAAATGTGTATCATGGTAACCTCTTCTTATTGCCCAGGTTCTACTTTTTTTTTTTTTTTTTTGCTTTTTGCTGAGGCAAGTGAGGTTAAGTGACTTGCCCAGGGTCACACAGCTGGTTAATGTTAAGTGTCTGAGATTAGATTTGAACTCAGGTCCTCCTGACTTGAGGGCTGGTGCTCTATCCACTGCGCCACCTAGCTGCCCCCAGGTTCTACTTTTTGGAGACAAATAAAACAAGTTTAATCACTCTCCACATCCAAATGACTTTCTAGTACTTGAAGACAGTTATTATATGCTCCCTAAGTCTTCTCTTCTCCACATTAAATATTTCTAGTTTCTTCAACTGATTTTTACATGGCATGGGTTTAATACATTTCACTCTTCTGGCTACTGTTTTCTGTATGTGTTTCCTAAAACGTGGTGCCTGGAACTGATCACAGTATTCTAGATGTGGTTTGACTAGAGCAAGGCACAGAAGGATCATTTATTTCTTATAGTTAGAGTCTATACCTCTCTTAGTGTAGTTCCAAATTATATTAGCTTATGGAGCTGTCATATCACACTACTGATTCATATCAAGCTTCCAATCCACAGAATATCACCATTCTTTGTCAGACCAATTACTTTTGGGATGAATATCCCCCCCCCACATTTGTGAAACCAACTATTAAACTTGAATATAATATTTTTACATTTATCTCTATTAAACTCCATTTTAGATTCGGTTCAGTTTTCTAATCTGTCACAATCTTTATGGATCTCGACTTTGTCATTCAGTGTGTTAGTTATGCCTCCTATCTTTGGCAGAGTAAATCGGGTTAGTTTCGCCTGACTTGTTCTTGATGAAGCCATGCTGTTTCTTTGACATTACCATTTCCTTTTTTAAATGTTCACTAACGATGCCCTTAATAAAACATCTTTGATTTCCCCAGGAATGGAAATCAAGCTCATCAACTTGTTGTTTGCAGATTCCATCCTCTTCCCCTCCTCCCTTTTAAATCAGGATAACCTTCTCCCTTTCCAGTCATGTGGTACCTCTACCATTCTCTACAATCTTTCAGAAATCACTAGTTAAGTGATCATGTCTGGATATAATTCATCTGAGTCAGGTGACTTGAATTTAAGGGTAGTTAGTTATTCTCATTATCTCTTTATTTACTTTGGATATCAACTATTTACAAAGCATTTTTATTCTATTCTTTCCAGTGCAATGGTTAGTGTCCTTGGGAAAGAAAATGGAAACAGTATGAGAAATGAGAATTATGCCTTCCTTAACTTATCTCTTAGCATGCTATGCTCCCTTTATGCATTTATTATATTACTACATTTAATGATGCATATACCTTATATCCATTTATTAGATTGTAAAAGTCTTGATCATGGATTCTATTATATTTTTGCATCTTCCTAATTATGGATGGTAAGTTTTTAAATATTTGTTCATTGAATGAATAAATAAATCTTTTGTACTTTTTTAGAGTTTTTTGGAGATTCAAAGGAAGATGAAAAGATGGTTAACAATCACTAGACTTAGAATAATTTAATTATATTATTATATTTTTACATCTACATCTACATTACTTATTACATATATTGCATTACATATAGAATTATATCAATATATCTATTACAACATATATTATTCCAAGCATATTTGTTTCTGTTCAAAGTTTATCTCAAAGTCTTTTAAGTTCTGTCCTGTTATGTTCTAAGCCTCTACCAGTTAGTCGTCTTGATTGCATGTCTGATATCTAATATATAAAGGAATGGTTTACTTAAGCCTTAATTTTGAAAATTTGATGCCCTTTGGGGTTTCGGGGCAGCTAGGTGGTGCAGTAGTTAGAACGCTGGTCCTGGATCAGAAGGATCTGATTTCAAATCTGATCTCAAACGCTTATTAACTATGTGACCTTTGCCAAGTCACTTAATACTGATTGCCTCTAAAGGGGAAAAAACCCATGAAAATTTGTTGGTTTTAACTCTTTCAATTTTTGAAATAATTCTGTAGGTCCTATCACTATTGTCTGCAAAAGGAGCTATATCAGAATCTTAAGAACTAGAAATAGAAAAGACATTAATTAGGGAATTTGTTTTTCTTGTTCACAGGGCAAGTTCTTTTCTTAATATAAGCAAAAGGCAGTCCTGACTAATAAATGGAAAGCTGATCTTGGAGTAAGAGGAGGCAAGTTCCAGTCCACCCCTGATGCATATTAAACATATGAAGAATATGGGCAAGTTACTTAACTTCTTTGTAGCCTCAAAGACCTTGTCTTCCCCAAAATACATAGCTCTGGTCAGTCTAACTAACTAACTAAAATAAGAAAAAAAATAAAACATTAATGGTACCACATTTTATTCTGTGAAGATTCATTCATGGTAGAGGTCACATAGAATTAATTATTGATGAATTATTTTGTCAATGCTGTAGGTCACTTTTTTTAGCCCAGAAAAAAAATGTTTTCTTTATTTGTTCTTTACGGTAAAAAGATAATCTAATCATTCATTTAACAAATATTTATTGAGTACTTAAAATAAATGCTAGCTAATATTATTTGCTGTGTGTGAGGCACTGTGTTGGTGCCATAAGGGATCTAAATAAAAAATAATGCACAATTACCACCTGCACAGAGCTTTCAATGTCACTCTGAGCAACTAAATAAATGTGTAAACAACTGGAATAGGAATAATCAAGAGATACTCTTAATTTGTTGATTTGGGTGCTTTTAATGAAAATGGACATACATTCTGGTTCTGATTGTTCCAAGGGATAAGGACCTTACTGACATGACAGAGGAGACTCCTAATTGGTTCCTAGAAATTGGGGAGATTGTGTGGAGATAAAAATAACTGTCAGGGAGGTAGATTCTCAATTTTCTCCTCTGGACTTAAAACATGGATAGAAAAAAGAGATTTAGCAGTCCTCTGACTCAGCAGCAATGGTGGATTGTAATACAAATGTTGGCAATAGGAATATGTGTTTGTTCAAGTAGACCTTAAATGAGACCCAAGCCTCTGGCTGCTGTCTGCTGCCTTTTCCATTCCTAAGAAATCCTGAGAAATCCTATCTTGGTGACTATTTTGTGAGTTCAAGAATTTCTGAGTCAGGTGCCAACTGAGAGAAGGAAAAAGATTTCCTTATTAGCATACTTCTTGGCTAAGATGATGACAACCTATGATGGTCATCCTATATTGTGATGATTAAAAATAACCATATTCTGCCTGATCAGAAGATAAAGGCCTTATGAGTTGTTCAGATAATAACAGTTTGAGATGACTGAGAAATGTTTCTTCAGCAGTTCCACAAATAGTTTTATCTTCTGGAGGTAAAATATAATGACTCTGATGGGATATCCAGGATGTTTTTTTTTTTCTGTCTTTAATCAAGAGCGCTGATGAATTCTTTGCATTTTATACAGTTTTGAGGGAGAGGACATGCACTTCTATCCTATGTCTGCTTACCTACACATATTATATATTTGAGCATGTCTTCCAAAGGTAACTCTGCCAATCACATTTGAAACATTCTAAATGTGAACTATACTTAAATCTTATTTTGTAAATCTTTCTGTATTAATCTGGGTAAGAGCAAAAAGCCAAAGTAGAAGAAGCTGACCGGTGGATAACAAACTCACAGGACAGGAACAGATGATGTGGGTCCAGAGTCTTTGTGGATCTCTGAATTAAAGGCCATACAATCACAACCCAAAGTATGACATGGAAAGTTTGATGGGAGAGAAAAAAGATCCATGATCATTTTGCTGTTCACCTCTGTAGCTTTGTCTGCTTTAAGAGTCCTGCTAGTTTTACTGTGATAACTCAGATTAGGGGCAACAAGAAACTCACTTATTTTTGAGAATTCCCTGCTTTTCCTTTAATTTCTCATTAAGTCAGAAAAGCAGATTTTCTCTTAATTATCTGCATAATTATCTAGTTCTTCATTTCATTTTATATTGCTTACAACCTGCCCAACTCCTTACTGGATGTGTGAACTCTTAGTTTTTATTTGATCCTGAGCCTTTGCCAAAAACTTGAAATGAACCAGAACAGCTCATTTTTCAAGGTTTATGAAAGTTTAGTTAACATTTGTTTTCATTATTTTTCCCTTTTCACGGACTTTTGGACTGTTTCTGCCTTGGGATTGAGAATGAAGGAACAGGAAGGAGGGGAGAAAGGGGGAAACTAGGAATCCTGCCAAAAGACTGGGAAAGATGAGGTGTCCTTGTGAAATTTCAAGTCTTTATTGTAAGTTTCAACTAGGAGTCTTGTGAGAATTAGAATTGTTAGTTAGATGCATTGTTATACATAATGAAGAATAAGTTTTCAAAAAGTACTAAGAATACTCTTGATTTCTTTGCAGTCTAAACTCCTAGAGTGGGAAATAAAGGGTAGAGAGTAGCAAAGAGAAAAGGGGACAAGGGGTGAGAGGAGATAAATAATGTTAAGTTTTATAAAACTTTGGTTGCCTCATAGCTATTCTATGGGATAAGTAGTCAAAATATTATTTTCCCCATTTTACAGATGAGGAAATTGAGGCTTATAGGAAGCAAAGAACTTGACCAGTCATAGCTTTTCAGCATTGCATGCAGTAGTCAAAAGAATTAACACCTAATTATCTTTCACATACAGTCTCCTGCTTATTCTGACTTATAAAAAGTTTCTTTTCTTAGTTTTTCAGTTCTTACTTCTGGTAGAGACTGAGAATTGGGAAAAATATATGGACATTTTTTTTTTAAATTCCAAAGAACATTTTTGAAAATCAAATGGCATGCATAGTCCAGATGATTTTTGCATAAACATCTAGAGTAGACCCGGGAGAGCTTATCTAAACTTCAACTTTTTGAACTTATCATAACATTGCTTGAGAAACTTACGGAGATCTGGTGACCACCAAAAGAACAGGATTGTAGGAGCAGGGAGTGCCCAGAAATGAATGAGCTGACTGATGTTAGTTAGTGCCTAGAGTGCCTTGAAAAGAAGGAAAGCACTCTGAGTAACCACTGACCTTTGACATGTTCTCCTGCCTTTCCGAGATATTTATCTAGTTCATATATAGAAGTGTGGAGAATTAAGGAGATTATGAAGGGCCAAATAGCTCAGAATAAAATTTTACAGCTAAAAGGAACCTGATACATCATCTAAATGGGTACCCCCTCACTTTACAAATGAAGAAACCAAGGTTTCAAGAGCCAATTGGTAGTAGTAGGTCAAATATTACAAAAAAGGGTTTTCTTTGACTATTGAGACAATTTGAATTCCAAACTTTTTTAAATAGCATTTTTGAGGACCCAGTATTGTATTTCTTTATCTACCTTTTTTTGACATGCAGAACATTTAATAACTTCAAAAGGATAAGAATCTATCCTCTGAAGTATATATTATTCTTTGTGATACAAGGTTTTTATATCACTTATTTTGATATTCACTATACCTTTATGACTCTTTCAGAATTGGTTCTGATAACTGAAAGATTGATTATTCTGATTAACTAGGTCTCAATAAAATGAGTTTAAGAATGGAAAGGTTGCAAAAATTTGTTCCATTTATAGGGCTGAGGTAGATCAAACTCACCTAGTATTTAAGTCTTGATTCCACTAGTATAACTCTGAACACTAGCTGTTTTAGTTTCTTTGAAAAGAAACCTGTCTTAATTGCTTGAGTCAAGCTTCGAGATCAGCAAGGGATTGGTGCAAGGCCCATGTAGTCCTCTCCTTCAGATCAGACCTATAGGTGGCAGCAACTGTTAGCTATTGAGTTTGGGTGTCACGGGCCAAAAGCTCTCTTGAAATACTTGGAATAGTTTTAATATTCTTGAATACTTAAAATGAAATTTTCTCTGGATAAAAAAAGTTGAACTTTTACTATTTAGCAATTTTTATATAGATTAGCCAATGTTTTATATAGTCATTAAAAATAAAATGAATAGAGATATTTGATTTTCTTAGATCTTAGGAAGCACTAGTTTTGCTGTGAAAGTCTGAAAAGATAGTATAGGATTCACAGTAGCATTTGGATGCTACTGGGCTGTTTTTCCTTACATGTTTGTACCTTATGCAGGGGGACAAAGCACTTCTGTGGACCCAGAGTATTCAAGAAAGAGCTGTATTAAAGGTGTTTATTGCCTTATATAGCGGACATATTATTTGCAATTGATGTTTTGCAAAGTAAATTGTATTTTCAGTCCCCTAAATAAACATATATATGTTCAAAAGGAATCCTGTAATGTATTCTTTTGTAAAGCAAATAACCTTATTTTTTTGTAATATTACTACCCACCTTTTAAATGATCTGTTTTGTAAATTTTGGGTTTTTGCATACTAGTTTTCCTAAAATGGAGCATGTCTGTACTAGAAAATCTCTTAAATGAATATATTAGGAATTGGGGAAACTAAAATAATATTACTTTTAGATGTGTATCTATTGGTGGCAACTAAGCAGGACACCCAGAATGACTGCTTCTAGTTGTTGTTCATCTTCATGATTATGATTGTGATTTAATCTATTGGAAAGCTTTCTGGCTATATTAGTTGTGTTATAGTAGAAGAGTTTCAGTTAATTATAGCCAGATTTCATATTCATTGTTTCTACAAGAAAATGAAATAGGATAATTGTGCCTTCCTGCTTAGCTATTTTAAGCAATTATATAGTTATCAAATGACATCTCAGGAACCTAGATCTAGAACTCCAAGTTATAATGTTTCATTTTACAGATTAGAAAACTGAGGTCTAGAGAGGTTAAGTGACTTGCTTAAGAACATAGTTCCAGTAATTATTGTAGAAATTACTTGAACTTAGGTACTTTAAGTCTGGAAACTTTTATCAATTCTGAATATTTTGATGTAATAATATTTCTTTTTCCTAACTGGTTTCTGTCAAAACAATATTTTGGCAATTCTGTGCCATTTTTATTCTTTTTACTAGTGAAGATTGTAACCCATATATCCCCATCTCATTCTGTGTGATTTTGTTCTCTTTGTTTCCATAAATCTTTCATTGGAGGAAGGAGACCTGTGGTTTCCTAAATATTTCACAGATAACAATGTATTATTTAGACTCTTTCTATGTAACCTGTCATTTTCATTATGTGAATTTTTGTTTTTTCAGTTGTTTGTAATTTTGTACTTCAAGATCTCATTTATGATTTTCTTGACAAAGATATTAGAGTAGTTTTATATTTCCTTCTCTAACTCATTTTACAGATGAAGAAACTGTGACAAACAGGGTTAAATGACTAACCAGGGATCATACAATTAATAAGTGTTTGAGGTCAGATTTGAACTTAGGAAAATGAGTCTCCCTGACTCTAGGCCTAGTTCTCTACCCATCCGTTTCACTGCCCGTCATTACAGGAGTAATTCACTGCTTTTTCTGGTTATATATGTTAAGATGTAATGTTTTATGGCCACATGATAGCCACCATTACTAATTGTGATGATATATCTTTATATAGTACATTACCAATGGTGATAACATAAGTCATCACTATTGTTAATATGCAATAATCTACTTAACCCATCCCATGTCTTTCTTTCTTTTTTATTTTCTTTTTTTGCTGAGGCAATTGGGGTTAAGTGACTTGCCCAGGGTCACACAGCTAGGGCATGTTATGTGTCTCAGACCAGATTTGAACTCACGTCCTCCTGACTTCAGGGCTGGTGCTCTATCCACTGCACCACCTAGCTGCCCCATCCCATGTTTTTCAATTGATCTTTGAATTACTTGCAACCTTGATTCTTCTAGGATCCTGGTGTGCCATAATTAGCCATAGAGCATCATTGGGAGAATAATTATGCTAAATATCTGAACTATTGGAGAAGCTGTTCAACAAAAATGCATTAAGCACCTACAATGTATACATATTGGAAAACATGAGATTTCTAAATACAGCTCAGTGAAATCTTTTCCCATTCAACTCTGGGCCCAGATCATTATTCATTTCCAGAGCTTGTCCGAACTACATGTACTGTTTGTTGGATTGATTTAATGGTCTGCTCAGTTTATAATTTGCATTATTCACCTACTTTCTCCCCATGTGGATTACTGGGCAGATTTTTTTTTTTTTTTAGTAAATGTTGATTTCATTGAATACTATGGGAAGATAACAACAAGTCTCAGAAAAGGAGGAAGCAATGGCATATGATGAAACTGAAGAGAGGATATTCATTTGCTTGGAAAGCAATATCCTCTTGATTTCAGAATGTATCTGTTCCTCAAATGGGAGAAACTCTCAGAAGTAGAGAACAAAAGAGAACAAAATTGTAAAACATATAAGAGCGAGCCATGGGACCTCTGCTGTCTTCTCAGAATCATGTCTCTTTTTCTAGCAAGAAGAATAGCAGTCTGTTAGTATCTCTCTTCCTCTCTTTATTTTCTTGTGGATGAATCAAGGCTATGTTCTCTCCCTTGGAGCAGCTAAGTAATGCAGCAGAGGCTGTTTTACTTGGAGGCAGGAGGACCTGAGTTCAAATCTTGCCTCAGACCCTTATGAACTATAAGACTAAGCAAATCATTTAACTTCTCTTGGTCTCAAGTTTCCTGTAAAATGTTCTTATTTTTACTGAGGCATAATAATGTCATATACCTCATAGGATTGTTGTGGGGATTAAATGAAGATAACAACATGTGAAGTGCTGGATCATCATCTCTGTCCTGCCCACTAAGCATGGGTGTAATTCAAGTCTCCATCTTGAGTCCCTCCTCTTTTCTCTATAGAGCATTTATTTCCCTTGACCATTCAGCCCCCTTGGGTTGAATGATCACTTTATCAACTAATTTCCATCTGTCTCCTAAGTTCTGGTCTCACATTGTCAAACACCTGTTAGATTTTCCTAAACCAGATCTCTCTCTCTCTCTTTCTCTCTCTCTCTCTTCTCTTCCCACCCAAACTCAATTGGTCCAACTGGAAACTAAATATATCCATACCCCAATTTTCTTATTTCTGCTGAAAATATTAATATCATTCTAGTCACTTAGGTTTGCCTGGGAGTCAGCTTTAATTCTTTATTTTCTCTCATATTTACCAAATAATCAGTTGTCGAAACTCACCAAATTTCAACAAACCCAACTATACTATCTTATTTCTTAGTTATCTTTCAATTTTATGCCAATTCCATCCCTTCTAACCAATAAACCTTCATGGCTGTCCCTTCAAGGACAGCTCTTTAGGGTGATTATTATCTAGCCATGACCGAAGAAACATCAGTAGCTCCTCAACCCAGAACATTTCACACACTATTTCTAAGTCAGCTTGTAACTATGGTAGGTGCTACCCTTCTCTCCCCTTTTTGCTTTCAATGGCATAGAGTAAATTGGACAAGATGAGCAGACCAGAATGTGAATGTGTTCTACTCACTGATCTCATTATATTGTATTTTCACCCCAAACACACTCCTCCAAATTTCTGTGTTACTGCTGAGGGTACCACCATCATCCTTCCATTTACTTAGTTTCACCACCATTATGTTGTCCTCAAAACATCACCTTCTTTCACTCCACATAGCCAATCAATTGCTACTCAATAACATCTGTCTTATTTGTTTCTTTTCTAATTACACAGCTTCTACCTTAGGCATCATCACTCTTGCCTGGATTACTGCAATAGCTTCCAAATTGTATCTTTGCCTTAATTCTTTCCTGTCCCTAAACCATCCTCTATATAACTGTAAAAATGATAAATATAAACCTGTCACTCTTCTATGCGAAAAGCTCAGCACTCCATTTATTCTAGGATCAAAAATTATTTTATCTTTATTTCATCCTTTTAAAAATCTATTTTAAATTTTAAAATAATACACAAATATAGGGGTTGTGATCAAAATTTTTAGTGATAGCAATATGAGATTTAAAAAGACCAGAGACTACTCTTCTATGAAACAGTATGAAATTGGTAGTATGTTGACTCTGGGCCTGGAATCAGGAAGACCTGAGTTCAAATCCATCTTCAGACCCTTACTGTGTGACCCCAAGCAAATCTCTGTCTTAGTTTCCTCAACTTTAAAATGAGGATATTAATAGTGTCTACCTCACAGGATTGTAATGAGAATCAAATGAGATAAATATTTATAAAAGTGCTTAGTTAGCATAGTACTTAGCTCATAGTAGGTGCTTTATAAAAGCTTATTCTCTTTCTCCTTCCCTCTTCACTATGGGAAACCTCTCTTCGTTAACCATACTATTAATTTGCTATTATTTGTTCTTCTTCAGGAAAATGCTGGCAAATGTTTGAAAATGTTGAAAATGGGTTTTAGGGATGGGGGATGGGAAGGGATGAAGGACACATTTTAAAGTTTAATTTGTGCTATTAATATTTTCTTGATCACTTTCTTAAGTCTGGACAACCAACAAAACAATAAACCACACCCTCATTTGTAATGTTTGCTGATTTCTCTGGTGTAAATAATCATATTGAAAATTTCATAATCATCTTTTACTCCAACTCATCCAGGGGCATCTGGATATACATATATATGTATATGTATATACATATATATATAGTATCTTGTACTATATTTATCTACATAACTCTGCCCATATTTAACCTTTCTCTCTATTCCAGGTTATTTTTCAGGTTGTTTTTTTTTATATCCTTTAAACCTAGAAGAGTATCTTACACATTCTAGGTTTTGTAAGAATAAATTCTTACTAAATTCAATTGAATTGTTAAGAATTATGTCTTTAGATTATTGAAATACTTTTTAATATATTTGCATGCTTATGCTTGTCTAGCGATTTCCCCCAACATCCAAATATTAGCTAGCACCTACTATATCTCTTTCTCTCTCTTTTCCTCAGAAAATCCATTTCTAATTATTGCATGAAATTCAGTTTGTCCTAGAGTCCTATTAATCACTTGCTTAAAAAAAATCACTAGAACTTCTATTTGAGAAGGGGAATGTATTAAATCCTGGTATCCCTCCCAAGAGCAATATTCATAACAAGATGTGTTTAGGAAAAAGTTACCTGCTTTTAGACTAAGCTATGTGTATCTAGCTTAGGTGATTTTCAGGGTGATTATCTGTTTTCTCTAATAAAAATAAAGTTAATTTGGATAACTTAACCACTAAATAGATTTTGACTCAAATTACACAGTTTGATTGACTATACAGTGTGAATTAACTGTGATAAGTGCAAACTCTTCCTTTTATTTTATGTCCCTTTACCTACTCTGAGGATATTCTAAAAGAAAAAAAGATAGTAAAATATGCACTATCACCCAATGCATTAAAATTAATGGCTAAGAATGTGATCAATGGAAGACTCCTATATAATGCACTTTAAAGAGAAAGGTCAAACTATGAGTGGTAACTTTTTGAAAAAAAATCTTGGCATTCCTAAGCCTTATCATTTGCCTTGTCACTTTGTTGTCTAGAGCACTAGGCATTGCCATCCAACTTGCCAATGTACCCTGAGAATCATCAGGCTTTTCTATTCTTGCGTCTGAACCCTCCTATGCATAGTTTCCTTTCCTCCCTCATTTGTCTCCCTTGAGAGCAAGGATTGTCTTACTTTTCTGTTTGTATCTCTAGTGGGTAACAGTGCTTGTAACATAGTAAATGCTTAACAAATGCTTCTTCATTCATTCATATGTTTTATTCATTCATTCATATCCCACAGAATAATTTTGTGTCTGGTAGCTCCTATGCTCTAACCCTCATCCATCTTGATTTACCAATCAGATTGTAGAAATTGAAATGAAGTGTTGGCTTTTGTTGGAATTCCTTAAAGTGTTACCTGATTTAGGGAAACTTTTATGGTTAACTCTGGGAGAAGTCTCCTCTCTTTTGCTATCTGCTTGCTAAGTAGCTGATGGCTTCTGTTGCTGGAAACATTAGATGAGGTTTAAAAAGGGGTGTGGGAGTAAAGAATAGATTCTTAGAAACTGACCTACAAAATAAACATTTTGTATGATGACATCATCCTCAAGCTGTGTGTATTACTGGGCAAAGGTTATCAGATACATCAAGAGAGTGTGTTGGAAAACAATGTATCACTTGACTGTCAAAGACACTGGTCTGAGAAGAATACAACACAGGGCTAAGACAGAGGAATGAAAGAAACCGCTTCCAACAGATGGGCATTTTTCTAAAGAGAACTTCCTGGTTGTCACAGCACTAGGAAATATAGTGCCTTGAAGTCATAGATCTTTCCATTGATCGTTTTTATTAGTTTACCAAAGCTTAGCTATATTGTGATAAATTAGAATACTTTATTGCAAAAAGGAACATTGCTTTTCTGCTGTTTCACTTCAGGCGGTATGATTCAAGCTGGACCCTGTGTACCTTTTTATTGTTTGTTCGTTTTTCAGTTCAGTTGTGTTTGATTCTTTGTGATCACATTTGGGGTTTTCTTGGTAAAGATATTGGAGTGTTTTTGCCATTTTCTTCTCCAGATAATTTTACAGATGAGGAAACTGAAGCAAACAGCCTAAATTTGAACTCAAGAAGATAAACTTTCCTGATTCTACACCTGGTACTCTACCCACTGCTCTACATAGTTAGTTGCCCTTTGTACCAATTCCCCTCAGACTTCATACATTGGTGGGGCTTTTTTAGCTTCAATTTTGATTTCATAGATTTAGGGAATTTGCAATGAAGAAACTAATGCCCTTAGCAAAAGGAAATAAGTACTTGCTCTGTAATCTAGAGTGTAAGAAAACCGCCTGAGAAAAAGAAGGATTTGTACAGTCAGTGACATTCTGTATCAGAGACAAGACTTGAATACAGGTCTTAACTCCACGGGCTACTCTCCAGTCCTTAAACTATGCTGCTTCTTAACAAGTTACTAAAGTTCAATAAATAATTATAAATATGCTTAATTTTCTATTTTATGGAGATATTTACCTGTTCCCAGATAGCTTATAATTTTTTTTTCATTTTCCTAGTGTATATGTAGCAGCATAGCACATTTGATAGATGGAACCCAAGATCTGAAGGCCTTTCCACCCTCCCAGAATCTGTGCTCTCCAATGTTTGTGTCTTTACTACTTAGACAGTGAATTCTTTGAGAGCAGGAACTGTCTTGTATCCCCAATAGATAGCATAGTGTTTGGCACAGAGTGAATGACTGTTATAGAGTCAGGAAAAGTAAAGTTCAAACCTTATTCCCTGATATTTTCTAGATCTGTGACTATGAACAAGTCATTTTAACCTCTTTCACCAGAAGATAATAATACCTCTGGTTCCTACCTAACAGTGTTGTTGTGAGGCTCAAAAGACAAATGCCTTAAGTTTAAAATGCTATATAAATGTAAACTACTATTAAGATTTTTTTCTCATAGTGCTGGGGTCTTTAAAATGTTTATTTTTTCCTTTAAATTTTGATTTTTGATAACTACATTTTAATATAAGTGATTTCTTTTGTAATCCTGTGCACAGTATTTTATTTTTTTGCTGAGGCAATTGGGATTAAGTGACTTGCCCAGAATCACACAGCTAGGAAGTATTAAGTGTCTGAGACCATATTTGAACTTAGGTCCTCATGACTCTAGGACTAGTGCTCTATCCAATCTAGCTGTCCCCACAGTATTTTATTTCATGCATTTAAAAGCATTATTCTCAGAGAAAGAGTCCATAGACCTTGTCAAGATGCAAAATAGAATCATGACATAAAAAAAGGTTAAAGATACTTGTTAGTGCCATGAGATTTAGATCATTGGGACTCATTTACTCTAATGGCCCTCATTTTATGGATGATGAAATAAAGGCCCAGAGACTCAGATTTAACTAAGATTACATAAATGAGGATTCAGACCCAGATCTAAATCTAAAGCGCTCTTGGGACACCAAGGAAAGTCCCTAGTTCAATAACAATGATTTTGTTAAATGTTACAGTAAATTGACTAAAAATTTTGGCATTATGTAGTTTCTAGACATTGTCTACATGCCCCCAATAAAAGGGATATAGAGCAAACAAAATTGGTCAAGATGGTGATCATAATTAGAGCTTATCTCAGTAGAAACTATGCCATAACGTGCATGGATTGCAATAGAATAGAAGGTTTATTTTATTCTTTATTTCCCCAGAGCCTGGCATACTGTCTGGCCTATAGTATGTACTTAATAAATACTTGTTATTGATCAACTGGTCACTAAGAATTAGGGGGGGGAAATGAACTTTTGTTACAGTGGGAGCTGTCATGTTGACAAAGATAGCTATAGGTTCAGTTTGTCTAAATAGAAGTTCTTCAAGAAGTACTTCAAGAGTACCATACCATCTTTGGCAAGTTTTACATTTTTAATTATTTTTATTTTATTTAAATCTTCAATCCTGTCCAAGGATTTCTTTATTCCCTAGTAACTCATTAGCTCCACAACACCCAAGACTCTGATATTCTGTCTGTCAGCCACTCTTGTTCCCTCTTTTCTTCTCTTTAATTTTCAGCAACTCAACTTTCACCACAAGAAAGAATGCTTCCATGTTTTCTCTACCCTTGAGTTTCTCCATGGCATTACAGGATTCCAGCTGCACACTTGAATAGCTGAAAGTATTCCTTTGAAGTAAGGCTTTGAACAAGAGATAAGGAAGAGTAATCTAACTGGGGCCTATACTGATAGCCAACAGGGCCATCTTGCTACTTAAGCTAATGCAGATTGTTTGCCATCTGGTATCATGCAAACATGAAAGCCAATGCCAAATCATGGAGACAACGCAGATTCTTTCTTTTTCTCAATCTCTCCCTCTTCTACTTTTTCTCTCTAGCTCTTTAATACAAGTGCTTTTTTATTGTTCTCTACCTATATCTATGTGAGGAAAATAGATACAAGTATAGCATATACCATGTTATTTGACTCAAAGCTGTCTTCCATTTTGATGGTCAAAGTGACCTGATATGAAGCAGAGATAGAGTAGATGCATGGACAGGTTTTTCTGATCAAATGGTTTCCATCAAGAATTCCCAAGCATAGCCTTTAGTTTAAAAATAAAATAAAAACTCTGGATTTTAAACATCAGAAGTATATTCTTGAAAAGGAGGGAGAATGAAAAAGGGAGTTATTAGTTCCATGAAGGAAAAGGAAAAGGAAGAGGGAGAAGTGATAGAAAATCTAAGTATCTAAGCATTTGGTTTAGAACAAATTTGGGAAAAGAACAAACTCCGGTCAGATTCTAATAAACCAGTAGTTTGGTAGTATGGAAAAGGAAAAAAGGAAGATAGGGTTTAAATTCTGGTTCTATTATTATTCCCTGTTTTATCTTGGGCAACTTTCCTTATCTGGAATATAAGGAGGACAATCAGAGATTCTTAAACTTCTTTTTTTTTTAACATAGACACTTTGGGCATTCTGTTGAAGCCTTTGAACCTCTCTTTTCAGAAGAAAATTTTTATTTTTAAAATTAAAATTTAATTTAATTAATTAAAGTTAAAAGTTTTTAAATGTACAAAATTACATTTATACACATATAAATACTCACACACATGTTTATATATGTATATACATATGTATATGTGTACACATACATATACATATATATGCATACACATACATACATACATATACACATGTTTACAAAAGAAACAAATTATATTGGAATCTGGTCATCAAAAACCAAAACCAAAAAACACAAAACAAAACACAAGTCCAGGTTAAAAATTCTTAGACTAGATTATCTTGAAAGTCTCTTCTATCCTTAAATCCCATGTTTCTCCCTATCTTCCTTAGTAACTCAGCTTATCCACCTAAAGAGGGTTACAATGAACTGTTAGAATTGGGCAGGCTCAAAAACCACAGGAAGGAAGGCTTAGGACTTCAACCCAAAGGTATGGCAATTTCCTCCTTTGGTTTTCAGGTTGTAAACATTAGAACAGTGAAATGGATCGTCTGGAAAAGCCCATTCTTTGTTCAGATATTTGTTCAAACATCTAGACCTTTCTTATTCTAGTGCCCTGAAACCCACACCCATGACTGCTCTGCTCCCTGGAACTTGGATGTGAGCTAATCGATCTCCTGCTAGATTTCACTCTCCATTTTGCATCCTTTGCCTCCCTCCCATAAATCTAAGCTTGCTCAGTCCTTGTATGGCACTTCACGGTCTGCTTTGTCCAAAAGCAAAGGCAGGGTTTTTGAGAGATTGCTTTCTTCCCGGCTGGCTGGGCCACAGCCTGCATAGGTTGCCCAGCTTCCTGCTCCTGCAGTGAGGGTGCAGAGCGTTCCTGCAGTCAGACAATGTACTGTCATGCGGATTACACTGATTAGCTTTAAGTCAGCTCGGTAACTGGAGCCCTTTCAATGGTCTCTCGGAATCTGTCAGGTTGACTGTTCAAACACTGGTTTTTGGGATCCCCTCCAGCATTCCTTAATGTAATCCAGGCATGTTATTGCAGGTTTTATTTGAGAAGGGGCTACTTACTTGTCACTTAGAATATTTTCAGTTTTAAGTCAAAACCTTCTCAACCAAACACACACACACACACACACACACACACACACACACACACAGAGGAGTCTAGTAGGGAGAAGAATTGAGAGAAGATGGGGAATGAAGTAAAGTTAAATTCAACTGCCAAATATATGCAAATCCCATGTGAGCTCTGAAGAATGAATTCTGGTTTTTAATATGGAAACTGTTCTGGTATGGAACTGGGAGACAAGTTTTACATTTCTTTGTAAGGCATAAATCTCAAGGAAATCCACCATGGTGCAGTCTACACAAGTAGCCTAAGTTGGAATGGCTACCCAGATGTGGAGGAAATCTCTCATGCGAGTGCATCAGAGAGAGAGAGACTATTGGAGCCTTTTCCTGGCAGTTTGGTGTGAGGGGAATTGAAGTAATAAGACCTGGCTTGAATTCTGGACTTGCTATTTACTTCCTGTCACATGTTGGACAAATTACTTTTTCAGAGCCTCATATGAAAAATGGGGAAGCAGATTAATCACTAAGGCCTTTTATGGATCTAAATTCTCTATCTTCCAGATCCATGAGGGTGCATTACAGGACATCATCAGGCTAGGACTAACTCTGCCAAACAAGCCAGGCAAATTCCCAAGATGTCAGTGGCATGTTATTGTTTCTATATAATGTAGCTTATACACCGGATTAGGCCATGGCCAGTTGGCTTCCATGGTAGTTATATAATAGTGGCAAACCATCAAAAATGAAACATTTGGAAATATAACTTTATGACTTATTTAAAGAGCAAAATATATAGATATTACTATGGAATGAAAGCTACATGAAGGCAAGGACAGTCTCACTTTTGTCTTTGTATAGCAATACTTAGATGAGTGATGTATGCTAGAGTAAGCACTTAATATGTTATTATTTTTAAATAATCCATTCATTCTCATGGACTTTTAAATTTATACAAAATAGGAATTGTTGCTGTTGTCCTCTGTCCCCCAAATAAAAGAAAAACTCTTTGTGGTCTGAATAAGTATTTTTTCTGTAATCTCCAGTCAGGGACTTACTTCATAGTTGCCAGAAACTTTTCTCCTCTTCCTTATCCACTTACTCTTAGTCCAATTCTCAATGCCAATATATTGACCTTACAAAGGATTGGTGTGCTGACATATCCTTGGGAGGGCCTTGTAAAAGTTATGACTCTTATCTCTATTTTAAATAAATCTTGCTTCCCAGCAAAGCGTGGGCTCAGGTCTTACACTGACTGATTGCCTTTTTCTTTTTTTTTTTTTTTTGTCTAGTACCTAAGGCAAAGTAGAATCAGAATGTTCAGAGTCTTAAGAATTTAAGACCTTATTATTAAATGAAGTGCAGTATGTCAATGAATGCCTTTATTTCTATTAATAATATTCCCAACTTTTCCTTCTATCTTTGGTAGTATACAAAAATATGCCTTCTAAAATCTTCCAGGGAGAGAACATACCTCTCCTCTTCTCTGTCTTTGAGGCGCGTGTGCGCGCGCGCACACACACACACACACACACACACACACACACACATATATTATTCCCCTAAAAGGGAAGCAGAGAAGTTGCTCTTTTGCTCTTAGTAGTCTTAATGGCTGTTTACTTCCATGCTTTGCTTTAGGATCTCAGATCATGAGTTGCATGGATCAGTAGTGTAATTTTAATCAAATCATTCAATGGGTCTCATAGCACAGAAGTCAGTCATGGCATTTAGTTGGGCCCCCAAAGTCCAAGGCCTTCAGAAACTGATGTCTCAATCCAATTTGACATGTATTAAAATAGAAAAGTAATTACATTCATTATATATATTTCTTTATACTATAGATAATAATTTTATGTATGCATGAACATATTGATTATGACAACAATAATAATTATGATTTATTTATATAGTTTTTTGAGAGTTCCAAAGCATTTTATAAATATTATTTAATTATGTCCTCATATCAACCCTGGGAGGGAGGTTGAAGATGAAGAAATTAAGGCAGACAGAATCCAAGTGACCTATCAAGGTTTAAATTTGAAATTTGGCTAATTCTCAAATCTAGCCTCAGACACTGACCAGATGTGAGATACTAGGCAAGTTCTGGTCCTTACTTCCCTCATCTATGAAATGAGAAGGTTAGACTCAATGACTTCTAACATCATTCTACATCTCAATAGATGATCTTATGACCCAATGGTCAGATCAAATTGCCTAACTGATAAGCAGATCTTACCTTTACTTTGTGCTATGTAAACATAGACTGAGATAACATTTTATAGTTTAAAAAAGTATTTCATAGCCATTGAAAATGATCATTTAATCCACAAGACCATGGGAAAAATGGGGAAAGATGAGAACATAAGAAGCCTATATCTTCACATCTCTGTTATTGGGTCCAATTTGCTTTTTCCTGCTTCTAAAATTTCTTCTCCTGTCCAGGCTGCTTTCAGCAAGCCCCAAGATAAACACTGGGCCATTTGTTTTGCTATTTTTTTTGGTTATTTTCATTTCCCATGTGTTCAGTGTTCCAGAAAATGCTCTTTAAAATAAATAAAAATAAATATCCCTTCCTTCTACACCAACTGCAAGTCTCCCTGTTTGTTTGGTGTTTTTCAATGTCCTCTTTGCCAGGTTTTCTTCAGCTGTTGTAAGCCCTTTCGTGCTGCTACTGCAATAATCCCCCCTTTCCCTTCACAACTGGGTAGCAGGGGAGAGACTGATCTTTCTGAACATACACAATATTGGCCAATTGTCCTTGACTGTGGTAGGCTCAGATTTTTCACTTTTTTCATTCTCTTTTTTGGAAGCCAAATTTTATTTTTTTTGGGGGGGACTAGTGATAGTGGTAGTAAAAAAAGTTAAGGCTAAAAGATCCAAGAGGAAGACTCAAATGGGTTGTTGTGAATGTGGATGCACACACACACACATACACAAATACACATTGACACAAAGCAACAAATTAAAAAAAAATAAAGAAAAAAGAAATGCATCAGTCCTTGCCTGATTTAGCAGACCAGTCAAAATCCCAGAAAAAGAAGTGCTTCTTTGTCCCTAACTAAGGCCTTGTTTTCTTGCTCATTGTCTTTCAGGGTAAAATCTGGTGAAAATTCACCTGTCTGATGCAAAGTTAAACTGCTGACTTGAATGTGGCTGTATGGGAACTTGGATTTATTAATGAATACAACATACCCTCTTTGATTCGAAAGCTTTCACCCGGCTGAAAAGATTCAAAAGGCATCGCTTCCTGCACCAGCGGCATTCCTTTATCCATCTCAGTGGTTCACCCCTACCCAGCTGCTATATCTCATTAACAACCATTTGACCACTGCAGCCGACTTGGGAGTGTTGACAGTTGAAAAGACCAGGCAGGCGCAGGCAGGCCATCAGCTATGGCAACAGGAAACTGCCCTGAAGACAACACAGGGAAAACAGCAGCTGCAAAAGCCAAAGTCAAAGTGGACACCAAGAGTCTCCCAGGTCCCAGATATGTCTGAGGTTATCATTGTATGTGTATATATCTGCATTTGCACATCTATTTGTTATATTTATGGAGCAAAGGGGATATAGCTGTCACTTAGCTGCTGGGCCCACCAACATTTCCCTCCCCCCAAATTTTAGCTCTCTGTTCTGCATGTGTGTATGTGTAGCTCCTCATCCTAGTTGCAATTCAAGCCTTTATTTATGCCTAGAAAAACATTCACTCAGAAGACCTAAAAGACACAGACATCTGTGAGTCTACATCTTGTCACCCAGAGATACAAAAATATAAAGACCTGAATATATACTTGTAAACCACACTTACAAAGATCCATCATTTTAACCTTTTGCATGCTACCAACTATTTTTTGGTAACTTAGGAAAACTTAATATAATATAAATAAATATAAGAGCACTAAGCTGACTTTTGTCTCAATGTATCATGTGAGAAAGCAAAGAAAAAATTATGACATTTTCAATTATACCCCTAGAGATGACTAGAATAAGCTTAAAACATTAAAAATGAAGACAAATTGATCACATCTTATCATATATTAATATTGGCTTGTATGATTATAAGGTATCCTACAACCCATTTTATGATCAATTTCCTTCCTATTCAATGCACTTCCCAGGATGGCAAGGTTTTTTGTTTTTTTTTTTTAAACAAAGTGCATTAGCATTACTTCCCCACCAATATCCTCCTAAAAGCAGTCCTTATTACTAGTCACCTTCTTTCTAGTACCTTAAAAGAATGTTGTTACCATTAAGATACAGGACCAATCCCAGAAATAAATGACACCATCATACATTTTAGAGAACACCTGTCCTCTGAAGCCTTCATAGGGAAACTACTAATTAGGCTGTCTCATGCAACTTTTTAAATAACTCTTTTCAGATCTTGCTTTGTGGTCCACACTCAAACCTATAAAAGCATTTTCACATGATAAATGGGAAACAATTCAAAACCATAGTCTTTCATCCATAAAACTATAAAGAAAATGATCCCTTTAAAAACAGGAAAAAAGGTCACTCTGTAATTGAGGAAGCAACAAGATCAAATTTTAAAAGAAGAATTAAACAAATAACAAATTGAGTTAGCTGATTATACAATTCAAAGAATTATACATTAATCCCCTATCTTCACCATAATGACCATTCTAGGCAACATTTCCTTGAAGTGATATTTCTCGTTATTACAGTACATAAATAAGTAAGCATTTGTTAGTGGCTAATAATACAAAAAGGTTCTAACATAGTAACCATAAGAACAATAATATTTCATATGTGTATATGATTTACTGAATGCCTTCCTCCTGCCTATTATAAGATAATGATAAAGAGATTTTTAAGAGGCATGTAAATTTGGTGAAAAAGGTTGGTACTTCTCATTCATCTAAAATTTCCCCACTAGTGAATGTTTCCTATGTAAAGAAGGGAGAGAGACATTCCCAACCCTTTTCTTATCTGCCTCTTTTTTTTTAGTAATCAATCTAATGTTTTTGCTTTTATAATAAATTCCTTGAAAATAGGTAGTCTTTACTTTTGTCTCTTTGTATCCCCAGTGCCTGGTTTATAGTAGGTATTTAATAAATGTTTGTTGATTTGATATCTTTGTGCTTTGAGAAAAGATAAGGATGAGCCAACAACTTCTAGGAATTATTCTCCTGCTAGTGTGGCAATAATCCCCAAATATTTGTTGAACAATTCATGAAGCATTAAAACATGAGCCCTGTGTTTCAGATCTCTTCTAGCAATGTGGTACTACCATTGGCTCTGTAGACAGACTATCTGAGTTCAAATCCTGTCCTTTATGTTTACTACTTGTTGTGAACTTGGAAAAATCACTTGGTGATTCAGTTTCCTCATTTGTAAAATGAGAGGGTTGGACTAATTTTATGACTCTATGATTTAGTAAGATTTGTTTAGTGTTAGTCAGAATTGATCAATAGAGGAAGGATATTTCAGAAAATTTTTTCTCTTTCCCTCCCACTTGAAAAATGATTGGTTTCCAGTTCTGGAGACTTTGTGTGAATCTCATTTTTAAGTGAGGTCTCTATCAAAAAGCCTATTTCCATAACCTGGCCAATAGTCCAGATTAATACTGCTATGCAAAATTCTGATGACTAGAGACCCTGTATAACAGATGCATGTTTCTTTAGCAGTCATTCTCATTAATGACATGCTGTTCTTAAGGTAAGATTTGTATGTACAATTCATCCTGTACAGAAATCAATGCTCTAAATAAAGTTTGACATGGTTTTAAGAATGTCATGCTATGCATGTTTGGGCATTTTCTAAATAGTGGTATTATTGACAGTTGGCTAGTGGGGGCAAATAAACAATAGGGCTCCAGTCAGTTCAGAGTGTAGATAAACTGTGAAATGCAGTAGGTTGCTTTGTGAAGCATATATTTTTACAAGGTTTATGAATTTATTTCTCAGCTATCTATCACCAGCTTAACTTAGCTATGGCCATTTACAAAAGAATCCATAGTATCTTATCTTAGCCAACTGAAGACTTATTTATAGACTCTATCTGTGAAAGCACCAGCATCCTTCTATTCTTCCCCATGTCTAAAGTGCTCTCTTCTCTTTTCCTAACCACAATATGTTCAAATTCTATTTAACCCTTTAAGTCCCATTTCAATATGAAGCCTTTCTTGAACCCTCAAGCCTCCATATAAGATGTACCAGACTTGTTATGTCATATGTAAAACATCCTTAAACTTTATATATTAAAAAAATCATGTCAAACTTTTAAAGAAATGCATTTCAGTTATACTATCAAGAGGTAAAAGATATATTAGAAAACCTCAGAAATCATGTTAGAGAGGCTATGTGGTAAAATGAGAAAAATAAATCCAACTCTAGAATTAGAAGACTTAGGTCCAAATATTGCTTTTGACAATACTTGTGACATTTTGTTCAAACCACCCAACTTCTCAGATTTTCTTCACTTGTAAAACAAAAAGATGGATTATATGACCTCTCAGATCTCTTTGAACTCCAGATCGATGCTCCTTAGTTCAATGTCCCTTACTTTTTTTTCATATTTCCACAATTATTATGCTTCACAAGAAAAATAAGATCAAAAAGGAAAAAAATGAGAAAGAAAAAACAAAGCAAGCAAGCAACAACAAAATGGTACAAATACTATGTTATGATTCACATTCAGTCCCTGTAGTCTTCTTTTTGGATAGACATGGTTCTCTCCAATGGCAAGTCCATTGGGATTGGCCTGAATCACCTCATTGTTGAAAAGAGCCAAGTCCATAAAAGTTGATCATCATATAATTTTGTTGCCACTGTGTACAATACTCTCTTGGTTCTATTTACTTCATTTAGCATCAGTTCATGTAAGTCTCCCCAGATCTTTTTGAAATCATCCTGATGATCATTTCTTATATAAAAATAATATTCCATAATATTCGTGTAGCATAACATATTCAGCTACTCCCAACTGATGAGCATCCACTTAGTTTTCATTTCCTTGCCACTACAAAAGGGCTACTAAAAACATTTTTGCACATGTGGATACTTTTCCCTTTTTTATGATTTCTTTGGGATACAGACTCAGTAGAGACACTGTTGGATCAAAGAACATGCACAGTTTGGTAGCCCTTTGGGCATAGTTCCAAATTGCTTTCCAAAATGGTTGGATCAATTCACAACTCCACCAACAATGTATTAGTGTCCCACTTTTCCCATATCCTCTTCAACATTTATCATTATCTTCTCCTGTCATCTTAGCCAATCTGAGAAGTGCACAGTGGTACCTCAGAATTGTCTTAATTTGCATTTCTTTAATCAATTATATTTTTCATATATCTAGAAATGGTTTTGGTTTCTTCTGAAAATTGTCTTTTATCATTCATCAATTGGAGAATGGCTTGTAGTCATATAAGTTTGATTGAGTTCTCTATATATTTTAGAAATGAGATCTTTATCAGAACCCTTGGATGTACATTTTTCTCCAGTTTTCTTCTTACCTTTTAATCTTGGCTGCATTGATTTTGTTTGTACAAAACCTTTTTAATTTAAATTTAAAATTTTAATTTAATATAATCAGAAGTATCCATTTTTCATTTTGTAATGCTCTCTACTTCTTTAACCATAAATTCCTTCCTTCTCCACTGAATTGCAAAGTAGACTATTTCTTATTCTCCCAATTTGCTTATTGTATCACCCTTTATGTCTAAATCATGAACCCATTTTGACCTTATCTTGATATAGGGTGTTTGGTGTTGGTCCCCACTCTAGGATCTTATAACCTCACCCATGAGACCTATTAGGTACAAAAATTTTCTATTTGGTCCCCCTGCTTCTAGGATCACTTTTCTTCTATAGTCCATTTTGTGAACTACTGACAAGTTTGCCTTTCTTAAGAAACTTACAATGGATATATAACCTGACACAAAAAATTTGCCATAGACTTATCTCCCTACTCATTCAACTCTATCATTACTATTATGCTTAAAACCATCAGTGGTTTTAAGATTTTAAAGTGTAAAGACAACATTTAAAATAAAGAATTTTGTAGATAATTCATAGGATAGAGGTTGTGCCATTAGTATTTGTTGTACTTTTACTATCAATCTATTGATTTAAATAATAATACATTTATTAATGTTTTTAAATAAGTCTGTATCATGTAACACCTATAGACTTTTGTAAAGTCTGTGAAATATACATATGTAGTACATATATAGAGATACTATTTGCTTAATTAGTATATTAAGCCATGAGTATATAAAATGACAATGCTTGGCATGCATATTGTGAATCCCTTACAATATATAACTACTTGGTTCTTCAGGGGTCTTGATCCATAATTGTGAATCTCTATTCTACGCTAGCCCTCTGCTCCAGGAAAACTACATGTTCTCTTAATACAGAATGTATATAGCTTTTTACCACTGTATTCTATCTTCTTGGGACCCCTGCTCACTTCTTCACTTGTCTAATTCATATTCCCACCTTTTTAAAAGACCAGCTTAATTCTGAATTCTTCACAAAGTCTTAACTAACTCCCAGCTTGCAGGGTGATCTCTCCCACTTTGAACTCTTATCCTATTTTTGATTAGTAGTACATATTTGATGCCACATAAGCTGCCTCATTTTGACAGGCATATTCACTCCCTACTCTCTGT
>JAJPUD010001997.1:151278-204140 GCA_023553655.1 Myrmecobius fasciatus
TATCTATCTATCTATCTATCTATCTATCTATCTATCTATCTATCTATCTATGTAATCTCATTTGATCTTCATTGCAACCCTGGTGAATTAAGTATAATTATCTCCATTTTACTGATGAAAAAAGTGAGGTAGAGGAAAGTATATGATTTACCCAGGGACATACAGCTAATAAGAGTCTGAGGCTGGATTTGAACTCAGATTTTCCTGTCTCCAAGTCCAACACTCAAGCCTTTACCCATCTCCCTAGATGTCTATTAATCATTTCAAAATTTCATTTCTGTAAACATATTTAAATACTAGCTATATTTTTCTTTACATTCTCAATGTTTAAAAAACTGCCCCTCAAACTATGCTCAAAAGTTATCAAACTGTGCATACCCTCTGACCCAGCAGTGTTTCTACTGGGCCTATATCCCAAAGACATCTTAAAGGAAGGAAAGGGACCCACATGAGCAAGAATGTTTGTGGCAGCCCTTTTTGTAGTGGTTAGAAACTGGAAACTGAATGGATGCCCATCAATTGGAGAATGGCTGAATTAACTATGGTATATGAATGTCATGGAATATTATTGTTCTGTAAGAAACGATCAGCAGGATGATTCCAGAGAGGCCTGGGGAGACTTTCATGAACTGATGCTGAGTGAAATCAGCAGAACCAGGAGATCATTATACATGGCAACAACAAGACTATGTGATGATCAATTCTGATGGGCATGGCTCTCTTCAACAATGAAATGTTTCAAACCAGTTCCAACTGTTCAGTGAAGAAAGCCATATACACCCAGAGAGAGGGATATGAAATGTGGACCACAACGTAACATTTTAATGCTCTTTATTGATGTTTGCTTGCATTATGTTTTTCTCAGATTTTTTTTTCTTGTAGATCCGACTTTTCTTGCACAGCAAGATAACTGTAAAAATATGTATATACATATTCGATTTGTCAAGTATTTTAACATAACATGTAGTAGACTTCCTGCCATGTAGGGGAGGGGTGGAGACTAGGGGGGAAAATTTATAATGGAAAGCTTTGCAAGGGTCAATGTTGAAAAATTACCCATACATATGTTTTGCAAATAAAAAGCTTTAATAAAAAAACTGCTCCGCACAGAAATTCAATGAATGATTATTGATCATATCCTTAATAAACACAATAAATAACATCTGATATATGAGGCTTTGTGTACATTATCTCAAAAATACCTCACAACCATCCTGTGAGGCATATAGTACAACTATTGTCATGCCTATTTTATAGATGAGAAAATTGAGAGATATAACTATGAGAATTTAAGGGAATTGTCCTTGGTCACAATCAATTGATGTCAGAGGTGATATTAAAACCCTAAATTCAGTAGTCTTTCTACTTTACTCTGCTGCTTCTTAAAGATAATAATTCATTCCTTAATATCCCATTTCCTTCCTTTATCATTTAGATTTCTCATATTTTGCTATCATTTTTGCTTCCTTCCTTACCATTGATGCATGGCTGCATAATAAATAGTATATTCCTGTTTTACTCAATTTTCCATTCCCTAAATCAAAGTTGCCTGTGACTTTATTTAATCACCTTTCTTTTCTAGGATAGACTATGACAACTGAGTGAGGTATGGTATCAAGGGAAAACTAAGAAGTCTTTCTAAGACTTGATTTGAAACCTCAATCCCTTTTTATGTAATATTTTTTTAATTATGGCAATATTGCAAATATGAGTAGAACAGAAGGCCATAGCAGTACTTATTTCAGAGATTACTGTTTTGTTAGCTAAAAATATCCTTTTTATGACGTCTTTCTCCCACTATTCATACACACTAATAATAAGTTTTCATTTTAATGATGTTTGGATATGATTTGACAATTTTGATGTCCATTCAAGATCATTAAAATGGGTTAATTCTTCTAAATGGGGGACTTTGACCTTCCATCTGTCCATAATAGAATAGAGCATTAAAGAACAATTAAACTTTTTGGGAGGTGGGCATTCAAGATCTAAATGTATCTCAGTCTTAAACTTATAATGGTCATCATTTTTTAAAATAGAAATTTCTTTTCCTCATGTTATTTCCTTTTCTCAATGCCATATTCCTAAAGGGTATATGGAAAGTGCATTCACACTGATGTTTTTGTTAATTTTTTCAACTGTTTCAAGTGGTCTTGGATTTTTTCCCCAATTCTCTATCCATCTCTAATTAAAATTAGTAGATATGCCAAGTACACACACACACACACACACACACACACACACACACACACAAAATGGTAGCAATTACTATTGTCTGCCCTAGAACTCCATCTTGTAATTTAGTCACAGTAGTACCATGGCTCACCTCATTGAGATGGCTTTGCCCTTTAAAAATCCTGACATGGGACAAAAGTTGTGTCAGATAAAGTTAGATAGCTCTATTTAGGAATAGAGGTTTTTTTTTTTAATTTGGTACTGAGGGAGGGGGGAAGGGGGGGGGGGGGTAGTACCATGCTGTTATTTGTTAAATGAGACAAAATTTATTAAGAACTTGCTATGTACAAGTCATTCTTAGTTATGGAAGAGTGATTAAAAAAAGAATATAATGCTGTTCCTGCCCTCAAGAGGCTTATGATTCAGTTGGGAAGAAAACTCAGATACAGAAATAATCACAGTTATGTAAATGAATGAGGGCAGCACAAAAAAATTTGGCAACAGCAAAGGGTTTCTGACTGCAGATTCAAAATCAAACAAGTAATGAAGGTATTTCTGGCAGTGCTTGCCGTTCATTGCATTGTGGGACTTCACTGCAGCTTTAGTGCTGAATATACAACGTTCACACTATGCATTGTGCATGCAAGAAAGCTGCCAGAAACACCTTGGCTTAGATTCAAAATGGGGTCATGTAAAAATTCTCAGGTGAAAAGGGTCAAGAGTTAAAAAAATTTAAAAAATCCTGATTTACACTATTGATCAGAGAAATGCAAATCAAGACAACCCTGAGGTACCACTTCACACCTGTCAGATTGGCTAAAATGACAGGAAGAGTTAATGATGAATGTTGGAGGGGATGTGGGAGGGCTGGGACACTGATGCATTGTTGGTGGAGCTGTGAACGGATACAGCCATTCTGGAAAACAATTTGGAGCTATGCTCAAAAAGTTATCAAACTGTGCATACCCTTTGACCCAGCAGCATTTCTATTGGGCTTATATTCCAAAGAAATCATAAAGGAAGGAAAAGGCCCCACATGTGCAAGAATGTTTGTGGCAGCCCTTTTTGTGGTGGCTAGAAACTGGAAATTGAATAGATGCCCTTCAATTGGAGAATGGCTGAATAAATTATGGTATATGAATATTATGGAATATTATTGTTCTGTAAGAAATGACCAGCAAGATGATTTCAGAGAGACCTGGAGAGACTTACATGAACTGATGCTGAGTGAAATGAGCAGAACCAGGAGATCATTATACACGGCAACAACAGTACTATATGACGATCAATTCTGATGGACATGGCTCTCTTCAACAATGAAATGTTTCAAAGCACTTCCAATTGTTCACTGAAGAAAGCCATATACACCCAGAGAGAAGGATGTGAAATGTGGACCACAACATAACATTCTCATACTCCTTGATTGATGTTTGCTTACATTGTGTTTCCTTTATCTGATATATCGTTTGTGTAGATAAGATTTTTCTTGCACACCAATGATAAGTTTGGAAATATGTATACATATATTCGATTTGCCAATATTTTAACATAATTAACATGTAGTGGATATCCTGCCATCTAGGGGAGGGGTGGGGAGTTGGGGGGAAAAATTTGTAACGGAAAGCTATGTAAGGGTTATTGTTGAAGAATTACCCACACATATGTTATGCAAATAAAATTTAAAAAAAAATCCTGATTTAGAATACAATCAGTGCTGAGCTGAGTTATGAATTAAGTATTATTCACTATTGAAGGGGAGATGACTTTCCTTTTTAAAAAACTTATTAAATAATTTTTTCAATGATTAAAAAATTATTTTTTTCTGGTCCAACTAGAAAAGAAGAGGAAAACAAACTCATAATAAAAATGAAGTCAGGCAAAACAAATATTCATATTGCACATGTCTAAAAAGTATATGTCTCAATCTGAATGCTGAGTCCATCACTTCTCTATCAAGGTATGGGAGGCATACTTCATTATTACTCCTCAGACATTGCGTTAGGTCATTTTATTAATCAGAGTTATGTCTTTCTTTACAATGACTTTTTCTTTACAATATTGTTACTTATATAAATTGTTTTTCTTTACAATGTTGTTACAATATAAACTGTTCCCTAGATCTACTTACTTCATTCTAGGCCAATTCATACAAATCTTCCCAGGTTTCTCTGAAATCATCTCCTTTACTGTTTCTCACAACAGAATATGTTCATATATCACAATTTGAATATCCATCATCTTGTTAGTTTCCAGTTCTTTGCCGCCACAAAAAGAGCAGCTATAAATATTTTCGTATATTTGAATCCTTCATTTCTTTCTTTGATCTCTTTGGAGTATAGGACTAATAAAACTAAGTCAAATGGTATACACAATTTAATAGCTTTGGGGACGTGGTTTTAAATTGCTTTCCAAATAGCTAGACTAAGACATAGTTCTAACAAAAAGTCATCAGTGTGTCTATTTTCCTACACAACCCTTCCAACATTTATCATTTTCTTTTTTGGTAAGTTTTTCCAATTTGACGGATGAAGATGGTATCTCAGAGTTGCTTCATTTTGTATTTTTCTAATTATTAGTGATTAAGGACATTTTTCTTATGGCTACTAATAACTTAGATTTATTTGTTAGAAAACTTGCCTATTTATACTGAGCCTCACTAAGTTACATAACTAGTAAAGTATCTGAAGTATGATTTGAACTGATTCCAGGAAGAGTGACAGTAAAATGTCTGAAGTGTGATTTCTTGAGTCAGGTAGACCTGAGTTCAAATTATACCTCAGACACTCAACTTGCTGTGTGAACCTAGAAACGTCTCTGTGCTCATTTCTTCAACCTTCTAATGTTGTTGTGAAAATCAAAAGAGATATTAAAAGATAAAGCACTTAGCACAGTACTTGGTATGTTGTAAGCCGTAAATAAATGTTAGCTATTATTATTATTACTATTATTAATATCCTTTGATTATCTATTAAGGAGAACCTTCAACTGAGGAGCTCAAGGAATGGGATCACAAAGAGTCAGAAATGCTTGAACAACAACAGCATTAGTTTTAAAAAGTGATTTGATCACCATATTTACTTTGTGTATCCTTGAAAGTTTAAAAACAATTCATTTAAGCAATGTTTCCACTATTACTCCAAATTTAAATTCTTGATTCCTGATAGATGATTGAAGTCCTCTATCAGCTAAGTTTGTTATAAATGTATTGCTAGGATTGTTGAATGGATAAGAGATCTAAGATGAAATGACCTGACTTTCAATCTGAGCTCTATAATTTAGTAGTTGGGTGACCTTCTATCCAACCAATAAGTTGGATAAAAAATTATTTTCACTTCAATTACCTCAGCCATAAAATGAGAAACTTGAACTAAAAACTGCTAAGGTCCTATTGAGCACTACAGCTAGAATTCTATCAACACCAAAGAAAACATATCTTTACTTCAGTGGTCCCTTAGGAAGGTCAATATCTCTCTTTTTTTTAAATTAAAGCTTTTTATTTGCAAAACATATATATGGGTAATTCTTCAACGCTGACCTTTACAAAGCTTTCTGTTACAAATTTTTCTCCCCTAGTCCCCACCCTTCCCCTAGATGGCAGGAAGTCCACTACATGTTAATTATGTTAAAATACTTGACAAATCAAATATATGTATACATGTTTCCACACTTATCTTGTTGTGCAAGAAAAATCGTATCTACAAGAAAAAAAATCTGAGAAAGGAAACACAATGCAAGCAAACATCAATAGAGAGCATGAAAATGTTATGTTGTGGTCGACATTTCATATCCCTCTCTCTGGGTGTATATGGCTTTCTTCACTGAACAATTGGAACTGGTTTGAAACATTTCATTGTTGAAGAGAGTCATGTCCATCAGAATTGATCATCATATAGTATTGTTGTTGCCATGTATAATGATCTCCTGGTTCTGCTCATTTCACTCAGCATCAGTTCATGCAAGTCTCTCCAGGTCTCTCTGAAATTATCCTGCTGGTCGTTTCTTATAGAACAATAATATTCCATAACATTCATATACCATAATTTATTCAGCATCTATTCAGTTTCCAGTTTTAAGCCACTACAAAAAGGGCTGCCACAAACATCCTTGCACATGTGGGTCCCTTTCAGAAGGTCAACATCTCTAAGGAATTTTGATTTTTGAAAATGAAACAACATTACAATATTGTTTCTCCTTTGAAGAAATGAAACAAAAAGTAAATTGAATCCTTCTGGAACTTAATCCTGTAAGAAGTGTTTAGTGAGTTACTTAAACTCATAGAATTGTAAATTTAGAGATGGAAAGAACCTAAAAGGACACTAAATTTTGTCTTCAAATAAAATTAGCTCTGTTAGAGTAAGGTTGAAGCAAAGGTAGGCTATTTGGCATTGAATGAATTTAATGTTAATGAGGTTATATATTATATTGGAATTCTGAAATAACCTTTGATAGAATTTATAAACTAAGAGATAATGATTCCAAGGATATTTGTCAGCAGCACTTGACAAGTATTTGGTTTCAAAGGGTTAAAAGCCAACCTTGTCACATTTTCTCAGGATAGGATGAACGTTTTAATCTACTATGCTATCAGGCTTCTCACTAGTATGTCAAAGGACAGTTTTACAACTTTGAGTGGAATGTAGATGGATGGTTGCCTATTTTCATTGCAGGCTTCAGATTTACAGGTGCAAGTTGTATAGATTCTCATCATTACAGAAATCGGAAAATATTTCTGCAAGCCTCAAGCATGTCAAGCATTGTAATTTTTGCTAAAAGTAGATTTTATAGTCTTTTGTGTATACTTGATGTTTCCTGTAGTGAGGAACTACAAAAAGAAATACTGCCACTTATGATCCCTACCCTCTTCTTTTCTCCTCCCCCTTCCCCCACCAGATTTTTTTTTCCCCTCAGAACTGGGCTGTGTTTAGCTCTGTGTGCTTTGGAATTTGGCAGCTTTGTAGCTTCCCCGCCAAATGATGCAGGAGGTGGGGCCCTTTCTTTTGGATCATCTCCTAAAAACTCCCAGACCTGTTGTTAGAGGGCAGTGTGACCCTGGCAGTATCATCTAGGGTGAAGAAGTAAATCATCTCTGCCCTGCAATAGTTGTGAAGGATTCTATGAAATATCCTAAGGGCTCTAGGAACCATTGCTTCATATCCTCACCACTTGGGCTGCTGGGATAATTCATCCTCCTTATTGCCCTTTGGCTTCAATTAGATAAAATAGTCTTCATTTCCTACCTCAACAGCTAACATTTCCCATTAGTTCTTTTGAATCATCTGGAAGATGGGATGGAACTGCTGAGTAGAACATATAGAAATCAATAGCCTATATGTAAAATATCAGTTTGCAAAGCCTCTTGGGATCCTTGTAGATGGTTTAAGTAAGAGTAATAGCACACAAGATGCCTATTAGGTTGGAGTTTGTTGTTTTTTTTTTTTTAACTCTGAGTTTCCTAAGATTGTCAAAATAGTAACTTGGACATTCAGCCAAATTACTGAAATAAATTTTATGATGTCTGTTCTCCTGGGATCTGTAATAACAAACAGATTGCCAATGTCTCTAACACTGTAAAAGAAGGGCTAAGTTCCCATCTACTTCATTGATCTTTAAATTACAGAATTTTAAAGTTAATGGGACTTTAGAGATCATCTAGTGCACATACACACACACACACATGCACTTTTGTCTTTTTGGTTGCTGTTCAGGGTCATTATGATATAGTTAGTAAATAAGATCTGGACTTGGACCCCAGAACACCTGTGTTTGAATCTTGCCTTGAGCACTTATTAGCTCTGCAAGTTACTTAATCTCTCTGGCTCTCAATTCTCTAATCTGTACAATGAGTGAGTTGGACTGAATGACCTCTGACGTCCCGTGCAATTTCCAGTCTATGTTCCTATATCTTTTGTTGCTAATAGACTATAAGTTTTTTGTTTTAACTTTTTTTTGTGATCAGAGATCATATCTCATCTATGCTCTCTATTTTTCCCATTAGCCAGTACATTAGACCAGGTTAAGTGTTTAAAAATATTTCTTGTATTTCTATCTGTACTGAGTTCAGTCTCAACATTTCATATATGAGAAAACCGAAGTCTACCCTGTAAATGAAAAATGTTTCAAAAGACATAAGCATAAAACATACATAATAGCAAGTTCACAATTAAAACCTTAGTCAGTCAGTTGGTTGGTCAATAAACATTTATTAATCACCTTCTATATACCAAGCATTGACTCCCTGTCCAATAGTCTTTCTATCATAACACAATAATAGTTGTATTCTGAAAGACACATTAGAGAATTTGAGAATGCCACATGGTCACATGATGGGTAACTAAATTTCATATTATTGCGTTCATTAGGGACAATGTGAGGCAGATCATAGAATTAAAAACTGAAAGAGACTTTAGTTAACACCTTAAGTAGAGAGTTCTTAACCATTTTTATGTACCATAAGTACTCTGGCAATCTGGTGGAGCTTATGGAGCTCTTCTAGGAATAATAATTTAATGCACAAAATAATATGTGTACATATATGCATATATGTGATTACATATATATAATTTTACATATATGATTACACATGTAATTATATATATGATTACAAAGAAAACTAAAGGCTAATAAAAATAAAGACCTCATTTTAAAATAAAAATAATGCTTTATTCCATAAATGTGTGTTAATATAAAAAAAGGGAGAAAAAGAAAATAAAGATTTTTTTCTTCTCCTTTCAAGTTCATGCACTTCCTGAAATCTATCCATAGTTAATTTGGCCCAGGTTAAGAACCCCTGATTTAAGTCAATCCTACTATTCTACAGATAAGAAAACTAAGGTTCAGGGAGTTTAATATTCCTTTAGGCACTTACATACATATTATTGGATATTAGATAAAGTAGTCTTAATTTCTTACTTGAGTTAGCATTTTTATGGAATAGGTCTCATCAATTCCTTTGAATCATCTAAAAGATATGGAATGAGTTGCTCAGCTGAACTTTCAGATATCAATAGTCTGCACCTCAGTTTGCAAGACCCTCTCAAGTAGAATGTCGGATCTTTAAGGCTGTTTTTTTTTAAATCTGCCTCCCCAAAGGCTTACACAAGCAAGTATTTACTATATATTGTAGAATTGTTGAATTCATTATTAAAGTGACTTTCCAAAGTTCACGTTTGATATCTTAAAAAAATAAGTAGAGAGGAAAATTTTTGACCTAAGTTCTCTCTCTCCAAATATAGGGCTCTCATCATTACCTTGTTCTGAACTCACTTTGGCAGGAGGCATGATTTTGGATGGCCAGGATATTTTAGACTGCCATAGATGTTCTTTAGATCAACAAATCTGAGCCTGAAATTTGGGCACATGACATATGGACCTTTGACAAAAGGTAGAGAAATTTCTGGGAAAAGGGGAATGTACATTGCCCACAGTGTAAATATTTTCCTTCATTGTTTGCCACCTCTCCCTTTCCCCCAGGAGATTATGTGAAGCAGAATCATTGGGTACTGTGGATTCATGTTTAGACTCTTTTGAAAGAGGCCTGTTTGGTCTGTAATCTGATAGATCTGACTCTACAGGAACTATTAGTTTCAGCTCACCCTCAAGAATTTTGCAACGTGTCAAATCAAATCATGGGATAGAGACATAATAATGTTTATTGGGAATCAATTTTTTGGTCAGGCAGTTGGAGTTAAGTGACTTGCCTAGGGTCACACAGTTAGTGAGTGTTAAGTGTCTGAAACTGAATTTGAATTCAGGTCCTCCTGACTTCAGGACTGGTACTCTGGATAGAGTGGATACTGTACTGTTTAGTTGCCCCTATTGGGGTTCATTTTTGATACTCAATTGCTTCTATTTCACTATAATCCTTTAGATACTAGGAGAACATCAACCATATGGTCCCTAAAACCTTTTAGAAGGCTAGGATCATGGGAGAAAAGTAGAATTACTTAAAATTCTAAGGTAGTTAGTATTTGAAAGAAAGGAAGAACTATCTTTAGATATATTCCTACATATAATAGAAATCCAAACTGATCTCTGAAAGGGTATTATAGAAATGCTAATGACAAACTGGTCATGTTTCCAGAGGATCTATATCATCAAGCCCTGTACAAAGTCATATTTTGCCTTATCCATACTAAAATAAAATACAACACATTGAGTGTTCAGATGGTGTTACTGATTTTAAAGGACTAAATGAAAAAAGAGGGAGTTATGAATATTTAAAATATGGTTGTTAGAGAGGACCATATTAGAAGGTTTATAGTTTTATAATCCTATTACAGAAAATAACTAAAATTATTTAAAATATTTTCCACAGAAGCATTTACTCTTTTTTGTTGTACAATTTTTATTGGCTAGTAAAAAATAAACAATTGAAAATAAGCAATACTAAAGATAATAAACTTCCAAAATGACATTTGCTCTGTTTGATTGAGAAGTGATAGGTCCATATAAAAAAGTCATACAAAATAATTAAATGCATCAAGAGGATTTTCTTCTTAAGTAGCATTTACCTTGACTCCTGGGGAAATGCACCATTTTAGGAATTAAAGGACCAGGGTATTCATTCCAGTTTTGCTAATTACTAGTCTTGGAAGGGCAAGTTACTTCACAGGTTTGACCTCAGTTTCTTCATTTGTAAAATAACAGCAATTGTTCTCTGTGTAATTGTAGAAGAAATCAATAGATCATTTATCAAGAGTGGGGAATAATAGATAAACAGCTGCATTTGTGCTGTTATTCATGAAATATGAGCAAGGCAGGAAAGGCCTTCAGTGCATTTAATAGATCCTCTAGGGAAGATTTGAAGAAACACAAATACAAATAGGACAGGAAAAGAAGGTAGTCCTGTACTGTGATCTACACTGCTTCAGAAGTAGCCACTTGTATGAATGCACAACTTAAGTAAAATACTAAATATTTAAGGTTTGTCAAATGCTTTCCTCACAACTCTGAGTGGTTATTATTGCACTAGCTTATTTAGGACTTCTTCCAGCTCTCAAATAGCATTATTCTCAACGATGTTTTTACAGGATATCTCAAAAGTATCTGTGCTTGTCAAAGTCTGAATATGTGAAAGCACTTTGAACCACCTAGGGAGCTATACAAATGTAAGGAATTAGTATATTGCAAGGACTACCCAGGATGCAAGAAATCTAGCTTCAGGAGATCTCTTTATGAAGAAAAGAGAAAACTATATAGAGGAGTCAAGCATTAACAAATTTGAAAGATGGTGTCAAATGCTGGGACTTTAGGGCTTATTCTACATTGGCAACACTGATAAATCCCAAAGTTCTTTTGGTATCTGTAAAAATCCACAACTTTGTCATAATATATCAATCATGTTTTGAGTGTTGAAAGACTGAAGGAGCCCAGTAATAATCAAATATGGTTGACTTTACTCTTACCATAACACAAAGTTGGAATTATATTTCTCATGCAAAGTCACTAAAATTAATGGCCAGATGGCTCATCTTTATAATTCATCCCTATTACCCAACAATGAGGGTTCAATTAAGTCTAGGGACAATAGGGATAACATCAGTGGAGGACAGGTATTTCTACTTTATGGTTGGAACCAGTCTAGGGTGGTCAATAAAGTGAATGAATTCCATTTCATTTTGTTTTGTTATAGCAGGATTACTGTCATCTAAGACCTATTTAACAGACAACAGACTCATGTCCTTATTTATGGTAGTCTGCTGGGGGAGAATGCAGTCAATTGCCCCCATCTCTTCAGCAAGAGTTTAACTACAGAACTATCTCTATCAATTTCAGGATGCTTTAAGCAAGTACTCTGGAGCCTAGGCAGTTTGAAAGATTTCAAAAAGGGAAGTGCTGCTTAATTAGTAATGTAGTTTCACCAGTAAGATTATGGTTTTGCAAGGAGGGGAAATCCAGCACAAGTGGTACTCTTTCCCTGGAAACAGATTTCACAACCTTCTGATACATAGACAAAAACAAACCTCAATAACATATATTTAGCATTTGGTTCCTCCCCAATTAGAATCCATGGGCCAATCTCTTCAAATTTTGTATTGCTAGTGCCTTACAATGAATATGGTGGCCTGATTCATTTAGGGTGACGGTAGGATCATGCCATTTTCTAATATGCACTCTATGACAAACATTCCCAAACTCCTCAAATAGCCAGTACTCAGATATATCCCCCGAGTCCTTTTTTGATGGAAATCATTTCATAAATAGCCATGTGTTCAACACATGTATGTCATTTTTGCCAGTGGATCTTAAAAGTAAAAGAGGAAGAAAAGTAATAACAGAAATTTTTTTTTAAAAATCCCAATTCTTGAATATACACAATCACTTTGAAGAAGAATCAATCCATAATTAAACTGATATTCATAAAATAAGAAGCTGATTAAGGTTGAATCAGAAAATGCATATTATCTATATCATAGTATATCATACTTCTAGCTTTCCATGCTTTTCATGTTGCTAGTCCAAATAGCAAATTCATCATCCTTTCTCAAATTTTCTTCACTTGTTTCTTTGCTCTCAAGCAATAGTAAAATTATTATCAATCTGAATGACAGAGTATTTCATTAAACATAGTTATAATTCATGATCTGCGACCTACCATGGCCAGGGAGAAAATATTCCAAAATTCTCAAAGAATATGGAGCAAGGCAAAGCAACTTAAGGTAAAATGTATAGGACTTAAGCATAGAACTTAGGCATAGGCCTGTCTCTACTCTAGATGTCAGTTTAGGTGAAACCTTTTTAGGTCTCAATTTCCTTATCTCTCAAAGAAACCAACTTTATCTACCTTGAAGACAAAATGAAATCAGGTATATCAATCATTAAACCTTCATTTCAAGACTATTATGAACCAAGTACTATAAGATCCAAGACAATTGTACAATATTAGTAAAATCACCACTATATAATTATAATGGAGGTTTCATGGGTCATAAGGCTTTCCTTATTAACAATAATGAATGGGTGACACATATAGTGAAATAAAATTAATAGATTTTTCATGTGTCCTCAGCTTCTTATAACTTTTACCTTTAATTTCAGAGACCAGTATAGTTCTCCACATATTTTGGAAATTGTTTATAGTGGTACAATTTGTGAAGGGTCCATGCTTAAAAGACCATGAGTTTATCCATACAGACATTTCATAAACATTTTTTGCCTCAGATGATTTTACAAATTGTTGTGGCCAACCTAATCACCATCTTGTGGCACCAATTCTAATGGTGAGTTTCTCCAAACTTATATTGGTATAACAGACTATGTCTGATGCTGAATCTAAACTTGAAGCCTTCCTAACCAATCGGAACTTGTCCTCAAATGATGCAATGCCTTAGAAGGTCATGATCCTGATGAGATATCAGAACTGGACTTTAGTGGGAGAAGGGTAGGAATTATTAGTGCTTTTTATTACTTATTGGAATGGATTCTGCTCTATTTAGGATAGGTGCTACTTGGATCACTAGTTGAGTGTGTACAAGCACTGGACTGTAGTATATGTTCCAGGGCTATTCCCTATTAGTCCAAAGATCCAAATGATCCCTTAAGCAAATTCCTAATACTCAGCTAAATGTCACTAAGGCTGGCTCATAGCTGTGTATTTACTAATAATAACTGACATATATTTGAAAATTTAAGATTCTTCTTTCTTTCCTATTACCCTTCCCCTTTGATATGTTCCATGATACTCCAATAGCTTTGTCTCTTCTCCCCTCCCCCATTCTATTCTTTCTCTCAAATGAAATGACATATTCATTTATTCATTAAGTATGATTCCTTGACCACTGAAAAATTCCAGCTTTAAAATAGTTGATTTAGTGCCTAAGTGCTTCAACTATGAAGCTTTTGTCTACTCTATCACTCCTTCTCTCTTCTTTCTCTTTAATATTTATCTAGTTCATTGATATTTTGGAAAACAAACATGAGACTGAGATTTGGTGACAGGACATGATGGATGAATAATTAATTCCTGAAAAATCTTATGAAATATACATTAGGAAGTAATGTGTTGAAATTGAGATTAGGGAACTTGAATTCAAATCTTGTTTCCCACTTACATCCTATATGACATTGCAAATCACCTTACCTCTCAGGGCTTCTGTGTCCTTGTCTGTACAGTGAAGACATTATTCCCAATGTTCTCAAAGATTTCTTTCAGCTCTAAGCCTCTAATTTGGGAATTTCATTTGAACTTAACAAGAACCTTCCAAAGTTACCTAGATGTAACCAAAGTTACAAATGAGGAAACTGAGTTTCAGATTAAGTAACTTGGCCACGTTCACACATAAAGTGCAATTCTAAATGGCAGAGGACAGATTCAGGTCCAGTTTCTTTCTGATGTCTTCTGCTGCTCTAGCAACATGTTGAAAAATCAGATATTCTACATAAATGATTTTTAAAGATTATTGATGCTTGTTGATATGAGAGAAATGACATGGCATAGTTGGCAGAATGGTGAACTTGGAGACAGGGTGATCAAGATTTAAATCCTGCTTTAGTCACTTATTAGCTATGTGATCCTGAGTATGTTCCAGTCTCTCTCTGCATCATTTCCTAATGTGTAAAAATTGACAATTTGGGACTAAATGTCATTTCTTCTGGCTCTTTAGCTATGATCTTAAGGGACATTCATGGTAATTTTTTTTTTCTAAATTTCCAGTTAATTTTTTTAGGAAGGAGTATTTTTTTTTACACTGGCTCAAATACAGCACAGAATATAGGAAAATAATCTATAAGGAGATTAGAGAAGTTTGATTATGAGTGGAAAAGATCTCCAAGGATAGCACATTAGACTGGCATAAAAACTTGCAAATAGAAAAAGAACAATGACTATAATTAGAGAAGAGGAAAACATGGTAACAGTTAAAAAATACAAAAATAGTCAATATGAAAAAAAAGAAAATTTTAAAAAGTGCTATGCTATCTTTAGAAGGGAGACTCATATATGGTAAATATATGCTGCTTATATTTCAACACAACCTAGATCAAAAAGAGAAAAAAATGTGATGGAAGCTGATGATTGCTACAACATAGCTCTTTTCATAACAGGAAATTATTTTAACAACATGAAATTAACCCTTGGTCCCATGATGACCCAGAGCACGAGTGAGGTTTGGAGAGCATTGCAAGAAAGAATGGACCATATGGTGAGAAGTGCATCTATGGTAACACATGCTCAGATCAAATTACAAGGATTATCAGCCCTCTTGTTTCTACTCATCAGTTGATCACCAGCTGGCACCAGGAAGTATAATATTTCACAATTAAGTACCTTATGGTATTTTAATACCTTTTTTTTCATAGTTTCCGATTTGGTCACTAGAAGACAGAATGTTTCATTGTTCTAGATAAATTATTGATATATGTTGGTGAGTTTTCATAAGCTCCTTCATTGGATCCTGTTGTTAAAATTATTTGACACTTTGTATGGGGGAGGGAAGAGGATGGGAAAAAATTGATTTTGGGAGTATCATGAAATCTAGCAAAAGGAAGAAAAAAGAAAGGAAAGAAGAATGAAGAATAGCAGAGCTGCCCACATAACTGGGGAAGGGACCAGAGGTCATGTAATTAATCACTTGTCCATTGAGGCATAACCCTAAATCTCAGAGTCTCTTATCTTTCTCTCCCAAAACATCACTGAAGTAGGGACATATGAAGGGAAGAGAAAGGAGACAAGAAATGGAAATAAAAATGGACTTGGAGTTCTATCTACATGAATCACTCATTTAGAGGCTGGCATTTTTCAGTGGTTGAAGAATCATCCCAAATGCATGACCGAGTGAATGAATGAAAAAAAAATATAAGTCCAAAACAATTTGCTATGCACTGAGGATACGATTTTTTAAATGACAGTTTCTAATGAGAAGGAACTCACATTTTATTTTTCCAAATACATGCAAAGATAGTTTTCAACATTCACCTTTGCAAAACCTTTTGTTCCAAATGTTTCTCCCTCTCCCCTCCCCAAGAGAACAAGCAATATGATATAGGTTAAAATATGCAGTTCTTCCAAACATATTTCCATATTTGTCATGCTCTGCAAGAAAAATCAAATCAAAAATGACCAGCAAGATGATTTCAGAGAGGCCTGGAGAGACTTACATGAACTGATGCTGAGTGAAATGAGCAGAACCAGGAGATCATTATACACAGCAACAACAGTACTATATGACGATCAATTCTGATGGACATGGCTCTCTTCAACAATGAAATGTTTCAAACCACCTCCAATTGTTCACTGAAGAAAGCCATATACACCCAGAGAGAGGGATGCGAAATGTGGACCACAACATAACATTCTCATACTCCTTGATTGATGTTTGCTTTCATTGTGTTTCCTTTATCTGATATCTCGTTCGTGTAGATAAGATTTTTCTTGCACACCAATGATAAGTTTGGAAATATGTATACATATATTCGATTTGCCAATATTTTAACATAATTAACATGTAGTGGATATCCTACCATCTAGGGGAGGGGTGGGGAGTTGGGGGGAAAAATTTGTAACGGAAAGCTATGTAAGGGTTATTGTTGAAGAATTACCCACACATATGTTATGCAAATAAAATAAAAATAAAAAAAAGAAAATAAAAAAAAAAGAAAAAAAAAATCAAATCAAAAGTGAAAAAATGAGAAAGAGAAAAAATCCAAGCAAATAAATAACAACAAAAAAGGTAAAAATACTATGTTTTGATTCACATCCAGTTTCCATAGTTGCCTCTGAATGCAGATGGCTCTTTCCATTTATTGAAATTGCTCTGAACAACCTCATTGCTGAAAAGAGCCTAGTCTGTCACAACTGATTATCACATAATCTTGTTGTTACAGTATACAATGTTCTCTTGGTTCTATTCACTTCACTCAGCATCAATTAATGTAAGTCTTTCCAGGCTTTTCTGAAACCAGTCTGCTCATCATTTCTTATAGAACAATAATATTCTATTGCATTCATATACCATAATTTATTCAGCCATTCCCCAATTGACTGGCATCCATTCAATTTCCAGTTCCTTACCACTACAAAATGAACCACTACAAACATTTTTGCACACATACCTTCCCTTTTTTATATTTTCGAGATATAGACACAGTAGAGACATTGCTACATCAAAAATCCTTTGGAAGAGGACTATAAGAGCTAGACTAGTAACAGAGTTGTTTGTTTAGGAGTCCTCCAATTTGCAGTATTCTTGGGCTTACTAGGATGTTGATAGCAACTTGTTTGAGTTTGGAGTTGGTGTCTTTTCCATAAGTGAGATAGAAAAAGAAGCATTGCTATATTTTAACTCTGGTGGCACCTCAAATAGATGAAAGCTACTTTATTATAGTCCTACTTTGATGCTTAACAGTAGTAGTATACTTAATGATACATTAATACATACATCTTAATACTGACTTGGGGGTTTTCTTGTCAAAGTTACTGGAGTAGTTTGCCATTTTCTTTTCCACTAGATCACCTTTTGTCAGAACTCTCTATGATGACCTGTCCACTGTGGGTGATGCTGTATAGTTTCATTTAGCTGTGCAAACCCATCTGCCACAACAGGATCTCAGAATTCATCTATGATAGCTTTTCAACTGAGAAAAGTTCAGCCTTATATAAGATTATATGAGTTGGAAGTAAAAACACCAAACAATAAACATTTATTAAGTACCTAATATGTTTCAGACACTGTGCTAAGGGCTGAGGGTACGAAGAAAGACAAAACCAATCCCTGTCTTCAGGGAATTTATAATTGAACGGTGTGGGGAAGACAGCATACAAACAGAAACTTGTAGAAACAAGACATAGATAGATAGATAGATAGATAGATAGATAGATAGATAGATAGATAGATAAGGATAAATTGCGGATAATCTCAGAGGGAAAGCACTTACATTAAGGGAAAGGCTTAGAGCCCAGGTCCTCTGACTTCAATTTTTTTGCTTTTTTCCATATTATCACAATATTGACAGAATCAAGATCTAGAAAGTTACAAGTACCTTGCTTAAAGTCACTCGTACAATTAATGTCAGAACTCAAATTCCCAGTACAGTACTTTCCTCCCACTATACTACATTTCTTATGAAATGCTGATCTGATGTGTATTTCCTGATATTCTGTGAAAATTAGAATTTGAACAATCTGGTGCTCAGTTGACTGGGGGAAGCAATGTGACATTATTAAAAATCACCAATTAGGTCTTAGAAGGTTTGGGGCCAAATCCTGGCTCTGTGACTTATTGTCAGGGTGACCAAGGCCAAGTTAATTGATTTTTTAAATTTAAGTTTTTTTTTTCTTTGAAATAAGGGGATTTGGATTAGATCATCTCTACAGTTTCTTCTTGCTTGAAAATCTATAATGCTTAGGATTTCCCTGTGTATTTCACTTTTAAACTTCAGACATAAGAAAAACTAACTCCACGATTATGTATAATCTGCTTTTCCTCCAATGAGTCATCAGCAAGAGTTGTGGCTCCTGGATGACCCCTATAATTCAATCCAATGCATGAGTCAGCACCAGGCTACAGAGACTGGCACTCAGGCCTGGACCTCTGTAACACTGTATTGGCTCCCATAGGGTCTGAAATCATGGGTCCAAAATGGAGAAAACTTACAATCACAAGATTGTTTCAGAACTTGGATTATTTAGAAAATTAGCTGTAGAATGAATTGCTTCAGTCACTTTCTAGCTCTGACTCTTGCCAAGTCACTTTAATCTCTTTGGGACTCAGTGACTCTGTGATTGTTTCTTCATCTGTAGAATAAGGAAGTTGGATTCTATGAACTCTGAGGTCCTTTCTAACTCTGTATTTATGACTTCTGGTTGGAAGATCTGGGTTCTTGTCCTATCTTTTCCAATTACTAGTTGTATGACTTTAGGCAAATGATGACCTCCTTGAACCTTAACATCACTTATATTGATAATCTCACAGGTTCTTTGTGAGTACCAGATGAGGTAATACATTCAAAAGTATTTCATAAACTCTTAAGCACCATGCCCATGCAATTTATTATTATTGCAAATCTTCATCCCTTACGGAGAGATTACTCGAGAGGATGACCTACCCACTTGTGCTCACCTTGTATATATATGCAAAGGTGCAAAGGGCGGTCTACTGATAGGAATCTTGAAGAATGAAATGGAGGACACCCAACTGTTGAGAGTCTATTGGGGGGAAAACTTGAATAGATATCTTATTTAATTGTGGTTATTTTTTATGCTTTCTTTTAGTATGGGGTCCCTGGGTTATTTAACATTCAGTTTCTCTATTTAAAGGAGACTGAATACTTCTAAAAAATGGCTAGCATTTATTGTGCGCTTGATAGTTCATAAAACTGACAGTGGCCAAGATAATAATCCCTTCACAACTTAACTTTCAGGTTGTGTTATAAGAACTATAAAAAATAGGAAAGACAAAATGAAAACTTTTGAGGGGAAGTTGAATTGTCAGTGTTACACTCCTATGGCATACCCTCAACTCCAACCAAAAGTTTACAATTGTTCAGTTGTAATAAGAAAAAAGGACTTAGGGATAGTGGGGAAGTCTAAGGATCAGGATTGCTGTTGGGAAGAACAGGATAGTGGGAGAGTGGTGAACCCAGCCCTTTCTTCTTTACCTTATAGGGGCTCAAGCTGATTTAGTTGGACAGCTGGGCAGCTGAAGTAAACTCTGGATTTGGGGGAGTCCTGACCTTGTGCAGAAAGAGACAACAGGAAATGGGAGCAGATGGGTCCCTCTTCAGCATAAACATGTGCAGATTTTACCTATAGTTGAACTTTTGTTCTTGAGTGAGCAGTTCCATTAAGAAATAGGGCCAAAGGTTTCAGGCTTACAGAAAATGGAACTTTATTGAATGACAGAGAAAATGAAAAATTCCTTTGTTTACTTAACTGTGTGCTTCATGTGATGCTAGAATCCTTTAATGGAGTTCAGGGCTGGCTGAAAAGAAAAGTCATTTGATTTGTCATAAGCTGAGGCACAGCAGTTGGGATTTCAGGAAAAGGACTGAAAGAAAGGATCATCATATTCAAGGCATGAATGAATAAAACAGTTTCAAACGACCAGGCCAAAGCTGCTCTCTAAGGAGAGAACAAATAAAACTATCTGTTGCTGTCTAAAGGAGAACTGAGGAGGCTTTTCTCCTCAGGCGACAGTCATGAAGAGCTTAAAGTGAAGCATCTGAAAAATTACATCTCCCTTTGCAGATAGGTGCCAGAAAAATACAGATGCAAATGCACATCTGGCCAATTCCTCTCCCCACCCCTTCCCCACCTTGCATTATTGCACAGCTTCTTGAGAAAGGCATTTTGATGCTGAATGCTGTAAAACCTCCTGCGAGCATATTCACTTGCAAAAAAATAAATTATTTATAAAGAAAGGAATTTCATCTACCAAAAGAACATGAACTTCTCTTGGCAGACTATATCACCATAAAGATGGGGTGAAAGTAGAGGTTTCCAGCTGAGTCCATCCATTTCTACACCTCTAAAAGTCAGTACATATTTTGAACTTGGGCTCTCTTTTTCCCAGAATGTTTCCTCAGAATAAAAAAAAATGACTAGCTGAGTGAATATGCTGTTAACTTGTCATCCCTTTGTATAAGGTTTAGGGAGTCAGCTGTGGTATAACAGAAATGAGATTAGGAGACTTAAGGGTTTAAATCTTGAGTCATGTGGCCACACGCATAGCAAAGTCACTTAAAGTTCTCAAAGACTCTTTCTTTATCTATAAAATGGGAATAATTATTCTCACTGTATTTCCTGGAGTTGGTGTGTGGAAATCATTTTGCAAATCTTAGAACACTGTATAACTGTGTTATTATTAGATGTGACACCCAAAGAGGAACCAAAGAGATTAAAATTACATTGCCTGCCTTTTGTCCCTTAAAAATACAAATTTTTCTTATTTAGGTACATTTTGTAATATTGTCACAGATTGCTTCTCTGATGCTAAAATCACCCAGACGTTAGAGATATTTTTTTCCAAATGAACAAATAAATATTTTGAAATTGGTTTTCATAAAACATTGGAATCAGGAAGACAACTCAAATCCTGCCTTAAATACTTAATAGCTGTGTGGCTCCTAGCAAATCATTTGACCTCTCTCAAACTAATTTTTTTTTATTTGTAAAATAAGCATAATAATAGGAACTTCCTCACTAAGTTATAAAATAACATGTTAAGCATTTTACAAATCTTAAATATCATATACATATTAGCTGTTTTCAAAAGAGGGTTTCATGATAGAAATATGCATCATAGTTATTTTTCAAAATACTTTCTTGAGTATTCCCAACTAAATGCTATTTGCTGTACAAAATAAATGCCTGCTGCCCCTCAGGAAATTTCTACCTAACTTTCTTTTCTGAGCTCATTGACAAAATGCTTTTTCAGTTGTATCTGATTCTTTGTGACCCTATTTTTTTGGGGGGGAGGGCAAAGATATTAGAGTAATTTGCCATTTTTTTCTCCAGATTATTTTAAAGATAGGGAAAATAAGGTTAAGTGAGTTGTCCACAGACACACAGCCAGTAAGTGTCTGAGCCAGATTTGAATTCAAAAATGAGTCTTCCTGACTTCAGGCCCAGCTTTTCATCCACTGCTCAGACATAATACTTTATTTTGCTAGTCCTACTTCACATATAAGGACAGTGAGAGATGGTGACTTATTTCAGGAAAAGGAATAAGTCAATGACAGCCCCAGGATTAGAATTCACATGCTTGTCTGGTTTCTCAATCTATGATTGATCAGACCAATGACCAGTTGGTTCCCCCATAGGTCAAGGCATTGAGTCCCCAAAACCAGAAGGCTAGTGACCATAACTTAAAATGGAGTAGTGATCTTAGATTTATGGGCAGTAGACATTTCTGGATGTCTGCATTTCTTATATCAGAGCATCATACAGTTGATTTAGAGTTTGAAGAGATTTTAGAGTCTATCTAGCCCAAACCTTATTTATAGATGATAGAATATAGATAGATCTAGATAGGTCAGGACAAGATCTAGCCAGGACAAGAACAGTAGGAAGTTTTATTTTAGGAGTGCATTATATGCAAAACATTAATTGCTGTGGCCTCTAAAGTTGTTTTTTTGTTATTGTTGTTTGTTTTTAAGAAATTAAAAGAACATGAGGATTGTACACTGGATGGAATATCTATGCCTGATTTAAGGAAAAACATGTTCAAGAATTACCCATGATGAGCAAGTACATAGTGATTTTCTTTTAAATTGAGGCAATTGGGTTAAATGACTTACTGAAGGTCACACAGCTAGAAAGTGTTAAGTGTCTGAAGCTGGATTTGAACTCAGGTCCTACTGACTCCAACACCAAATACTTTATTCACTCTATCATTTAGTTGCTTGCTCTGACCCTTCTGAATGAAATAGTTGCTTTTCCTATTTATCAATTAATCAATTTATCAATGAATAATAATATTTTTTATTTCATTGTCCAGAATATAAGTAAAAATACTTTCCCCATTCTCTTCTTGGGGGATAGAGTGGAGAATGACACTTTTGTCTAGGTGTGAAGAATGAGGTAATCTCCCCTATTTCTAAATTTGGCACATAGATGGTGGCCAATAGCAGTTAATATAAGAAAATGGAAAACAGGGAGTATGAAGTTGAGCCCTTTTCTAATTAGGAAGGATCACTGGATATTTGTCTTCCCTGCAGCATTTTGAAGAATGATCCCTGGACTAATTCACCATCAAAATGACTTCATTGAAGAATATCTTGTTCTACATCCAAAGAGTACTTCTTCCCATTCCTATATTTTACACTTAGTCATCTCTGCAGTTGATGTCTGGCTCAAAAGTATCTAGAGGCACTTTTTGAAGAAAAAAAAATGTATTCATCCTTACATTATCACCTCATTATTCTCTTCTCCAGCAGACCTTTCACTTGCATCTGCCTTGTGTCATTTGATGGAGAGACTTAGAGGAATCAATTGTTGCTGTTGCTCCCTGGTACTTAAATGACTAACTAGTGTGCTTTTCCAGGCTATTTTACTGGTTGGTTTTGAACCAGTCTTTAAATGTCACGTTAGTTATTTTTCTGCACTTTGTGGTCTGTTAAGTGTTTGCAGACTGACAATTTAGTAATTTGTTTTGTAGTAGCTTTCCAGATATTGTTGGGGGTACAGTTCACCTAGTCTGTGAGTCTTCCAAAATAATAGCTGTTGAAACTATAAAATCTTCCGGTAATTCCTTAATTGTTCCCCAATGTATACTATTCATATCTTTTGATTCAAAAACATCTTAAAGTACCAGTACTCTGATCACCTCTTTCTCAATCCTGGACTCCTGTCTACTATAGATGGTTTATGATCCAGTCATATGATTAGAATTGACCATTTTGTAGATGAATAAAATAGAAATACATTAAAAACCTTTTTTTAAAAAAGATCTTGTCTGATACACACACACACACACACACACACACATATATATACACACAAATATTCCTTCCTATTTAATAGAATAAGATTATTTCTTTTCTTAGACTTTGTCATTTGCTCAATATATTTGAATTTTTTAAAATGCTATTTAACACATTGGAAACTATATATTTCTGATCACGGATGCCCTTGTTTCCTCTTTGTTTCCAGGAAAAGTCAGACTTTGAGAAGGAAAAAAGGGAGGAAAGGAAAAGACATGCTAATGTATTTGGTTTCTTTTCTTCCAAAGACAGGCATTCATCATTCTGTGTCTTGGAAAATCAACTAATAATGATTAGGGGTGAGTAAGAAAAATGACAATAGCTGGCATTTATAGTGCTTTAGGGTCTACATATATTATCTTACTTGCCATCCACAACAATCCTGTGAGGAAGGTTCTATTATCCCCATTTTACAGATGAGGAAACTGAAGCTGTCAGAGGCAAAGTGATTTGCTCAGAGTTCCTAAGTATCTGAGGCAGGATTTATGTCTTGACTGTAAGACCAGCAGTGCTTCATCCCAAGGGATATTATTAATGAACTCAGTTACTCCCCCATTACTACAAGAAAAGTCTTCTGGTAAGAACTAATTCAGTTATCTCTATCTCTTTTTTCTGTATTATCTATCTATCCAAATATGTATCTATGTCTCTAAGTATCTATCTATCCATCCATCCATCCATCTATCTATATATTTATCTACATACCTACTATCTGCTTGCTTTTTCTTTCCCTAACTTCCCTTGCTAAATATTGGCTTAAATTTTGTCTTAATTAAGCTTGATGAATTTTTAAAACATTGCTGATTAAAACAATGCTAAAGTATTGGTCTGGTACACTTAGGGCTGGGAGAGGGAGCTGGGATTATTAGCTCATTCAATCAATATTTATTGAATGTCTTCTATGTGAATGACATTCTCCTAAATGTTCAGGATATTTACAAAACGTGAAATAATTTTTGCTCTCAAGAATCTTAATTATAGAAGGAAGAAAGAGGACATGTACATATAGAAATATATGAAGATATTTACAAAACAAATGTAAGTAATTGAGAGAAAGGACTGGCAGTTGAGATGCAGGAGAATCAGAAAAGGCCTTATAGAAGTATTTTCTTGAGCTGAGCTTTGAATCAGGGATGAAAGGAATTGAAAGACTAGCTCTATGGATCCTGTGTCTGACATTTATTTGCTTTCTAATTCTAGGTTAGATCCTGAAATGAAAGAGAAGAATGAAGGTGAAGATACTGTAAAAGAACAGAATTTCCTTGTTGGAGTGTCAATGACTAATATACAGTTCAAGTCCAAAAATTTAATGGAAAAACAGAATATTGACTTTGGAACTAGGTGGCTCGAGTTTTAATTCTGAATCTTATTGTTGTCCATTTATTCAAGTCATGTCTCTTTGTGACCCCATTTGGGTTTTTCTTGGCACAGATACTAGAATGATTTGCCTTTTTTTCCTAGCTCATTTTTTCAAAAGGGAAACTGAGGCAAATAGGATTAAGTGACTTGCCCAACATCACACAGCTAATTAATGCATATCACTACTTCAAAACTGCTTTTAAAGCTTCCAAACAAGTATTCTAGGATAGGTAGCCTTTGGTAAAATAATGAAGGAGTCAAAGAGACTTATAAATGTAGCCATTCTTTCCTATTATTCCCCCTCTCCTCCTCATCCCTTTCTCCTAGAAGTAAAGAAAAGAAGAAAATAAGCACTTATTAAGTGCCTACTATGTGCCAGACTTTACAAATATTTTCTTTGATCCTCATAACTCTGGGAGATAGGTACTATGATTATCTTCATTTTATGATTGAAGAAACTGAAATAAATACAGGTAATATGATCTACCCAGGTCACACAGAAATTAATAAATTGATTTTATCTTAAAACTTTTCATTTCCTACTAGGGAGCAAGCATTCCAGAGAACACAGAATGACTGGGTAGCTTGAGAGTGGGAGATTGAGGGATCAGTTGGGTTGAAGGGGACGGGAACAAGGAAGCAGGCAGTAAGAGATGGAAAGAAATATTTGGATAGTGTTTGAATGAGAGCTAAGGTTTCAGAATCACTGGGATTCTGGGTGGGAGTTTGTTAATCTTAGAGGAATAAGTTCAGTTAGGTTATCAACATTCCTAAGTGTTTGGCCCCAGAGTGGCCCTCTCAGCTTTTCAGCAAGCTGACAGAATGGCATTTCTCTTCTTTCCCTGTAGGCAGAACAGGTCTTCAGAGCAAGAGGATGGAGGGGATAAATTGAATTTCTGAATAAATAGAACATCTGCCACCTTAGTTGGGATGATGGGAAATGCTTTTGTGAGCTCTGGTTAGGTGCTCGAGCAAAAAAACCGCATACAAACTTCATATTAGTCCAGTGACTTAATTGTGCTCTGCAAACCACCTATACACCTTTGGTCTATGAAAGACCTGTCTACAAAGTAGGGGTCTGTATTCCATCTGGGTCTTTGAGAGAGTCCTAGGACTCAACTCTGTTTTCCAGGGACTACCAGATGAGACTGTTGTTATGGTTTTGTATTGATCTCTTTCTTTTATGTTAATATTGCATTACCCTTACAAAAATCAGGTTTTTAATTGTTTAAATGAGTTTGTCTGTTGGGGTATGGGCAATAGATCTGTTTAAAAAGAGTATATGAGTCACTTTTTTAATCCTGTATATAAGTATAAAATTAAATGAAATAAAGGACAAATTTGTGATATTGATAGTAATAGAATAAATTATCTTGTATTAAAGATTTTTAAAGACCAAACCAATATCACAGAACTGATTTGTCTGATGGGTCAAGAAAAAATCCAAACCATTCCAACGGATTTCATTGTATAACACTGAATAGAGATTTCAGTGTATAACACTGGTCGATATTTTGTTCAAAGAAAATAAAAGATCATATGATGAAATCATAAAAAGCAGAGTATTCTCATTAGGCAATTAGTATTCCTCCTTCTATGTCCCCTCTTCCCCTCAACATTGGTCTATTTATTCTTGAAATGTAGGTCTTGTGAAAGGAACTCAATTGATGGCCCTGAAAGAGAAAGTTCTTTGTTTAAACATCACTTTCTAAGATTCAGAATGAACTTAGAATTTGCCCTCACATGACCTTACTAATGGGTCTTGGAAGGCCTTCCTTAGAGGACATGGGTAAGAAGGAAGCTTGGTGTCCTGAGGTATCTTACGATGTTTGCTGGAGGCACAAAAACAAAAATGAAACAATTTTTATCATTGAAGAGTTACATTTTTCTGAAAGTACATAACATGTACACAACTAAGGAAATACAGAATAATTTCAGGTGGGTGATAATACCCTGGGAATTCAAGAAAGGCCTCCTACGGAAGATGACACATTTTTTGAGTAGAGCATCCAAGAGTCAGGCCTATATTTTTTTTCCTGAGACAACTGCGGTTAAGTGACTTGCCCAGAGTCACACAGCTAAGTAGTCTTAAGTGTCTGAAGTCACATTTGAAGTCAGGTCTTCCTGACTTCAGGGCTGGTTCTCTATCCACTGCACCATTTAGCTGCCCCTAGGCCTGTGTTTTAGGAAAATCAATTTGATTTCTGTGCAGGCCTAACCCCCTAAATAAAGGGTTCCCAAAAGAATCAATGAGAAATGGTGACTACAGGACTATTGACCATCTCTTTATTTCATATAGTTTATGGTAGATTAGTTAGATAATAATTACATAGTCCCTACCATTTATTATTCTGCCTAATGAAGAATTGAAAGCTCCATACCAAAATCAGTTACCCAAATGATTATTTCCTCTCTTTGGTCCCTAAATCTGGAATATCAGAGTATATGGCAGATCCTTTATGTCCCTATACCAAATCACACTAGATAGAAGTTAGATTTCACTAATGGTTTTAAGTGCTTTGGGAATAAGGGCATCTATTGCCTTGAATTTAAGGGACTCACAAAAAACTTCCCCAAACAATGATCCTCATTATGAAGAAGTATTACCTTGAGGGTGGGAGGTAGCTGGGGAGTGGGTATAGCTATTTTCATGGTTAATCTTTATAAATACAGGTAGACTGGGTCAGCTACAATTACTTCTACTCATTTAAGTACTTATAAGAAAGAGGTGGCTTCTCATAATGTATGTATTTTTAGTATTTCTTTCCTAAAAAAGCCAGAGATTGCACTAAATTACTTACTGTGTAAGAGAAAGAGCTCTTTTATTTATTTATTTTTTAAAATGGTCTATTGAAACTTTGCAAGTAAAGTAGTCAAATTAAAAACACAAGAAAATCAGTTGTCAGAGCCCAAAAGAGAATCATCTCCCTTTCCTTTCCAACTAAGTTTATTTTTCTGGGCCTAAACCTAGAGGAGTCTGGATGTACACTTTAGAAAGTAGGGGAAGGGGAAAAATGGAGAAGGGGAATTCCCAGACAACTCAGCAAAACCAGGAGCCCAGAAACCAAAACAAGTCTGTAGCCTTTAGATAAATGGAGAAGGGCTGATTCCCATTTGGAGAAAACCAGAGGAAGTATTCAGTTCTGACCCTATGCCCTCTGGCATCACAGGTGGGACAAGGAACACAAAGGCAGCTTGGATGGAGATGCTGCTATGGGCGCTTTAAACAGGCCAGATTGTAAATTTGTCCATTTACAAGCATCCTGCAGGGGTTCCCACCAACTCCACAGACAAAGCTAGAGCTGAAGCAAACAAAACATATCCATAAAAGCTCCTGTTATTGCCACTATTAATAAAGTAGAGGCTGTAAACAAATTTACTGTGTGCTCTTTTCCACCTTTGGGTACAATTGGTACACACAGTACATGTAGATATGCCAATAAGATGCATGGGAGTACATATAGTGACTACAGACTTTCAATAAGAAACTTGCTCCATTTTCTCTATGTTGTGTACATTTGAGCAGCACAAGTCTCCTGTGAGCTTCAGCAGCATTCACATCACATTGTGTTAGTAGGAGACCTTTGGGCTTTTTTTTTTCAGAGACATATTTAAAGCAGATGTTGTCCATTATTCTTTCTCCCAAGGAAGACGTGGGCCAGTGACATTTGGATTGCCTCCCTACACCAACAGGTATTAGCTGAACAGGAGAAATTATTTATTCCTCATTAAAATTGCTACCCAGGAACCCTTAAATGTCACATCCATGGCTTTGCACTACATTAGGGTGACTTATGGCCTGACACAGGAACTAAATGAACTGAGTGACAAATTGTGGTCTCATTGGACCAGTTCAAAATCTCATGTTTTGGATTTAGGTGGCTTATTTTAGGTCAAAAAAGGGGGCAAGCTGAATTAGCCAAGATATCAAGGGATTTGAATGGCCTTGATTAAGTGGTCAATTCTGCAGAAATCTCTATTTAAAAAATTCCTTGTTTCATGTTTTAACACTATAATTGGTAGGGGGAAATTTCTCCTTCTGTTTAGAGTCTATCTATCCCAGTGTATGTTGCCACCTGTGAGGCTGCTCCATAGTTTCCAGGGAGTTTTGTAAATGAGTCTATGTTGGAAACTCTGGATGAAAAAGGAGGGCTTGAATGAAGTGGCCGGTGATTTAGGTTCCCTATCATTACTTGAAGAAATTAGAGGGTGTGAGCTGATTTTAAAATTACAGATTGAAGCAACAAGAAAATAGATAAATTGTGTTTCCAGATCAAGAAAATGTGGTCTATTTTGATTATGGCAAGATGTTGCCAAAGTTCGTGCTGCATTTTTGAGATATACATGTATTTTCTAGTATACCCCTTCACTGTTTTAAGGATCAAATGCAACAAAGGATACATAATACTTTACAAATTTTTAAGCTTCATATACATGCTAACAATTATTATTAACTATCTGTGTCCATTTTCATATAAGCTAGATAGCATGTCAAAATCATTATAGCCATTTTACTGTTTAGAAAATGGCCTGTAGGGTAAAATGACCTTTGGTCATGAAATGGAATTGGGAAGAGAAACCATTCCTTCATTCTTTTGTTCACCTGGTGAACCTTTACTAGTACTGTGTATTAGGCTTAGATTTCCTGCTTCCTTTTTTTTTTCCCAATCCTTTGCTTTCTGTGTAAACTTTGGCAGAATAAAATTTATAAGTGGTAGGATGGTGTACAAGATGGGCTGTTGAATCTAAAATAATAAGGACACTGTTCAAGATTCTTATTAGCTATGTGTACTGAGCAAGTCATTAAATTTTGTGCCTTAGCTTCATCTATAAAATGGAGAGTGGATGCAGTGGCTTCTAAGGAATGTTTCAGTTTAAAATCTGTAATCCTAAAAGTTCTGATCCTTTGGTCCCAGGGCCTTGCTTGTTTGGGGGGGGGGTGGTAAATCACTGAATTGCTTAGAGTTAAATTTTGCTATTGGCAACAAAGGAAGGTAATGATATGGTAATATTAACTTTGTAGATGTTTTATGTGGGGGGGTAATTATTATTTTCAAAATGTTCTAAGAACTCTGGACTGAGAGGCAGTACAATGGAAGGGCAGCATTATTATTTGTACCTTTGTGGTCTTTTTTTCTTGTTTGAAGCATCCATCCTCTTCCTGAATTAAGGACAGCTGAAGGTCATAAGACTTTTTTTTCCCCTTAGGGCTTGAAGAACTTCAAAATAAGAAACATGTTAAAAAAAAAGTAGAGAAAAGAGGAAGCAGGTTTATTTTAGTTTGCAAAGATATTTTAAACAGGCATGTTTCTGACATTATTATGTCATTGCAACATGACCTCCTGGAGGACTGAAAAAAAACATCATCTAAGTACTTACCAAATGTATCAAATACTGGGCTAAATGTTGGGAATTTGAATAGAAAAAGCTGGGCAATTTCTGCTCTCAAGGAGCTCATGCTCTTAATTGGGCTGCCCAATTGATAATATATAAAAGAAAATTCAGCTATAGGGTCAATGGAAAGGCCAGAAATGCTAAGGGTCATTGGGAAGACCCAGAGGTCCTTAGGTTACTTAACTAGTTAATATGACAGTACCATAGGACTGAAGGGCATTGGGGCAAGGCAAAAAATAAGACCTATACTTGAATCTTAGGAGGCAATGGCAGGACAGGAGGAAGTCCCAGTGGTCCTTCATCTCAATAGAAAGAATGAAGTTATTGATATATGTCCATGAGCAGTTATGTAGTCCAAGCAAGGGGCAAGGTGAGGTCTAAAGGAATCCCTGCTGATGGAAGATCTGTCCATTGTCCAGTTGTCCCAAATAGGATAAGAAATGTATTCAATGTCCTTTAGTAAAAATCTTTCCATAGTTCTGGTTTTAGATGGTGAATCATTGGCCTCTTGCACAAAGCTGTTGGTTTTCTTTGTTCCATGAGCATACCATGGACATGGTTCCTTGATTGTTCTATCATCTTTTTCTACCTATTCAAATACAAACCTACTTCAAGATCAGCTTCTTTTATGAAGCCTTCCTTGATTCTTCAGAATCCTAGAACTATCTAATGTCTGAGATAGAAAAGAACTCAGAAGTCAACTAGACTACAGCAAAATAATTTACCCTTGGTCATGTCCCTGGGACAGATAGGTGGCCACAGGGAATAGAGCTCTGGGCCTGGAGTCACACAGATTTGAGCTTAAATCTACATTAGACACATATTAGCTCTGTGACCCTGGGCAAAGCATAGGCAAATCTACCTGCGTTTTCTCAACCCTAAGGAGTTAAAGATAATGATAGTACCTACATGTCACGGTTGTTGTAAAGATCAAGGAACAGAATATTTGTAAAGTAGCTCAGTACATAGTAGGTGCTGTATAAATGCTAGCTATCATAATCATTGTTATTATTTATCTATCTTTTGCTTAAAGACTACCAGTCAGGGCAAGCCCTTTGCTCCTGAAACAATCTCTCTCTTTCTTCTATATTTATGGACACTGTGACTCAGCACTTGAATACATGTTACTTTTTTAATGGTTGGTTGGTTGTTGTCTTTTGTTCTCAAAGCAGACCAAAAAGATATCACTGTGTTAGACTTGAATTAAGTGTGTCTGATTGAGGCTGATGAGACCAATATAAGCTCAGAATGCTCTGCCACAGGTTGGGCACAAATGGTCCATATAAACAATTGGGGTAGCTTCTCTAATTTTGTGCAACTCACATTTCTTTTGGGCTAATTCAATTCTGCTTTGCTCATATAGCACTGTACTTTCTCTGATTAGGGCATGTCATGCTGGACAGTCCTGTGCCAGTGTCTCCCATGTCATACAATCAATTCTAAAGTTCTTAAGAGACACCTTGAGAGTGTTCTTGTATCACTTTTTCTGACCACTTTGTGAGCACTTGCCCTCTGTGAGTTCTTCATAAAATAATTTTTTTTTGACAAGTGTACATTTGGCATTTGAACAATGTGGCCAGTTCCATAGAATTGTGCTTTCTGCTGTAGAGTTGTTTGGCAGTTTAGTTTGAGAAAAAACTTCAGCATTTAATATCTTCTCCTGCAGAATAATCTTCAGAATTTTCCTAAGACAATTCAAATGGCAGTGACTCAGTTTCCTGGCATGGTGCTGGTAAATTGTCCAGGTTTCACAAGCATATACCAATATGGTCAACACATTGGCTCTGTGGACCTTCAGTTTGGTGGTCAGTCTAAAATACCTCTCCTCTCTCACACTTTCCTTCCAAGCCTCCCAAACACTGAGCTAACTGTGTGTGCCAATCTCATTATCACTGTGGACATCCCTGGAGAGTACACTGCCAAGGTAAGAGAACTTATTCATAGCTTTCAAAATTTCACTATTTATTATAACTGATGGTTCCACATATGGATGATGTGGTGCTGGCTGATGGAAGACCTGTGATTTCCTGGTGTTAATTGTTAAGCAGAGAATTTCATCAGTATAAAAAGCTGAGGATGAGGAATTCTATCCCTACAGATCAGTATATTCTCTGCCACCTATGCTCTCAAATAGTTGCTTGGGACACTGAGAGGTATATGAGTTGCCTAGGGTCACATATGTCAGAGCTGGTTCTTGAATCCAGATCTTCCTAACTAGAGTGCCAATTATTCATCCACTATAACACACAGAGGCCACCTTTCTTCCTCTCTCTCTCTGTCTCTGTCTCTCTCTTTCTGACATATTCTTTTATTGTTTATTGCTTTATTGTTTATTGTTCTTTAATTAACTTTACCTGATTAATTTGAATGTGGAACAATCTTGTTACATAATTGTTTCTATCATGCATAGTGTCTGGTACTGGGTTTTGGTCTATGCTAGATGCTCAATAAATATTTGTCAATTGGCTGAGATGCTGATTTGCATGTTATCACAGATGTAATTAGGGCCATCATTATGCATTTAAGGCAAACTGGAATGTGCAAATGCTCCCTAAACAAGTATCACAGCAAAGGAATGCCTCGTCTCTTTGTTCCTATGTGTAGAGGGTTACTTTTCCACCTTTGTAAATCCATAGGTTTACAATAACAAGTTTTTGACCTGTATGTCAGAATACCAGGCAAAATATATGAAATTAGAAACTTCTGCAAAACTGATGAAGACATATTGAAGTCAATAATTTTTATCAGCTTTGCCAAAGTTTTCAGACATCTGTGGCTGGTGGGCACCTGAATAATTAGTTTATGCAAAGGAAATGTTGTTACTTAATAAAATTCATTGCAGAATCTTCTTTACAGGCTTGTTTCATGTGGTGCTCTGAAAATATCTTCTTTTGGGTTAGAAGACCTCAAACTCTGCTAGTCCCTCCAGGAATCGTTGTTTTGCGGTTTTTCTCCCTCAACCTAATTTTTACTAACATCATTCCCTCTCAACTTTCAAGCTAACAAAGCTTTTTCCAAGCACAGACTCATTTGAAATACCTTCTCCTAGACACCCAAAAAAGCTGAAAGCACCATCTCTTGGTTCCCTCAGTAACTCCACAATGTTTTCAGTGAGAATGTCCCTGAGCTGTGTTTTGGCTGCAGGGTCCTTATCACGTTGGTCTTTAGCATTCATGGTCCTTCACAGCAGCATGAGGGAAAAAAATGCAATTCATTGTAGAAAAACTTGTGTTTCATTCATCATATTTTACCTTGCTGCATAGAGAGTACTGACCCACAAACAACACCCCAAACTGCTGAGAGTCTTTATATATGTTTTACACAAAATATTTTGGGTAGCTGAACTTGTTTGGTGAAGAAAAGAAGTCTGTGATTGATTTCTGGAAAAAGTTCATGCAGAATAATTCTCTTGGCATTAGTGCCCAGCAACAGTTTTGGATAGAGACAGAAATCTAGCTTGCCTGGAATTTGTAGATTGGACTCACAGTCCGAGAAAAGGCTATTCTCATGTTCTCCATCTCAAAAAAGGCAGTCACGTGGCTTTACCCCATCGTGCTGGGATGCTGAAAGCAACAAGAGAAGTAGCCAGAAAAAACATTCCCTCACTTTATTTCTTTTGGATTCAGCTTATTCTGCAACATCCAAAGACAAAAACGACTTCTGTTGTTTTAGGAGCCTTTACGTGGATAACACTGTTAGAGGTTTTTCCTACAGACCCCAGGCTGCACATTCTCTCATGCTGTCAGAGGAGTCAATGCACCCAGCAAGCAATCAGTACTGCTCAGAAGATTTGTTTTCTTTCCTATTTCTTAAGGAAATTGTTAACTTTTCCAAAAACTTAGTATTTACATCTATTCTCACAGTCACTTAACAAATTTGGGACAAGCCGAAGAATACCAATCCAGTAGGATTTAATTCACCTCAAGGGGTTAGAACTGACATAAGGTTAGAGTTTCAGGGGTGGTGGTGGTGGTGGTAGTGGTGGTGGTGTGGGAAGGCAGATGTTCAAGGTAAGACAGGTGGCTTTTAAAAAATGCTTTGCATTTCATTGAAAATATAAGTGTTAGGCAAAAGTTACTACAGAGATGAAAAATTCTTACCCATAATTAAAGTAAGTTATTTGATGTGATTGTCTTTATTTAATTTTTTAAAAAGGCTGTTATGGTAATCATCCATCCATGGTTTCATCTTTTTGATCTATAGGTTAGTATTGTTTTTAAATAGCACAAGATCAAAAGCTGAAGTAAAGAGTGAGAGGGGCAGGTGCTGTGTGAATGCTCCACATAGTCTTGTCCCTGTGCCGACCTCTCTATAATAGCTTTTTAATTCTAGTTTCAGGTCCTTCCTGAGCCAGCTCCTGCTTCAGTAAAATGTGCCAACTTGTGTGGTAAGTTTTGTGAGAAGGACAAAAGCAAAATCATTTGAGACCACCAAAGTCATTTGCACTTGATTTCCAATCAGGGTTGAACTTTTCCCCTTTCAATGGGCCCACCACTGATCTCTTCTAAGAATAAACCTCAAAGGGATCTCTTTGAGAGGGAGAAATACAAGCAGGAGGTAGGGGTCATGAGAATAAGACTCAGCCTCTGGACACATCTAAGAAATGATAATAATAACAATAACATATTTATGTTGCACATAATATAATATTCCTACAACAATTCTTTGAGATAAGTAGCACAAATATTATTATTCTTATTTTATAGCTGAGCAAACTGAGGATAAGAGAGATAAAATGCTTTGCCCAGAATCTCAGATAATAAATGCTGGAGCCAGCATTTGAATCTGGGTGTCCTAGTTCCAAGGCCAGGGTTGTTTCCATGTGACAATTAACAACTAGTGAAATAATTAATCAAAAAGCATTTATTAGGTGTCTACTATGCACCAGGAGAGTAGGTGGGGGTCCAGTGGATAGAGCACTAGACCTGAGTCAGGAAGAGCTGAGTTCAAATGTTGTCTCAAATACTTACCAGATATGTGATCTTGGGCAAATCACTTAACACTATTTGTCTCAGTTTTCTCATCTGTAAAATGAGTTTGAGGAGATGGCAAATCACTCCAATATCTTTGCCAAGAAAACCCCAAAGGGGGTCACAAAAGTTGATCCCAACCTAAAAATAACTAAACAGGCAAAATGCTAGGCATTAAGGTTATAAATACAGAAGTGAGAGTGTCTGAGCTCAAGGGCAAGTTCTTTTTTCCTAAATATTTGGGAGACTCAGACTTTTTCTTCCTTTCTTTATGGTCCATGGACATTTATACAACAAACTCTATGTTAGAGGGAAAAATACATGGTTTGCATGGTTTATAAAACAAAATGATCCAAAAGCTACAGTGCAGACCTTGCGATTAGAAAAATAAAAGATGAGAACAAAAAAAATGATGATTTAATTAGCATTTGCTAATAAATGTTTGGGATGCTTGCTTGCCCTCTGTGAAAACTCATCTTAGTTTTTGTTTTGGTTTCTTTAGAGCTTTGTTGTTCTCTCACACAAGTCTTTTAAATCTGGCTACTTACAAAGTGAGGTCCACAGAAATTTCAAGAAGTTTGTATATTTGGGAGGGGAAAAATTGTATCTTAATTTTCACTAACTTATAACTGAAATTAATTTCATTTCCTTCAAATATGAATGTAGACACCTAACATGATTTTGAGAATAGATCCATAATCTTCACCAGACTGCCAAAGGGATCCATGATTCAAAAAGGTTGAGAATTCTTGTTAAACAACAAGATTTAGCAACTTTTTCTTTTCCTTTAAAGTGCACTGATCTGAGAAGTAGCAAAAATAGTCACAAATTTAGAATTTTAATATAGCATTTTACCAATGAGAGAATATAAATTTTTTTATTTAAGTAAAACAAACTATCTAAAAAGGTTAGATTAAGAACAAAATGTTAGAAGGGAGAAAATGATGAAGGTTGGAGAGAAAGAGCAACCTTAATGTTTCTTCAAACCTTGAATTTTTCTTTAAAAAACAAACAAACAAAAAAACTCCAAAAAACAAATAAGCAAACCAAAAAACCCCAACCCATAACAGGCCACCTGATGAGCTGCATACAGGAAAATAATGCGAAGGTCAGGTCAGAAAGAGCCAAAAGGTAAGGGGAGTCAGGATCTACAGAGTGGGTAGGTGGTTTTGGCAGCAGAAAGCACCGAATGTAACAGCCAAAGAGGCAAGTGCCAAGGAGGTTTCAAGGGCAGAGAGAAAAAAGAAGCAAAGGGAACGATGGCCAAAGGATTTCCCCTCTGGGATTGGCCTGCTTCCTCCTCCACTCCATGAATGATGAGCTAACATGGAAAAAAGCAACTGAAGGTCCTTTTCAAAAATAAAAAAAAAAAAAAAAAAAAAAAAAAAAAACGCCAAACAAAAAAATAGAAACCTCAGAGTACAACCCCAGAGAATTTCCATGGACCAGAAAAGAACTATGGAGGAATCAGCATTTGAATTCAGATAGCCATTTGCTTTCTCTGTGGAGATTTTTAAATTCCTTCATTACAAGTATTGCTAATTTTCTCACTAAAGCTGATGATGGTTTCTAGTAAGAAGTCAAAGATGAATCTGTACATTGTGAACTGCATTTTACCACTCTTGTTTGAGACATTTATAGATAAATTAGTAAAAGACTAAATTAAAGAAAAGCTGCAGATGTATAGCCCATGTAATTTAAGTCTTTTTATTGATTCTAAATCTAATGGTAATAACTGCTACACAAAGTATCCATGCTAATTTAATGGCTTATATAAAATTGATTATTATTTTACTATGTTCACACGATTAAAGTTTTTCATTGAGATAGGGCAGATTTAGGGAGGGAAGGAAAAAAAAGTGATCTTTTCAAGGTGCTTATTACAATTTTTATCATGCAAATTTTTTTCCTGAGGCAATTGGGGTTAAGTGACTTGCCCAGGATCACACAGCTAGGGAATGTTAAGTGTCTGAGATCAGTTTTGAACTCAGGTCCTCCTGACTTCAGGGCTGGTGCTCTATTCACTGTGCCACCTAGCTGCCCCCTTATCATGCAAATGTTAAAAAAACAAACAAACAAACAAACAAGCTGAGAATTTTTTCACCGGTCCTTTAATTTTCTCAGGCTGTAGGCCCAGTGCTTACCCTACTGATTGAGTGATATAATCTGGTGAGGAGGGTAATATGACACTGTGTTAGAAGTAAGACAAATGGGATGATGGAGTTAACAATATAGGTATCACATGAAGTTATCTGGAGCACAGCAAAAGACATCAAGGCCATTCATGTAGGAAAATAAAGCTGATAAGTGCCTTAGCAAAGTAGTTCAAAAAATTCTAGGGGCTAGGAGGCCAATGAGTTAGAGACTAAATAATTGATAAAAATCAATAGAATACAATTAAATATCCCAAATTCATGAAAGTAGTCAAATCTACAGAAATGCACATCAGCAGTAGAAGAAGGTTTTTAGTTGACCTTTGTTTTTGCCACCCCTTTAGGTTCTTCTTATTCCAGCAAGAAACAATCTTAACTAATGCCTAAAGGCCCTGTTTGGATGATGGTCATTCTATTAAATTCTGAAATCATATAATGGCCTGGGTTCAGCATGTAGCAGTGAGGAGGTTAATATTAAATCAAGCCCTAAGGTCCTTGCATACCATGTAGGAATTGTAAATCCAACAGTAGAATTTTTAATTAAAATAGTCTAGGCAAATAAATAAGAAAAAAAAAACAAGCATGATCAAGAATGATTCTCAGCCATATGCTGTCTCTAACCTCCTGGACCCCACAGACATGTGGGTACAACTTTCCACAGACCCCCGTGTTCAAAATGAAAGTGAATAACCTTCAGGAAACTAAGACAAGGTGAAGAAGGAATGCACCAAGTTGAAATATTTCTCCAATCTAAGTTCTCATGGATAGGTCTCCTGGCAACCACCAGAGCCTTGTAGGCTGTTAGCTTCATCTCTAGTAATATTGTAGTAGTAATTTTTTGAATTCAGTCAGTTGCCATGGCTTCTCCCTGATTATGTATTTTACATATATTTATTTGTGTACTCTTTACATAATGTAAGTTTCTTGAGAACAGGTGCTATTTCATTTTTGTCTTTGTAATCTCTTCTACCTCCTGCAGTGTCTGGCACATAATAGGTACTCAAAAATGTTTACTGATTGATTAGGTTGGGGGAATTGAGAATTGCCTTCTCCATAAATTTGCCAATTCAAATGTCTTTTGATTCTTGACTAGAGTAATTGAGTTTTGGGGATATGGAAAGGAGAGGTGAGAAGATTCATCTCCATGACTTGAATTTCTGAACATTCAATAATATTCTACCACCCCTTTAATCTCCTAAATTCCTTTTGAATAAAGTAAGTACCATTAAATGTTAATCATAAATATCATCTTGAAGACTTCACTGGTAACTATGTCATAGAATTTGTCCTCTTATATTAAGACCTCAAATTCCTTTTGTTTGTTACTTTTTTTTTGTATATTTATCCTCAGATACCCGTGGGGATTAGTTTGGTTCTGACTTGCTTCTTAGCGAGTCACTGAATTACCTTCCATGAATTTCTAGTCCTCACTTCTGTTATTCTTCTCATATTATACCTTTACTAATTGTCATATCAGTCTTGTGAACTCTATGTGAGTTCTCCTTTCTGTTCCCTTCTAAGTTTATAATTCTTTTGATTAGATGAACAATATTCCTAGCAAATGTTTTTACTGATAGTTATTAATATACTTTATTCCTTGCCAAGGCCTATCATTCTCATGGCTAACTTGAAATTCAGAAGATCCAATCCCATTCTCAGACACCATTTACTCAGTCAGTTGTCCACTTTGCATAATTAATTTTTTCTTCTGAATCTAAATTTTCAATTTTCAGTAATGAAGATAACTTCACTTATGTTGCAAAAACTTTCTGGTTTTTGCCCTGGATTCAGGATCTCTATTGATATTTTCTACTTGACTTAAAATGGTATCTACATGTGACTTCATGAATCACCAAAACTGAGTCCTGGCCATTAGGTCTGGTTTTTAGGTATTCACTTTGTGAAAGTAATAGATTTATCTATTGTTAATGTAAAATTAGAAAGTTTGTTTTTTAGGTTTGGGTTAGAAGGTGGTAGTGGTGGATTTAGAGTTGTGGTTTCCTCAATTATTAGAAACTACTGGCATAGTCAAATCTTCTTTCACCAATGTAGATCTACAACTCACTCACTTTTAAGTTATAGTCTTAGACTGGTGGTTAATGATACTGAAAAATTTCCTTATAAATAGCTAATATATATTGAAGGCAGGTCTTCTTGATTCCAAACCCAGTTTTCTATGCATTATATTATGTTCCTCCTAAATGTTTTATTATTATATAAAAAGAAATACAACTTAAAAGGTCTAAAATTCTGCAAAATTACCTGACTAATTCAGAAACTTAAGAAGTCATTATTGATATGGGTGATCACTGGAGGCTTAGCAGAAGAGATGACTTTTGAATTGAAGCATAAAGATTAGAAATTCAACTTACAAAGCCAAAGTTCAAGGCATAGGGAACAGCCTGAGCCATGGTAGATATGGGATCATAGTGGGCACTGGAAAAAGAGTAATCCATTTTGGATGGAGCATGAAATTCAGAGAGTATATATAAGTAAGTGGGTAAGTAGGATGGCCCCAGATTGTGGAGGTGCATAAAAGTCAGGGAAAGAAGTTTGGACTTTACTCTCTGACAATTGAGAGCCATGGAAGATTTTGAGCAGAGGAGTAGCATGGCAATATTCATGTATGAGAAAGATTATGTGGCAATATCATGAAGAATGTATTAGAATCAAGAGGCAGACAATCCTCTTAGAAAGGCTATTATAGTCCAGGTGAGTATTAAGATGCTAGTACCAGAATAATGACAATGGGAACAGAGAGAAGAAGACAGATGAGAAGATATCCTGGAAATGAAATCAACAGAATCCTGTAACTGATTGAAGGCGAGACTTGAAGGGAAGCGGAAAGTTAATGTTCTGATTTTGGAAAAGGGGGCATTGCCAAAGATAGAAATACTAAAGTCAAAAGAGAGTGGTATTGGAGGAGGAGCATGTTGAGTTTAAAGTCATACTGTGAAATGTTTTTGAAGGCAGTTGACTTTAAAGTGTGAAGAGTTTGGGGCTACTCTGGGGGTGGGAAGAGAGAAGTCTAATTGGAATAGGTTGGAGAGAAAATGTTTTGATAAAGAAAAGATGAATAAGAAAATAAGAAATGACAAAATGAGTTTTAAATAGGTAGAAAATATATGTGTTTGCGAATGACTTTGAAATTGGAAAAGTTTTGCTCAAAATTAAATTGTAGTTTAGTGGATTAGATTGCTTTAAAAAATTCAAAACTACTGTAATGACCTCCAAGTCTCCCCCAGAAACCACAAAATAAAAGCCTATAGTTTAATGCTAATATTCTGTCTAACATAATATATATTTATTTTATTTTTTATTAAATCTTTTTATTTTTTAAACATATGTATAGATAATTTTCAACATTCACCTTTGCAAAACCTTGTGTTCTAAATATTTTTCTCCCTCCTTTCCCCCCACTCCTCCCTTAGCTGGCAAGTAATCTAATATATGTTAAACATGCAATTCTTCTATACATATTTCCACAATTATCATGTTGCACAAAAAATAAGATAAAAAGGAAAAAAAATGAGAAAGAAAACAAAAGAGTGAAAAATACTATGTTGTGATCCACACTCAGTCCCCACAATCCTCTCTCTGTATGCAGATGGCTTTCTTCATCATCATAAGACCATTGAAACTGGCCTGAATTGTCTCATTGTTGAAAAGAGCCAGATCCATCAAAATTGATCATCGTATAATCTTGCTGTTGCTATGTACAATGATCCCCTGGTTCTATTTGCTTCACTTAGCATCAGTTCATGTAAATCTCTGAAATCATCCTAGAATCATTATATTGACTGCAAGACATGTTACTCCAGAGAATTTAAAATGAAATGAAATTTAAAATAAAATGCAGAGAGCAATGTAGAAGTGCATGGAGGGTATGGACAGAGTATAACATATAATACATAAGGAGCTTTAAAGAAGAACTTTCTTCAAACACAGAATAATCTGAGTGTATATGTACATATTTATCTGCATGTGTGTTTATATATGCACATATATAAACACATTCATCTATGTATGTATACACATGGACAAATTCTATTTGTTGTTGATATGCATATCATCATCTGGACAATGAACTTTTTTTTTTTCATATTTTACCTTGTGGATAGGTGGATTTTCTTTTTTGAATGGTTATGGATTTTTCCAGGAGACCATTCAATGTTCCCAGGCTTGATGCAACCAGCACTATCTCTAATCAGATGTTATTTACAAAGAGCAGAATTTAAAGAACCTTGTTTTCCTTTGGGAATACTTCCACTTTATTTCTACACTAAATGTCCTCTTTCACAATGATGTATGCTTTTAGACAGCATAGGTCTGTCTCTCCATGTTTAACAATTTGCCTGATATTTATCATGGCAGGTGGGTTGTTATTATTGAACAAAGTATCTCCTAAGTATATCAAGGAATCTTGAGAAACCTTGATGGATGATAGGAGACACTGGGTTAAGAAAGAGAGCCTGTGATGAGCCTAATTTAATTCTGCTCAATCAAATGCTTTTTTACAATCAGTAATAGGCAAAAAATTAATATTACATAAGAATGAAGATAAATATTAGAATAATCTGCCAATCAGCTATGAATCAAAATATTTTAAAATGGCATAAGACAGGGATGAAGGATCCATCTCTCAAGCCTTACCGAGCTAGGAAAGTTGTGTAATAGAAGATAAAGGACAGATGGAAAAACTGAAATTTATTTACAAGAAAGTAAAGTTATTCTAGATAATGGAAATAGCAATAATTAACTTTTTTCTCTGTATTTTCAGTTCCAAATTCTCTCTTCCTCCAGGCCTTCCCCAATCCATTAAGAAAGCAAGAAACAAAATACCCTTTACATATACTCTAATTAATAATGATTTAAAATATTTTATATGATTATTGATAGCTTTGATTTCTTTCTCTGAAAATTACCTGTTCATATCCCTTGACCCTTTATCAAATAGGTAATGACTCTTCTTTTTTTTTATTAAAACTTTTTATTTTTCAAAACAAATGGTGGACATTCAACATTAGTCCTTGCAAAACCTTGTATTCCAATTCCCTCCTTCTTCCCCTATACCCTCCCTTAGATTGCAAGTAGTCCAATATATGTTAAACATGGTAGAAATATACATTAAATCCAATATATGCATATATATTTGTACAATTATTGTGCTGCACAAGAAAAATACAATCAAACCAGTAAAAAAAAAAGAAGCAAAATAAAATGCAAGCAAACAACAACAAAAAGAATGAGAATGCTATTTTGTGAACTGCATTAAGTTCCCACTGTCCTCTCTCTGGGTGTAGATGGCTCTCTTCATCATTGAACAATTGGAACTAGTTTGAATCATCTCATTGTAGAAGAGAACCATGTCCATCAGAATTGATCATCATGTAATCTTGTTGTTGCCGTGTATAATGATCTGGTTCTGCTCATTTTACTTAGCTTCAGTTCATGCAAGTCTCTCCAGGCCTCTCTGAAATCATCCTGCTGGTTGTTTCTTACAGAACGATAATATTCCTTAACATTCATATATTCAGCCATTCTCCAATCAATGGACATCTATTCAGTTTCCAGTTTCTTGCCATTACAAAGAGGGCTGCCACAAACATTTTTGCACATGTGGGTCCCTTTCCTTCCTTTCAAACACTGCTGGATCAAAGGGATTGCACAGTTTGATAACTTTTTGAGCATAGCTCCAAATTGCTCTCCAGAATGGTTGGATCTATTCACAGTTCCACCAACAATGTATTAGTGTCTATCCCAGTTTTCCCACATGCCCTCCAACATTCATAATTATCTTTTCCTGTCATCTTAGCCAATCTGACAGATGTGTAGTGGTATCTCAAAGTTGTCTTAATTTGCCTTTCTCTGATTAATAATGATTTAGAGCATCTTTTCATATGACTAGGGATAGTTTCAATTTCTTCATCTGAAAATTGTCTGTCCATATCCTTTGACCATTTATTAATTGGAGAATGGCTTGAATTCTTATAAATCTGAGTCATGATTCTTATTCTTACAAATCTGGCTCAGTTCCCTAAAGAAAAACAAGACCTTTTTCAGAGCAACTCCTGCAAAGGATCTTTTCTTAGTTTTCTGCTTTGCTTTGAATTCTTACTGGACTTGTTTGGTTTGTATTTTTTAAATTTCATGTACAAATCACTCCAGTACCTTTGCCAAGAAAACTTCAAATAGGGTCACAAAGAGTTGGACACAACTGGAAATCAATTGAATAATAAATCAAAAGTATCCATTTTATGTCAAGTGTATCTCCATCTTTTGTTTGGTTGTGAACTCTTCCCTATGCAGAGATTTGACAGATAATTTCTTCCATGCTTTTCTAATTTGCTTGTAATACCACTCTTTATGGCTAAGGGAAAAAATAAAAGAAAGAAAAAGAAAACAAGCAAGCAAGCAAGCAACAATAAAAAGTGAAAATACTATGCTTTGATCCATATTCAGTCTTCACAACTCTCTTTCTGGATGTGGAGAGCACTTTCCATCACCATTTTATTAGAATTGCCTTGCAGATGATCATTTTTAATGGCTGAAAAGATTAAGAAAATAATTTGTTTAATAAAAAAACTGCTAAAATATATGTGTGAATAGTTTTCAGATGGTATTTGAGCAATTTAGGGCAAAAAATGAACTATAATATAAATACACAAACTTCCTCTAAATAACTCATTTATATATAAAAGATGCAGGATAATATCTCATTTGAATATGAATACTTTGATGGTTTAAAAAGGGTAGAAAAGGAAACTTTATTAAATAGTGGAAAATATGAATACAAAGAAGGTTTCAAAGACATTAACAATTGAGTTTTACTATGTTGGGAACATTAATGGTGAGAATTGCAGGGAACAGTGGTGTTTCATCTCTTTGCACATAATTATTTTAAAATAAGTGGCCGAAAAGGAAGAAAATTGCATAACTATTTGTATTCTGAGGGATAATTAAATGAAGATTGATGATTTTATGGGAGAAATTTGGCAAATTGTTACTTAAGAAGTGAAAAGTGAATTAAGGATCAGAAAGCTATGGTTTAAACAACTAAGGATATAGGAAGCCAGCATAAGACTGGAATAGTCAGGATAGTAAGTTCATTAGAGAGTTAAAAAAGTATCATCAGAGCTGTATGAGAAAACTAGCCACAGGAACAATTAATTAAAAAGAAGACTTCAATTCCTGATTGGTTCCAACTATTACTTTTTGGCGCCATCTAAAATTAATTAACACGTCAGAACTGCCTGCTCCCCTTTATTATCCCTCTCTAGTTTGAGAGAGAAAAGCATAAAGGGGAAAGAGGTTATAGAGTGTCTTTGTTGTATAGGAGGAGATATGGAGATCTGATTGTATGATGCAATAGCCTGGTGAATGAAAAACTAAGATTGTGTACTTTGCTCAAAGACTCAACTTGAACTATTTTGTTGTGATTGTTGTGCTGATGGGATAACATAGCATCCTGTTGAATGGACTAGGCTTACATGTATGCGCCAAGAAAGAGCCAAAATGATGAACTTAGCAATGTTTTAGCTTAAAGGCAATTGCTCATCAGTTTAATAGTGTAACATTTTCCCCAATGTCTTTTTAATAGTTATAATAAGGTAAAAGACTTTATGAATGCTTTGAAAGTTTGAAAAAAAAAGGAATCATTCACTTAGAACAGGTATGGATCAGCAGGCAAGCATTAGAAGAGAAAGAGCTTCATGTAGTATAGGTGTTCTTAGGTGGACTGATCAATCAATGAAAAAGTTTTTATTAAATACCTACAGAAACTGTTCTAGTGCTGGGCATACAAATGTAATAATTAGAACAATTCTTATTCAAGAAGAACTTGAATTCTAATGGGCAAGACAAGAATGACATGAACACTTCTAGTTCAAATTTTGAGCTATCCCAAACTAATGATTTCTTCACTCATGTGATTTCTTTCTTTTCTGTAAGTTTATACCCACTCTCTCCCCACAGAGCTGAGACATTGTTGGAAGAATATAATATATAATATAATGTGTTTATGTGTATATTCAAATATTAATTATTCCTACATGTTATACTTAGTAACTTTGTGATATTATTAATGATATTCTTGTCTTTTGCTAAGTAAATAGCTATATAGATGGAAGTTCATTGGTTGGGGCTAAAGAGCAAGGGATGAGTTGGGAGATTATATTATTTTGTCTCTGGGTTATCTTTAAGATCCTGAGAGAATTAGAGTGTAACTGTGTAGTAATGACCCTTCTCTGAGAATTTAGACTTACCAATAAGATAGCAGGTTGATGTGAAGGAAGTCAGGTTAGTGAGTGAATAAGGATCCTCATTTCTCTGTAAGAGATAAGGGGCATTGTAGTGGTTTTAAACTCCACTTCCCACCCTATGGATGAATTACACATTGCATTATCAAACTCAGGGTAGGGTTGTGAGGGACTTCTTTTGCAACCTTTAAAATATTATAGAAACATGAAACATTCTTCAGGTTTTAGAACTAAATTATTTTAGAGTTCCATATTAAAATGCAAATACCTTTAAGAGGAAAATACATCTATTTATTATTGCCCACTAAAATCTTAGAACTATTAGGTTATGAGAAGTCACATAAAGAGAAGAATCAGGAAAAACACTGAGATGAACCTGGGTCACTGGAGTGGGGATTTTGATAGAGATAGGAAAGTCAGGAAGGTACTTGTTTTGTTGTGAGGAGGACAAGATTAAAAATTCAGTTTAATGAACATAAAGACTTGAGTGAAGATGGCAAATTCAAGAAAGGTCCTAAAGGTAAATGGAGATACAGTACTAAAGTTCAAGAATGAGATAGGGTTGAAGATAAAAATTTTAAAGTACTTCTTACAAAAGTAATATTTTAAACAGGGATCAATGGGATGAGAGAGCAAAGTAGAAATCATGCAAATAAATGAGGGCAGAACAGATTAGGAAAAAAAGCCCCTAGAAAGAGTCACTTTAAGTCATGGCTCCTTCTCAGTTCCTTGTTTCAAATTCCTGCCTTTACTATGTAAAGCACAGTACTTTGACTAGCATTTGACTTTGAACTCTGTGATCTTGGTGACTATTCTAGAAACCTGCTGTCTTCTGATCTCTAACAAGATGTAATAAATAGGAAGTAGAAGTGATAGGTGGTGATCATTTATTTAAAGATTTGCAATATAAAAGTCATTGCTAGCATTTTCCATGCTATTAGTTTTTTCTCATTTCACCTCAAATATGCACAGCCCTCCATTATCTCAGAAAAAATTTTTTTCCTTGATTCTGTGGCACCTTCAAGTTACTATCCCATGACTCCTTTTTCATTGCCAAACCTGTGTTTTTATTACATTTTCTTTTGTTTTAATGTTTTAAATGTAAACATTAAATTTTATTAATAAATAATAATTTTTTTTACTAATTTAGATATCCCTTTATTTCTGGATATGACAAGTTGTTCAGCTATTTATCAGCTAATGGATACCAATTTCTTGCAAGATTTTTCCTATCTTCTAAAATACTGATATGAATATTTAATACATATGTAATTCTTCCTAACTTTGACATCTACCATTATTTTTTAAAAAACAGTCAGTTATCTTTCTCATTTATAACCTCCTATAATTTTATTTCTATTCCCTTGCCTCTCCATTCTACACTTTGTTAAGTCATCATTGATCTTAAAACCACTCAATTCAGTGGCATATTCTTAGTCCTCATTCTCCTTAACTTTGTGGCATTGGACTTTGCTGACTACATTCTACTTTCCATATTCTTTAACTTCTCTCACAGTGAACTATCCTGGCTTTCTTCCTACTTCCCTAATTACTCTTTTATCTCTTTTAATGGCTTCTGTGCATCCTCCCTACTCCACACTAAGGGCATTCTCTAGTATTTATCATTTGACCTTTACTTTGTTTCTCACCACATTGAACCCAATTTAAAATGTTGCTTTTATGGAAATTTATTTTAAATCTTTATCTTCAAACCTTACCACTTTACTGAGCTCTAGGATATCTCCAATTGCCTCTTGTATAGTTCTTGATTTCCCATCCTATTTTACTGAGAAGATGATGGCCACCTTGTGTTATCTTTGTTTTCTGACTTTTTGACGTTAAAGTAACTGAAGCAACATGCTAAGAACCCTGCATCTGTCATTAGGGTTGGTGGGTTTGAAGACTGCCTATTTATTAATTGTATGACCCTTGGCAAGTTCAAATCCCAGTTCTGCCAGTAACTACTTGTATAGTCATGAGTAAGTCATTGAACTGCTCTAGGCCTGAGTTTCCTCACCTCTAATATGAGGGGGTTGGATTACAAGATCTCTTCCACCTACAAAGTATTTTTTTATTCTTCTCATAAGGCAGAGAAGTTCTTCCTCTATTCGCATCTAATCTCAGACACTATCTCTAAGATCCCAACCAGATCTTACCATTTTGTGATTCTGTAGCAATGAGGTAGAGAGGGGGCGGGATACTTTAAAATTCACATGTGGGTCAAAAGCAACCACAAATTCATGATAATCTGTCAGTTTGTACCAAAATAACAGCTTCTGAGCTATTATTGCTTAATAATTGCTCAGAAATAATAACTCCTTAGCCCCTTCATCCAAAAGTTTATACTTGCTAAAAATCCCAATGGAATAACATATTTAAAAACAAAACAAAACATAGCATAAACAATAAATTCACTAACCCAGAGTATACTACCCCACAAAAGCATAGTATACTATACTACATTATGCCATATTATGCTAAACTATGTTATTCGGTACTGGGAAGAGCAAACAACTCCAATGAACACATGTAGAAAGGCATGCATATAGGGAACATGCTCTAAGGAACACATTTAGAGAGGCATATATGTAGAGTGCACATCAGTCAAGGGAATATGCTTGGATAGGAAATTTATACTTTTGAGATGAAAGCTGGCTACCTTATTAGGGATGGCTTAATGGGGAGGGCGATGGATATGCTATGAGATTAATATTATGCAAACAAGAGTCATTAGTAAAAATAAGATTACATTTGGGAAAAGAAGTTATAGAACTAGGTGAAAATCTTCAGTTGCTGTTTCTTGCCCAACAAAGAGTCTCTTGAGGCTTAGCTATTAAAGGTACTTCTTCTCCAAAAGGTGTTTTCTCACTTTGAAAAGCCAGCCTCACAGATCACAGAAGAGGGAGATAAAAAAGTATGTACAGATATTGTATATTTTAAAATCTTAATGTTCTGATCCCCATGGACAGAGACATTATTTAAAATTCTTAGAGTTAGAAAGTTTTTGTAACCCTTCTGATTAATATCTACTTGCCAAATAGTACCTATTGAACAACATTTTTTGGATTTCCCTTCCAATAAGCTTCTAAGAGTTCTCCAAGTCTTATGTCCTACAATTTTTTGATCCCAAATATATTATCAAGATGGTAATTTACATAACTTTGTTATACATTTTTATTTTTTCCTTTTTTAATACTAATACATATTTATGGAATAAAACAATTATTTTTGTAACAGTACAATAAAAATGATTATACATAAAATTGCAAATCTGCTAAGCATAACTTGCTATTCCTTTCAAACATATGTTGTATATTTTAGAGGAATAGTAAATTGTACATAGTAGATTTGCATTTTCATGTGTAATCATTTTAATTATGAAAATGTTTATTTTATTGCACAAATTAAAATAAATATTTTTTAAAGGAAGATAATAAATCCAAAAAGTTCTAAGAAGGACCACTGAAGATCCAGAGCTAAGTAATAGGCAGGGATATGCTGGAAAACTTTTAACAACAGAATTGAGGGAGGGGGAGGCAGGGAAGAGGGAGAATATATGCACAATTCACTAACCTAAGTATAATCTGCATTTTCAACATTTTCTCCACCACTTCTTTAAGTCTAGATAATCAACAAACCAATAAATCAAGCCTGATTTGTAATGTTTGTCAATTTTCAAAGTACAAAAGCTTACATTGAAATTTAACAATCAGCTCTCTTGACTAGATAGGAATTGGTGCCACATATCCTGAATTGTATGGAGCCTCTTCTTAAAGAGGAAAAAACTGGATACTGAAAAGAAAGCAGTATTTATCCTCTATGAAAAACTGATATGGAATCACATTTACCACCAGATGAAAGATCATTCATTCAAGATCAGAGAATGAAGAAATCAGTAGTGGATGACTAATGATTTCCAGATAAAAGTGTTATTTATTATTGATCAGACAATAATAATAAAAGAGTCTCTTCTCTTCTCAGAGCCTGTCTTCAGCATGTGATAGAGAATATCATAATGTGTATAAAGCCCATTGATTTTTGGTTATTAATATGGACACAGGTGATAGTATCAATGGTAATTTAGAGAACATTAGTAAGGATTATGAAATTTTGAGCAAGAAACTAAAGACTTTGGGAGTAAAAGTAATATTTTCATCACTGGTGATGGGAAAAAAAGGGTTTCAAAAGAGAAATGAAGAATGAATAAAATCAATATAGTTAGGATATGAAGAGAAACCTCCAAATGGAAAAACAATGCATCAAGTATTTGATAAACAAAATATTTAAGGAATTAAGAAAAATACATGAGACCAAGAGCCATTTCCCAATAAGTAAGTGGTCAGAGGTTATGAAGACCTCTCAGAATTGTAAGGTATTTATTACCATATGAAAGGTTGCTCCAAGAGACTTGCATGAACTGATGCTGAGTGAAATCAGCAGAACCAGGAGAACATTATACACAGCAACAAGACTATACGATGATCAATTTTGATGGACATGGTTCTCCTCAACAATGATGTGATTCAAACCAGTTGTGCTGCGATGAAGATAGTCATATACATCCAGAGAGAGGCCTGTGGGAACTGAGAGTGAACCACAACACAGCATTTTAACGCTTTCTGTGAATATTTCCATGCATTCTGTTTTCCTTCTTAGGTTGTTTTTTTTCTTCTTCTCTTTCTAGATCTGATGTTTCTTGTGCAGTAAGATAACTGTATAGATATGTATACATGTATTGTATTTATCATATAATTTATCCTATCTAGCATGTATTAGATTACCTGTCATCTAGGGGTGGGGGGTGGGGGGAAGGAAAGGAAAAGCTTGGGAAAAAAAAAAAGTTTTTTTGCAAAGGTCAATGTTGAAAGGTCACTCCTATGTTTTGCAAATAAAAAGCTTTATTAAAAAAAAAAGAAAGGTTGCTCCAAATTAGGAATTGAAAGAGAAATTAAAAAACAAACAAACAAACAAACAAAAACAATGGTGAAGCTTCATTTCATACAGACAAATTGGCAAAATTGAAAACAATGGTCAATGTTGGAGTAGTATCAGGAAAAGCAGCACACTAATATATGATATGATGAAGCTGTGAATTGATCCAATTATTCTGCAAAATCATCTAGAATTATGTGAAAAAAGTGACTAGGGTATATCTTTTGACTCAGACATCCCATTGCTAAGTATATATACTAAGGAGGTAAACTTTGCATTAAAAGGAAGATCCTATGTATAACAAAATGCAGTAATCAGTATACTGAAGGATTATTGAACAATTTAAAAAAATGTCACACATTCAGAGAAACATGGGAATATGACTGAGGGAAGGAAGAAGAAATATATATCCTACAACAATACAAATAAAAAATAATAGAATAAAAATAATCATAAATATACATAATGATATATCATTACAATGACCAATCTTGGTTTTGGAGAAGAGAAGAAATGCTAATTGGACTATGAATGTGCCATATTTTATAGCTCTCCAACACAGTAGATGTGTTTGGTTTAATTGTTTTAATTTGTCACAAGGAAAAGTTGAGGGAGGTGCAGTGAAAAGGGGGAGTGGATATCCAAAATTTACTATGGTTTGAAAACAAAAACACAAATAGAGCTTTTAAAAATATTTTAAGAGAGAAAGGCCAAATTAGGAAGTAAACAACTGGCTGAGATGTCAGATGAGATTTGACTTTTTTGGATCTAGGCTTAATATATCATTGTTGGGCTCCTATATTTAATGCAGTATATTTAATTAGGGCTGGAATCATTGCACTTGGATCCTAGTAACAAGTGTTATTTACTATCTGTGTGACCTGGGAAAGTCATTTAGGGTCACTATATTTTCCACTGTCTACCGCACTTGGTTATTATGAGCATAAACTGAAATAATATATACAAACGTAGCATAAATGTGTACTATTATTATTTAATCATAGGTTTTTCTCTCTCTCTCTATATATATATATATTTAGTTCTTGCATACAAATTAGAAGTGGAGGCAGCTGGTTAGCATAGTAAATAAAAAGATTGAATCCAAATCTTTAGATTCTTACTGGCTTTATAACTCAGGACAATGCATGCTACTTCAGTTTTCTCTTTTATAAATTAGGAATAATGATAACTAGACACACACAGTTTCCTCTTCCTACTTTTTTATTCTCCTATTAGTTTGAGATTTTCAGAACTATGATGCTATACTCTGACAGTAAACAAAACATATGTGTTACAGTGGAAAGTTCCAGTAGGCAATCATATATATAACACAGTACAGTATATACATATAGGTACACATATATACACATGTGTATATGCACACACATGTTTTTTGTTCTCACTTTTGAATGCCTCCTGTATTAGATGACAAGAATCATAGCTGATCAGATTCACAGACAAAAGCTCTCCTGATTAGTTCTCACTGGGTCAGGTTCTCATCATGCTTTATCTCTGGAGCACTATATAGACCAACAATAAGAGAGGGAGAGAGAGAAGATAGGGGAGAATAGATAGTGCAACATGGAAGTTTTGCCAGTATAGATCTGTCTCCATGCATTTGTGGCAGGCAAATGTTTGTGTTCTCTTTTCCTAGTGAAATTGAGATAATAAATAAGAAGGTGCTACAAAAAAAATGTAAGGAATCTAGGTATCTAAGGAACAAAGATGAAAGTGAAAATAAATAGGATATAAGTGGAATAAAGGAATAGTAATTGTGGATGGGACCAATGTGTTCTTTGTGAAAGGAAAATTACTTAGGAGGTCTAGGAATAAGAGATTATTCCTAAAGATGCCTTGATTCCAGGCAGTTGATAGAACAAATCCTGTAATTTTTTAAAAACTGGCTTTGTAATTTCATTGAGACATATTAAATGCTCTTTACTAATAGGGAATGGCATCTAATCTTCAACTTTTAGTCCTAGAGAATTTTTTGGGGTGCTAACTGAAATCATAATGTCAGTACATATCAAAGGGGAAATTTGAATCCAGGTCTCCTTGTTTTCTTGACCTGTTCTCTATCCCACCACAGCAGATTATTTATTCTTTTGTACATTTTAGGTGATTAATAAGTGTTTGTTGTGGTGTCTCTGGATGTGTTTAGGTCCATGGAAAGCAATTCAGCAAGCATTTATTAAGCACTTACC
>JAJPUD010001997.1:204150-234219 GCA_023553655.1 Myrmecobius fasciatus
TTAGGTCCATGGAAAGCAATTCAGCAAGCATTTATTAAGCACTTACCATGTGTCAGGTCCTGTTGGATGCACAGGCATAAATGAAAATAACCCCTGCCCTTGAGGACCTTACATTTTTACATTCTACTGTTAAGGAAAAGAATTACAAGTGGGTTAACATTCATGACAAGGAAGAATAATTGGGAAATGTATTAATTGTGATGTTATGTTTGCTTCTATTCTAAAATCTGATAATTTGCCCATTAAATGAAAGGTTCTCTTTTGATAGAATATTTGTAATTATATGATGACTTTGATGAGCATGACTTTCTCCTGGATTTTGTTCTTTGGGAAGAATCTGGATATCTATTTGTGGTATGAGATCTATGTTAGGTTCCAGATCTGCCTGGATTTATCACTCTTTAGTCTTCTGTTTCCTCCTCTCTAAAATGGGGTGTTACATGATTATTAAGGCTTCTTCCTACCTTTCTGAGTCTATTTTCCTCAACAGGAAAATGAAGTGATTATGCTGCATCATTCTTAAGTATCCTTCTAGCAGTAATTCCATGCTTCTAAGTAGAAGTGGAAACATAATTGAGAATTCTGTTCATTGCTTTTCTTTGTGATGACTAAAAATTACTTTTCCTTTGATGAATATATTTGCTATGATAAACATCTTGACAGGAGAGAACCTAGGCATAGAGCAGAATCATTTCCACTTTTCCTATTAGATTTTATATTTCATAGATGAATTACCCATAAATTTATATAGATTCTATACTATTTGGGCCTTAAGAAATGGTAGATTCTCTCTTATCTTGTATCTCTAAGTAAAATCTATAAGACTTTAAAGTTTTCACATTTTAAAGTGTGAAGGGGAGCTTGAAAATCACCTAATCCAACCTCTCCTAAATTCCATTTTAGAGATAAGAAAATTGAGGCACAGAGGAATTAAATGATTTGCCCAATCTTGTACAACTAATATCTAAGGCAGAATTTGAACCCAGATCCAATGTCTTATTATCCTAAGAATGTGTTCTTAATATTTTTTGTTTTTTTGTTTCATTGAAGCATTCTTTACTCTGGTAACAAAGAAACAAACAAATCTATGGGTTCCATTTCTTAATAAAGTTTTTAAATATATAAAATAAAACCTGTAGGATCACAAAGGAAATTGATTATGTTGAAATTTGTTGTCATTTAGTTGTTTCAGTCATAGCTGACTTACTTTTTCACTTGTGATGCTATTTAAGGTTTTCTTGGCAGAGATACTGGAATAGTTTGCTATTTCCTTCTCTAGTTTATTTTACAAATGAGTGAATGGAGGCAAATAGGATTAAATGACTTGCCCAGGATCACACAGCTAATAAGTGTCTGAAGCTAGGTTTGAATTCATGAAAGTGAGTCTTCCAGACTCCAGGTCTGGCACTTTGTACATTATTCCACCTCTAGCTGCCCTTATTGTAAAATACAGTGAAAACAAAACAAAACAAAACAAAAACAAACAAAAAAATTACTGCATTCTTGGACTCCAAGAATTAAAAATCTTTAAATGGTGCCTCTTTGGGGCAAATTGTAGCCAACAGGGAGTTTTGAGTAAAGGAAAATGGAGATTGTTTTGAGGTAAGCAGTACAATATAGCTTGGAAATACTGGGTATTCATGGCACTATCTTTTCCATATGTGAAAAATCACTATATTTTAATGATTTAGAATCAAAAGTGATACAATGATCCACTTTTAATGATTTCTTTCCCATCACTTTTGCTTCAAGACAAGTAAGTCTTTCATCCAGTAATTTCCCAATGTCCCCTGAGAGGCATTTGGGTGGTATGTATCATGGCTTCCATTTTGCACACAAATGTAAGGAGAAGTTAATTGACTTGCCACAGGCCAGGCAGAAAAGCACTGGCAGAGCCAGAAATATAATACACCATGACAGATTACATGTGTACTCAGTGAGGAAAGGACTGTGGGTTATACATCTGCCTTTCAGCCATACTGATCTATAGTGCTGGAAGCATCATCTTAGAACAAAAATAGGAAGGCCAGCAACTTCTAGAATAAAACATGACTTCCAATTTCCTCCAAGGAATCTAACCACTTATTCTACCCAGGTACTCTGAGAGATGCTAAGTGTAATGATAACGTTTTAAGAAAGGAATCCTTTAAAGATTTTCTTTTAAATGTTTGAAAATGAATGTGCTTTTTACCCTGTCTGCCTATTGATTGTTTCCTAAAGAGAATTTTCTGGCTCTCTCAGAATAATTTAGGTCTATGCTGAGAGTGCATTTGATATCCATTCTGGCCAAAGTGAAGGATGTGGGTGTTCCCTATTGCCCAGTTCAACTGACTGGTGAACTTGTTCAGGGACCATTTAAAAACCCATTTAGTCAGGAGATCTGCAGATGTAGATTTTACATAACTTTACAGGAGGCTCCCACAGACACAGTGCACTTGACGCCTTGATGTCTAGCCAAACCTGCTCTGTAAATGTCACATATTTGTAGCCATCCTGTGGGTGTGATGTAAATAGCCTGCTATGTTGTGAAATGAGGAAAATGGTAGTACCTAGGCAGGTCATTGGTGCTGCTGAAAGAAGTGATTTTTGGTGTGAACTCTGGCTTAGTTGAACACATTCTTTGTTGTTTTGTTGTGTTTGTGTGAATATGTTTTTATTTTTTTATTTTCTTTTTCCATCAAATTACTCCTGGGAGCTGGGAGTTTCCTCCCCCCACTACCCCCAGGCCTTTCTAATACCTTGGTCTGCCTGGGTCTCAACGATAAGAAGTTTCAAGTGATTCCTATTGAAATGCAAGGGACCAAAGAGTGTTTGTTATCAGTGGTTTTTCAAAGGCCTCTAAGCCTTGAAATACAATCTGAGAGAGTGAAAGAGGCTCAAGACCAGACTAGCAGATGTTGATCCAAAAAGGGGAGAGCACTCCCAGAGCAGACTCACCTAGAGTGTGCATTTATTTCTGTGCCTTCAGGTAGGACATATGTAACAAATGACACATATCTACCTTTCAGCATTATGGAATGTGTTTAAAAAAATTTATGGTTTGTCTCCTGAAAAACAGCTCATATGCCACAATACCATATTATTTCAAGTAGCTCAGGAAAGATGTTTCAAAGGATAACAAAACAGAATTAATATTATTTATGGATCAGGTCAAAAGATTTTTAGATTTGAAGAAGCTTACTACAGCTTTTTTTAAAGTTGTCTTTTATTATTGGGGCCCCCCTTCCCCTCTTCTGATGAGGCAGTTTGTATTTCCTGCATTTTTAAGATTTTCATTGCCCCTCCTACCTGAATTCCTTCTGTCTGTCCCCCAATCCTCTGGAAACTCCCCAAAGAGCTATGACAATTAGGGCAAGGCTTTTCCTTCCATTGGTGTTTGGTTTTAAAAAGTCCCTGTATGGCACTCAAAAGGATATTTACCTTCTTCCTCTGAATTCTTGATAATGTGTCTCTCCTTCCAATCAATTTGATTCTAAAAGTTCCAGGAAACCTTTCCTGATTGATCTTATTTCAATCTCATTTCTAATTGCCTCTGCATTGCTTCTGAATCAGCCTACATTATATGCCCTCCGTGTGTTTGTATATTTCTTTGCAATAATATTAGTTCATTTATAAACTATGATAAGCATTTTGCAATCAGGATCTCATGTGATTACCTCAGCAAAACTATGAAGGAAGGGATACAAATCAACAAATATTATTAGCTTCACTTTTTCAGATGAAGAAACTGAAACTCAGAGTTAAGTAATTTGCTTAAAAAGTCACATGTTTAATGTGACTCAAATTTGATTTCAAAACTCGTGTTATTACCATTCAGTAAGTGTTGTATCTTGAGATTTTTTAAAAGCGTAGATTCTGTATATTCTACTGCATTTTAAATTCACCAAAAGAAGGGATCACAAATATCCCATACTGCTTATTGTTTAGAGGTAGCTGGTGACAGTGGATGAAACATACCTAGAATCAGAAAGGTCTGAATTCAAATGTGGCTTCAGACATCTATGAGTTGTGCAAACCTGTATAGTCACTCTCAAGTTTGTCTGCCTCAGTTTCCTATCTACTTCATAGAGTTGGTGTGAAAATCTGATGAGATAATATTTACAAAAAGTCATTTAGTGAAATGTCTGGTGCCTGAGACACTAGATAAACGTTTATTTCCTTCTCTTATTTTGTAGTCCTCTGGACAGACTAGGTATTTAGTAAACTGCTGAAATGGAAAATCAAAGGCAATCCAACCACCTTCTTTTACAATTGAATAAAGTGAAGAAGATTTAGAGGGGCAAATAGACTTATTCAAGGGCTGAGAAGTAGCAAGTAGCAAAAACTGGATTTGAATCCAAGCCCTTTAACTCCAAATGTACTGTTCTTTTCCACTGCACCACACTATTTTTGACCTAATGTAGATTCTGCTCCTGTCATCCCCTTTGGAAGAAAACATGCTTTATTTTCTCACAAAGCCACATTATCTTCTCTTCTGTTTGTGAGTATTCCAACTAAGAACAAATAGTAGCTTCAGTAAATTGTAAAACTTCAAAGCAGGGGTTGGGAGGCTTTTAGAGATAGTCTGGCCAGAGGGATAAGGATGTTAGCAGGTGCCCTCAGAGAAACTGTTGCAATGTGAGATGGGACACTTGTGTCCCCAAATACCAGACTTACAGAATTAGAACAGATGGTCCTAAAAGGGAAGAGGGAAAGGCAACAACAGCAGAAGGAGCTTTTCCTGACCTCTTCAATCCTATTTAAGAATTTCTTTCTCCTTAAGTAAGATGGCTGTGCCCAGAGCAGAGGTTATAAATAGGTGGCCTTGTACTGTGAAACTTAAAGACCAAAAGGACTGGTAGGTTTTCTTGGCCTTCAGGCTCCCCTTTGAAATAACCCAGGGAGGGCCCTTCAGCTATCATCACCTAATACTGTAATTATCAGCTAACACTTTAGCAGGGATTATTTAGGATATCCTTGGAAACAACAATGAGACACTGGATTGGATACCACCTTCTGAGAAATCTTTGGTAAGCCTACCATAAATTCCTAACTTTCGCTCATAAATTTCCAGAACATTCTTGGAAATATTTTTTTTTTCAAAAATCATTCAAAATATAAATACAACAACAACAAAAACAACTAAGCTTGGCCCACAAAAATAGAACTAGTCTATCCAATCCTCAGTTCTTGCTACATCTTTTATAGCCATTTAAATTTTTTTTGGTCTAATTTCCTATGGGGTCACTTTAAGCCATTCTAATCCATGAAAATCTGGATAGTGGCTTTGTAAATCACCTCAACAGGCCTACCAAACTGTACTCTTTTTGAAGTATGGAGAACTCCTTGTAGCAATTACTAAAATAAGGAACATCATTTTAAATAGTTAAGAAATTGAGGAGAAAAAAGAAAACTTCAATCTTTCTAATTCTCTCCAGCTCAGTACCAAGCAAAGGAAAGATTACCAAGAGAAAGAACATACCACTTCCAATATGGAATCAAATGGTGAGACATAGATGCATTTAATCAATAGGAATATACAATGTTCATGTTTTCTAGTCAATTTACCAAAGCCTTCTTATTTTCTTTCTACAAAGATCAAAGACTCTCTTGTGCTACTTATTTAATAATATAACATTACCTTAAATAGAAATATGAGGAAAAGAAAAATTTTAATCCCTCCAATTCTTTCCCATTCAGCATCAAGTATATTGAGATGTTGAAAGACACATTCAGAATGTATTTATATCTTCTGATAGATGCTTGTGTTCTCTGAGCTTAATGTTATGGAGAATTATTGGAGAGGTGGGGATTTTTAAGAGAGGTTTTAAGGTATGAGGAAATGTGAGTTAGACTTTTTTCCCTTTTTTCTTTTGATGATGCTAGTTGAATGGAATAAGAAGAAAATTATGGCTCTTGTAATGCATGTTTCAAAACACAAGCTAGAATCCAGACAAATGATAAATGGAGCTATATTCAATGGGTCATAACAAGTACCAGACTCCCTCTTCTCTTCCCTCTAACATACTGGATAGTAATACCATTCCCGTCTTCAATGGAAAAAATCAAACATCCTTTGAAATTTAAATGGATGCAAATTCTTATAAAATAATTTAAAAATACTCAAACTATTTATTAAATAGTTAAAAAAACTGTGCTTTTGTTCAGTGGTAGATACTCCTAAGATTTTTCAAAATGAATGTTTTCCTCTAAATAGAAATCGTATATGCTGATGCAAAGATTTCCCCAACTTATAAAATGAGATAATAGATATGAAAGCATTTTTGAAAATTCAACAATTGCCTTAAGAAGATAGATGCTTTATTTACTTACTTTATTTCTAACCCTCAAGTCACTGCCCAACTAACTTTTCTCTAACATTGAAAACAGTTTCTTATTGGGAAGGTCCTTCTTGGACTCTGTATAAAAGGATTTAATAACTAAAATGACCCAGAGACCATTTCATACAATCATACATGAAAAAGTTCCATAGTATAGATGATAAATTAAATGCAGAAGGAACAGCCAAGGTCTTGATTAAATGCATCTATGTCCCACTATAAGATTCCATAATGGAAGTGGCATGTTCTTTCTCTTGGTAATCTTTGCTTGGTGCTGAGCTGAAGAGAATTAGGGAAATTGAAGTTTTCTTTTTTCTCCTCAGTTTTTTGACTATTTAAAATGATGTTCCTTATATTAGTATTAGCCGATAAAAGTTCTTTACTTTTCAAAAAGAGTAGAATTTGGTAGGCCTGTTGACTTATAAACATGAAGTCTATGCTATGATCAGCAGATGACCTACCTATAACTCAGGGAGCCCACAGAATCAAAGTGTCAATAGTCCTTAAACAGAGGGCTAAAATGCAAATAAAAATGTCTTTCTCTCTTGGATTATTATCAACATTCCATTCCTGCCACTAAAATATTTTCACAATGTGCAAATGATATCCACTTCAGTCTTTAAAGAGGGAACTTGAAAAGAGCTGCCTTATGATTCATTTTGGTTCAATATTATTTAGTTCCTGAGTTCTTTCTGTGGTTAGGTTTTTTACTTCAAGAAATATGGTATTTACTCTGCACCATTTTCAAAGGGAGCCAAGTGGGAATAGAGAACAGTGCACCCTGTGGGTTAAAATGCCGCAGATAACTGGCATACAAGTATACACAGGTAAAGCAGTCTGGATTCATAGGACTGTTCAAAAAAAAAACCAAAACCCAGAAGGAGAGAAAATTTTAATCTCCAGGATCGACCTCTTTTAGAAATAAAGGGGGAGGGGGTAAGGAAAAAAGGAGTACACACCTGCAACCTATTTCTTTTTGAAGAGAAGCTTTTGAGCTGATGGGAGATGAGATAGAGAAAGAAAACAGGCCAATTGCCAAGAGAGGTTTGTTTACAATACAAGAAGGTTCCCTCAGAAGTTGATAGGGAGCTGTTGTCATGGAAATGAAGGGAAATATTGCTGCAGGGTTTCACTGTACAAATTTCTACTACTAATGTGCATGGATTTAATAATGATGGAGATGGAGGGAGGGAAATTTCCTGAAGAACATTCATAAGGATTTCAATAAATATTCTTCTGCATACCTTTGCAATATATACTGTTTAAGAGTCCAAGAATTCATTATCATTCAGTATATAGATTATATGAAATTATAATGGAAATACAAAATCTATTTACATCTTTATGGAGAATAGAGGAAGAAGAGGAAAAGAAGAACCAAAACAGGAAGAATTTGACTTCACATGAGTAGTTAAGTGCATATATATATATATATGTATATATATATATATATATAATTTAGGAACATTCCTCAAATAAATAGTATTGATTATAAACTATTAATATGGAAGTTATAATTTAAAAAAAATTAAACAAACAAATATTTATTGAGTTCTCAAGGCAGTCTTAGTATAGGGCTGCTCCACAGGTAGGAGATGCTACATAAATGTGACTTAGGCATGAACAGCAAATTAAAGAGAGCCTCCACAAAAAACAATTTCATTCATTAAATTTCACCTCATAATAATAGCAACAACCCAGGTGTGTTCACAGATTTCCAGCTCAACATAATGTACCTCAACCTATTTATTTTGCAGAGGAGAAAACTATTGCTCTGAGGTGTTAAATGACTTGTTCTCAGTAATAAATGTAGGTTTTGAATCCATACCCTTTCATTTCTAAACATTTAGTGAGAGTCTTTAATTCATAATTTGACATCACCTTCAGTTAAAGGGCAGGTGATAGGATGTAGTGAAGAGAATATAAGACTTGAATCAGGGAATCTGGATTCTAATTCTGATATTGGCAAGCCACCTGACCTCTGGGCCTCAGTTTTATAAAATGAAAGAATTAAACTAGATAGATAATTTCTAAGGTTCCAGCCTTTTATTTATGATGCCATTTCATAATTTAGTTTTCACAAGGATGGCCCTTTTTAGCTTCAGAGAAATTTATTTTTATTTCTTAAACAACTTATATTTCTGAAATGCCTATTTATAACGTATCAGATGTAATCTTCTGAATTCTAAACTCACCACTTCCAAATTAAGAAACACTTAGCTAAGTTGGGAGGGTTTTTTTGTATGTGTTTTCTTTTCTTTTTCTTTTATCCTTTCCCCCAACAGAAGCTGTGCTATCACTTTTCCTTTTCATTTTCCCATCTTCCACTCTTTTATTCAGCTCAGTTTCTTGTTGGGATTTAATTGAACAAAGCCACACCTGTGTTTTTGACTTTGTCAGAAAACCTCTATTTCCAATCCATTTCTGCAGCTGTCTACAAGGACTCTTTTCATTGAGGGCAGATAATTAATGACTCCAGGGACATCTAGAAAACTTTCCTGCCTGCTGGTAATTTTTGAACTAAAGGTACGTGAACACCAATGAAAAGTGAATTAGTGTGCAAAAAAGTCTGCAATCTTTCCACATTATAAACTCTTTACAACTTCTTTCCTGGTATGTGATGTGTCTGTATTGGGACAAAGTAATTATTTAACTTCCCTTCCCCACTTACCCCCTACCTCCCCAAATGTGGTCAAAACAATTATTTGGCATTTTGGCAGAGAATTCTGTAGCTTACTCCTCTCTAAATGTAACTAATTGCTGGAAGCTTGAATTTTCTTAGAATTGTAGGAACCATTTTCCTAAGATATCTATGCTTGTGTGCGTGTGTTTCTGTGTGTATATGTATACGGGTTTATCTTTGAAAATTTCATACTGATTTAGCTCCATCAATACCATGGAAAACAAACAAGTAGAAAAGTTGAGGGAGCTACAGGACAGAGATCAACTTGGAGGTTGGGGGTAAGATTTGAATCTTTTTGTGGACATGTCTGCAATTATCTTCAAGTTTTTTAGACTACTGTTCAGTTCCTCTCGAATCCTTGAAGTTAGAACTGGGAAGATCCTTATCTAGCATTAGGGGCATCATCCAAAAGGGAGCTTAGTTATAATTTTATAGATAAGAAATTGAGGCACAGAACTGAGTCATTTACTTAGTAGTAGAGCTGTTGCTAGGGACCAGGTCTCCAGACTCCCAGTTTCAGAGCATTTTCTACTAGATTAAACTACTTTAAATGAAAAAAGAGAACATTCTTTTCTTTCTCTAGCTGTTGGGTTTCCTTAAAAACCCCAATAAAAACAAAACAAACCAACTCCTGGTTCTATTAAGCAGCCATAGCATTCTAGATTCATTTGTTGGGCAGAGCCAAAGATGAAATTCCAAATCTATTGTCCCTCCCATTATCAGTTTCCTTTCAGGATCTTAGCCTTAATTATTGCCGTTTTTATAATTACAGTTGCCAGCTCCACCAAAAGCATGATTGAACCAGTCTTTCCAGGAACAGAGTACTCCTTCTTTGGGGATGTGTTAAAGACAACTCAGCATACTCCAAAAAACTGTCTTAAATTTTCATTGTGAACATTTGTTTTGGAAATCAATAAGTGCTTCAAATCAGGGCTTAATTTGTTGTTTTGTTGTCTAGACTTTAGGAAATAATGCAGATTATGCTTAAAAGTGTGCCATGCTTACATGCTTATATATTAGGATACTGTGGTTCCTTTTCATTTTTTGATCTCTGATTCCCAATTGTTGAGAGCCCAGTCTCCTAATTCCACAGACACCAGAGGCTAGAACTTTCTGTCCTCAGTACTGTACTCCATGAGGGGAATTTTTGTGGATTTGTTGTAGGGAAAAGGACTCCCCTTCTTGTGGAGTTTTTAATGGAACTTTCTGCCTCAGTCTCTGTAGGGTGGCACTGGTTGCTGGGATGTAGACAGACATGGAAGTCATTACTCTTTCTTCTTACAACACATGTGAGTAGGACCCAGAGGGCAGAAACCAAAATTGAATTGAGACATGTGTTTTCCCTTATTTACACTGCAAAATAGTCTACCCAAAGGCTTCCTTGGAGGCTCTTTATGACCTGGACATGACCGGGAGCTCTAAAAAGGCAATGTCAAAGGATTAAAAGCCTTGATAAGTTCTACAAAGCTAGAAAGGTAACAAGATTTGTAGGTGGGAAAGATGAACTATATATCTGTCCTCTGAAGACCAGCTATGCTATTTTTAGAAATGCTTATCATTAAAATGTTGGCAGCTGGGTGATGATTTCCTCTCCTCCCCCAAGTATGGCAATTCGCTGAATCCATCGTAGGTCCTTCTAGCATTAACTCTTTGACTCTAGATTCTACTAAAGCATGTGGGGAAGGGATCTAAAATAGCAAAGGGAATTTTTTTACTGAAAAGAAAAAAAGACACAGATCCTTTAATTATTAAAATAAGCACATTTATGAAGAAGATGGCTAAAATTAAGGTGATGTCTTAGATCACTGACTTGGAGTAAGGAAGTCCTGAGTTTAAATCCATCCTCATATTAATTATGTGATATTGAACATGTCACTTAACATCTTTCATTCTCAATGTAATATTCTCATCTGTAAAACGAGGATAATAATAGTACTTGCTATCTAGGTTGTTATAAATATCACATGAGATAATATTTATAAAATACTTTGTGAATCTTAAAGTGCTATATAAATGCTGGTTATGATAATGATAATCAATAATAAATAATAAACATTTATTAAGCACATACTATGTGCCAAGTCCTGTGTTAAGTGCTTTGATCCTCAAAACAACTATGAGAGGTAGGTACTATTACATCCCCATTTTACAGCTAAGGAAACTGAGGCAACAGAGGTCACATGACCAGGGTCACACAGCTGGGAAGTGTCTGAGACCAGATTTGAATTTAGCTTTTCTTTATTCCAGGAGCAGGGCAATGTGGGAATTACTTTTGTTTGGCTATGTATATTTGTTACAGCAATTGTTTTATTTTTTTTTTTTTTAGTGAGGGTTACGAGAGACAGATTTTACATCATACAAAAAATAAAAACAAATGGAGGTGAAAGATAAAATAAATGTTTGTTAATTTTAAAATTAAATGAAAAACAGAAAAAACAAAAGATATAGTTATAGAGACAAGATTTGTACCCAAGTGTTCTGATTCCAATTCAATGCTTGTTCCTCTGCCCCATGGTTGCTCACTGGGGTAGGGGAGAGGAGAGAAACTAAGACTGATTAACAACTTGGGAGACTTAGCATATAGATTTACTTACTCTCTCCACCTTTCTCTTTGCACAATATGCCCCTGTCTGTATAGGATGGAGTGTGGTTATGCAGTAGTATTGCACTTGTAAATGATTAAAAGGTCATTCACTACTCCTTCAAATAATTCTTGAAACTTGGTTTATGCATTCCTTCCCAGACCCCAGGAACTCTAGATAAAGCCCAACTAAATAGGTTAAAAATATAGGATCATACATCTAGAGCCAGAAGGAATTTCAGAGAACATGATCAGAAAACAATATATCCATATCATAGATGAGAAAACTGATGCCCCAAAAGATTATGTTTTAGTCCAGGTCAGATAGATTGTGTTGGAGGTAGAATTTGAATGCAGGTTTTTGGATTTCAGAGTCAATGCTCATCTCACTATGCCATATTAACTTATCTGGATGACATCAGTTGAAAAGATAAATCAATTGATTTCACCTTGAATTACACCTATTGAGTTCAGAAGAAAGATAGTCATAGACTTAGAAATAGGGGAAAAAATGTCTTTGATTTTTTGATGGATCTGTGATTTCAATGATGTTGGTGAGTATTCTCTTCTCCAGTGCAGATCTAACTCATCCATCTCTTTTTGTTTTGTGCTACTCTTGTCCAGGGCTTTCCAGAAATTCCTCATCGAGTGTCATCAAAGCCCTGGAGGACCATTTACAGGACCGCTTAACATTGCCAAGATGCCAATGGAGCATGGGAGTTGTCCATCAGCTAACACTTTGTTCTCATCAGCTCCTCTTTTCAAATTATCCGTCTTTCTGCTGTTTCTCTTGAGCAATTTTTCATTAGTAATGTATTGCAATTTACTTATGCAATTGCAAAAAAATAAGATAGGCTTCCTCCTTCCGAAGAGATATAAAAAAGGAAATCTGAATTCTTTGGCATAATCTGATTAAGGTGTGGTACATATGCATCATCATTTACCTGATATTCTGAACATAATCTTCCTTTAACTATCTAATGTAAATTACTGCCTTAAATATATCTAGTTTTTGCCAATATAGGGGGAAATCCCATAAAGAAATCCCTAAAGAAAATGAACTAAAGAAATTTAAAATTACCTTTTAAAAATAAAAATAAATTAATTTTGTTACTGTTCTTATTATAAAGGAGGTCTTATTTGGTAGGGAATATAATTGAAAAGGACCATAGTTTAAAAACAAAAAGCAAAAAAACCTTATTTCTAAAGTATTAAAAATAAAGTTTTTATTCCTTAAAAGAGCCTCATTCAGCAATATATTGCTCTATGAATAAAGTTGTGTATTTTCAACAAAATTTGTGTTTGATGCATAATGGCAAAAAGGGGACTCTTTCCCCTGGTGATTTGCTATGTGGCTGATTATTATTCAAATTCTCCATTTTGTTTTAGAATCTTTAAAGGAAATGAAGATGGTGTCTGCTGGGGAAATACAGATACTGTTCATAACGAAGCCATCAATGATCAATCAAATAATACCTTTCTTTCAAAGCAGAAAAGCAGCAAACAAGTTTTAAAAATGAGTCAAACTGACATGAAAATAGAAAGAAAAATACCAACACCAGAAAACAAAGCAACATTAGCAAATGAACAAAGTCAATGAAACTGGGAAGAGTATCTATCTTATCTATCTATTTACCTATCTATCCATCCATCTAACTTTCTGTCTTTGTATCTATCTCTCTGTCCATCCATCCATCCATCCATCCAATAAGTATATATATTTAAAAAATGTGTTAAGGTTTTTAAAATGTGGTTAATCCTCTACAAAGTAATTAAAATAGTGACATACATCTTTGTTATGATGATTAGAGCCTTGTTAAAGAAAAATATTTCTTCATACCAGTAGGCTTATAAATGATAATGATAATTTAAAAGGCCTCTCTTGTTCTGTTGGGCAGAACTTTCCTTGTAATCTCTGCTATCTCTGCACTTGACATGCCTCTTCCTGCTTGACACTCCTTTCTTTTTCTGAAATCTTCTATTGCTGGAACTGTGTGCTCATGTTGTAGAGGAAACCTGACTGGTCAATCCCTTGTGGATCCTTGTCTATAATATCAGATGTACAAAATCAATCAGACACACTAATTAAAATTTTACCTCTCCTGATGAAACCCTGGTCCTCCTTGGGATTGTTGAACTGCTCTGCTATGTGAGGGATGGACCCTCAGCATATTCATACCAAAAGAATGGTGGCAAGAATCTGATATCACTTGAATGACAGGGGTGGAGGGAAGCCTCTTGTCTGATCAGTCTCCCTTTCCTGCTGTGATACCCCCCCCGCCCAGACCTGGTAATAGCTTTCCAACATCTAAGATACAGATGTAAATTTTCCCCTCTGGTGATTGAAAACTAGATTTATGCTTTACCCTGGACCTTTACCCCTTCCCTCCACCTTCTTTTTTTTTTTAAACCTGATTTCAAGTTACAACTCAAGTTACTTCTTTCTATAGTGAAAGTTCTATTGTTTTGAATTTTACTGGCCAATTTTCTTTTGTATAAACCTAGAATTTCACCAGTAACTATAACAGAGTATGACAACCACTTTCTATTTAAGAACCCAAGAATTTCTTTCTACACTTTGCTAGTAGTTTGTGTTCTTTCTTATGCTTGTCCCCTGTCTGCTCATTTACATTGCTACCAGTATCCATCCTTTGCAGAGTCCTACCAACCCAAAAATATTCAGTTAGCTATAACACAGTGAATGGCAGAAATGATAATATAATTAAAAGTCTTCAGATGGTTAAACCAATGTTCTTTCCCTTATTTCTTCCTTTATCACTTAACATCAAATAGACTCTATTATGTAAATACAGTTTCTTTATTACTTCTGACATTTCTCATTACATTGATATTTTTTAAATAAAGAAAAAAAAAAAACAATTCACCAAACTTGGCAGTTGTATTGTTTTTTTCTTTCCAAGGAAGTAATACTCATATTTCTTTCAATTGGTTACCAATGTGGTGATATCAAAACTGGCAAGTCAGAAGATTTTTGTCAGGCTTTTTTTGTCGGGAGAAGCCTATTCATTGTTTATCTTTTCTAATCCTACAAGGAAGTTTGTTATTATTCTGTTATCTGCATTTGCATATTTGTGTCTTCTTAAACTAAGGACATGAAGACACTCTGAAATTTCACCAACCGGGATGACCAAAAAAGATCTGGGACACATATGTAAAGCAAAAAAGGTTTTCTGAACTTTGAGCTGAGCCTGAGTTTCATTTCATTTGGAAGTGTTAGGGTACAGGGGTGAAAGCATTACCCCTGTGATATGGGTGTGGGTCAAATCTCAGCTTTACTATGTACACTAGAAAGTCACTACACATTTTTCATTTTATTTTTTCTCTAATATGAGGATAATAATAGCAATTCCTTCAGCAGACCATCTTAAATTTAAATCTTGCAAATCTTAAAGCAATATACAATACTATTTTCTATTAGTAGTAGTAGTAGTATTTTATTATTACTAGATGATAAGCCTCAGCCTAAACAAAGTGAAGAGCCATAGACATGAGATTTCAATGTAAAAATTTCTTTAGTAGTGTTGATGGCCCACATTCTGCAATAGAGGGACTTGTAGCAAACTCTACTGAATGTTTCTTTTATCCCCTTGACATTTTCAAAATCAAGTTAAAATGAACATAAATGCCAGCTTTAAAGGAGGAAAGAAACCCTAAAACTTATAACCATAAAGTGATACTGAAAAGAGATTTCCCAAAATTGCTTTGGCAAACCTTTGCAAAGTATTGCTTTTCTTTGGATTGTCATTGCTGGAAGGAAGAAGAGTTTTGTGTGCTTGCACGCTGAGTGGTGAATAATGCAAATTAAAAATTCACTGGGTGGGGCAGCTAGGTGGCTGTGGATAGAGCACCAGCCCAGAAGTCAGGAGGACCTGAGTTCAAATTTGGTCTCAAACACTTGGCATTCGCTAGTTGTGTGACCCTGGGCAAGTCACTTAACCTCAATTGCCTCAAAAAAAAATAGCAAAAAAAAAAAAAAAATAGCAAAAAGAAAAATTCACTGGGATTTTCTAGACAGATGTTTCCAGTGCTCTTGAATCTATATATGTGATTGTCCTAAATTATAACCTCTCTGAAGGGGAGACCAATTCTTAAGTATCTTTCCTTTTCCTTTAGCCATAATCTGGTAAGCACTCTGGTATATGTTTGGTTGTTTGCCCCTCACTATAACAGAGGTTTAAGAAATATTTGTTAATCTGAGGCTATTGAGATTTGGGGATCTGGTTGCTATATATAAGCCTCAAATCTTTTTTAGGGAAGAGTATGTAGAGTATCTGCAGGCTCAGCCTAATGCCATGTCTCTGTCTCCTTCAGTTATTGTATCTTCTGAGTCATTGCCCAGGAGCCTGGTTAGCAGTAAGTAGAACAATACCCAAATGAACAGGTAGAGTTCATTTATATTTGCCTATTAACAGAGTCCAGGTTTAGTAAAAAGAGTTCTGTATTTGGAGCTAAAAGACTTGGATTTGTATCCTGGTTTTAGCACTTAATAACTGTGAGAACTTGAGCAAATTGTTCACCCTCTATGACCACCAGTTTCTTCCACTACAAAGAGGACATAGGAGTAGATGATTTCTGAGATCCTTCCAGTTCTCAGTTCTAGAATTCTAGAATTCTAAACTCTAAATCCTACAATCCTAGAGTTTTAGGACAATTTCTGCCTTTTGCTAGTCAATAAAAGAAGTGTGTGTGTGTGTGTGTGTGTGTGTGTGTGTGTGTTTTATACCATTATTCATGATTGATGTAGGTGTATTATCCAAAAATATTATGGACCACCTTGAACTTTTAACCACCTTAATCATAGTAATTCCTTGCTTTTAAAATTTGAAAGATAAACTTCTATATGAAAACATCTTTGAAATTGTGAAATGCTGAATAATTGACCTTGTAATGAGTAGGCTAATTCTCTAATTCTTTATTGGGTACTACAATATTCTCTATAGTTATCCATAGTCATTTAAGCAAACACATACCTTAATACAGTTGAACTGCAGGCTATTAAAGTCCTCATAAATGAACAAGGACATAGTAACAGCAACATTTCAGGTCATAATAGACAAAGCATATTTTCTTCTTCACAGGTGTAAATTGCAGGGGCAGATTTGGATTCAACTTGAAGAATTTTCTAGAGAGAGACAAAATGTTTTCATCTATAAAATTGTATATTCAGAGAAAATTTTATTGGGGTAGCTAACTTACCTTCAATGGACTTTTAAGCAGAAGCTGTATGATTAGCTATTAGTCAGTAATAGTATAGAAGGAATTCCTTGCCAAATGAGAGATCGAATTAGATTATAAATTTTACAATTTATAAATTTTGTAAATTAATAGTCACTTCAACGCCTACTATCAAATTGGTTACTCAGCTACTGGCATTTTCTTAAGGAATCAGTCCATATACTCTTTTATCTGACTCCATTGTGACCAATAGCTTGTGTCTATAAGAGGACTTGTCAGGGTTCTATAGAATATAACCAGTGTTTTTAAACTTTTTTTATGTCATGGATTCCTTTAGCAGTCTGAAGAAATTTCATGATCCCTTCTCAGAATGTTTTAACATTCCTGAAATAAAATACATATTATTACAAAGGATATTAAATATATAAAAACAGAGTTGCTCTCTTTTCCTCCCGCTCCCAATCAAGTTCTCAAAGCCCAGGTTAAGAACCCCAACAATAGAGCAGATTTAGCTGGCCTACATGGGAAGCTTAGAAGAGATGGTCTCTATGTTATGATTCTTGTCTATGTTAACACCTGACTGAGAATGTCTAAACATGAAGTTATTTTTCTGTCAAGATATATTTTGGAGGAAAAATAGGCTCTCTAACCAAGAATTTCTTCGGGTCCAGAAGTTTTGTTGTTTTTTTTTTCCTATTTGATTTTAAAATAGCATAATTAGCAAAAAAAAAATTTGGTGCTCTAATAATAGGTACTCCATAGTTAGTTTCTTATTTCTGTTAATCATCTCCCTCAAGAAGGGGAGATTTGTCATATTTGTTTCTTATTCTTCTGAATTCAATAACATAAATTACTACTACTACTAAGTATGATGAAATGTGGGAATGCAAACCTGGAAAATAACACTATTTTGACCCGCAAGGAGTTTAGTCCCAAAGGAAGATAAACTATATGTGAAAATAAATTTGTTACAAAGTAGCATCTGCTAAGTAATAAGGATAAATCAAAATATAAGTGCTTTAAGAAATCTGAAAAGGGAGTGACCATTTTATATGAGGCTATGTGGAAAATTTGCAGAAGTCTGGAAAGAAAGGAAAACAGGTAACAGCAAAGACTTTATGGAGGAAATAGCATGTGAGCTGGGACTTGAAGGGAAAAAAGTATTTCAATAGGCAGAAGTGTAGAGAAAAAAGAGTGTATTTTAGGTAGAGGGAGTAAGTAATGGCCTATGTTATCTCAAGAGCAGATAGTCTACTTTGATTGAAATATTTGATTGAAATATAGAATATATGAAAAATCTAGTGGGAACCAAGTTGCATAGGGCTCTAAAGACTCCCTTAGGTCATTTGAATAATATTGATTTGGCATCAGATGACACCAGATGAAGCTAATGTGAATAACTTCTCTACTTCTCCCAAAATGAGACCTACTCATGCTTTTGCTTCAATAAGGTGGGTGTGTCAGTGATTGAAGAATATTTCTTTGTGGTTTTAGCAAGACGCTCAGACTGGATACTCAGGAAGTCAAAAAATAATTACTCATTGTTCCTTTGATACTATTAAAATCTGCCACTGACTCATTAAAATAAAATGGTTTGATAGTTAATGCAACATTAGGTCTAATGACCACAATTAGTTTTTAGTTTTCTATAGATAATATGGGAAAGGAAGGGAAGGAGAGATTACACATAACTAAAGAAATAAAAATCCTTAGAAAGTGTAAGACTCAACCGTAGTATAAAAAAGTTGAAAAAAATTTTTCCTTGGATTTATATGTACTTAAATCTGGGAATGTCTATGCACTTCCCCTTATTCTAAGTCATCAGGTATAGAGGAGAAAAGGAAGGGAATAAACATTTATATAGAGCTTAACTAGTTAACAGGAACTGTGTTAAGTGCCAATTTGCATGCAATACACATGTGTTTATACACACATATATTCTTTGGCCTAATAATGGACTGAGACTGAGCTAAATGTAATCAATGTAAGTACTCAGGAATATCTATTAAATATTAAATATTTATGGGAATTTTAAAAAAGGCAAGGGCTGACCTCATATAAGCTTAGATTTGATTACAATAAATAGAATTAATACAAATAGCCAACCTATTTTCTCTCAATAGTCCAAAAAAAAGTAAAGTATCAGAAAAAATTCTACATGGGGTCAATAATTTAAAGTTGAAAGGAATTCTTTGACTAATTTAGTCCAACCCCCTCTTTTTACACTTGAAAAACCTGAGGATCAGAGAAGTAAATCGTTTTGGGTAAAGTGCTATGTTCTGTAAGAAACGATCATCAGAATGATTTCAGAGAGCATTTCATGAACTAATGCTAAGTGAAATGAACAGAACCAGGAAATCATTTGACATGGCAACAACAAGATTATATGATAATCCCAAAGAGATCTTAAAGGAGGGAAAGGGACCCACATGTGCAAAAATGTTTGTTGCAGCCCTTTTTGTAGTGGTTAGAAACTGGAAACTGAATAGATGCCCCTCAATTGGAGAATGGCTGAATAAGTTATGGTCTATGAATGTCATGGAATATTATTGTTCTGTAAGAAATGACCAGCAGGATGATTTTAGAGAGGCCTGGAGAGACTTACATGAACTGAGGCTAAGTGAAATGAGCAGAACCAAGAGATCATTATACACAACAAGACTATATGATGATCAATTCTGATAGACATGGCTCTCTTCAACAATGAGGTGATTCAAATCAGTTCCTATTGTTCAGCGATGAAGATAGTCATATAAATCCAGAGAGAGGCCTGTGGGAACTGAGTGTGGACCACAACATTTTAACGCTTTCTGTGAATATTTACTTACATTTTGTTTTCCTTCTTAGGTTGGTTTTTTTTTTCCTCTTTCTAGATCTGATTTTTCTTGTGCAGCAAGATAACTGTATAGATATATATACACATATTGGATTTGTCATATAATTTAACAAATTTAACATGTATTAGACTATCTGTCATCTAGGGGTAGGGGTGGGGGGAAGGAGGGAAGAATTTGGAACAAAAAAATTTTTTGCAAAGGTCAATGTAGAAAAATCGCTCATATGTTCTGTAAATAAAAAAGCTTTAATTAACCAATAAAAAAAGACTATATGATGATTAATTCTGATAGATATGGCTCTTTTCAACAATGAGATGATTCAGACCAGTTCCAATGATTTTGTGATGGAAAGCCATCTACACCTAGAGAGAGAACTGTGGGAACTGAGTGGGGATCACAATATAGCATTTTCACTTTGTTGTTGTTCGTTTGCATTTTGTTTTCTTTCTAATTTTTTTTCCTTTTTGAGCTGATTTTTCTTGTGCAACAAGATAATTGTATAAATATGTATAAATAAATTGTATTTAACATATATTTTTAACATGTTTAACATATATTGGATTACTTGCCATCTAGGGGAGGGGGGAAAATTTGGAAGATAAGGTTTTGCAAAGGTTAATATTAAAAAAATTATTCATGTATATGTTTTGAAAATAAAAAGCTTTAATTAAAAAAACAAACAAACAAAATGTTCTATGTCAGTTAATAATCACTCATCAAATATTTACTATGTACCTTGCCCTGTTCGAAGAGCTGGGGATAATAAGAAAGGCAAAAATAGTGCTTGATTCAAGATACAGTCTAATGATGGGAGAAAAACATGGGGAAAACTATCTGCAAACAAGAACTATTGAAGATCTATTGGAGGTAATCAGAAGAAGAAAAGACTATTTGTCATCTAAATCACCAGAGTATCATTTTTATCATATATCTCCAGAATACTTAAATGCTTATTGATAAATTGAATATGGAAGCCTCAATCAATCAACTAGTTCCAGGATAGCTTCACAGGGCTATGTCCCAATACATAGAGTAGCTTGCCTAGACACATGTTACCGCTTCTTGGAACAGATCAAGCCCTTCAAGGCCAGGTGAGACCTGAACTTAGGACTCTGTCCTGGAATTCCCAGGCCTGATCTTATCTTAGCATTTATCCTTAGGGACTGCTCAAGGACTGAAATCAGCCTTTGCAGGTGTGATACTTTCTGTTTTCTCACTCTCTACATAGCTTTTACTGAATAGTTAAATCATGTCAGCTTTGACCCATTATTTCTTAGGAATTGTAAGCTTTTCTGATTGAGGTTGAGGTTAAAGCCAAAGTAGCAAAAACAAAACAAAACAAAAATACAATCCCTCAACCCCCAGAAATTCTCAAAGGTAGTAATTTTTTCCTAGAATAAGGAAGTACTTGAAAATGACATGCACATGCATGCATACACACACACAATACATATACATATATATGTATACATATAACTGTTTTTATACAAGTCCTAAGGATCATAAAATAATTTCCCATTAAATTTAATGCTTACTCTTTTTTTTCTTTTTTTCATAATTCCTCTAGGAACAATTTTCTCATCTGTGAAAAGAGGGTTTGTACTAATTGATCTCCAAGGGCCTCTTTTAGTTATAATGCATTTCATGATTCTATAATTCAGTTGTAAGTTTTGTTTTTTTTTTTGCTTTGAACATGCTAGACCTCTACTAAAATGGCTTTTACTAGTGATATCAAGGCAAAGCAAATTATTTTTATCCAGTTCTATTGGGCTTCTAAACTATAATTCTAAACAAGACACTGCCCCAGAATTTGAAGGCTAAGACAAAAAAAGTGTCACTCTCCAAAATGGGAGCTATTTTAAATGTTTAAAAGATAACTTAGCTTAGCTGAAGGAACAATCCAAACTTAGATAGAGTTTGTAGACAGATTGTGGCTATGACTAGGATAACTCGACATGTCTGGCTCATATAGACATGAATTTAACCTGTAACCAACAGCTTATTTTAACATGTTCATACTAATGTCATAAAAGGGTCTTGGTCTGCACTATCTAGAAAAAGGAAGGCAAAAAAACCCAAACCAAACCTTTCTTGGTGTAAATATGGTACCAATGAAAACACCCTATAAATGTATCCTCTTATCTATAGTAGAACAGTATAATTCCAGGGTCTATTTCAGTCTTGATGAAATAACTCATTTCTCTTTACCATGATTCCATTTCCCCCAAACAATCCTATGACATATAATTATATATCTTGCTACCAGGGAAGGAACTAACCTGGATAATGATGGAGATAAATTTATTCATTCATTTCAGTTGTGCCTAATTCTTTGTGATCTTATTTGGAGCAAAGATACTGGAGTGATTTGCCATTTCCTTTTCCAGCTCATTTTACAGATAAGGAAACTGAGGAAAGCAGGGTTAAGTGACTTCCTCAGGGCCATACAGCCAATAAGTAAGTATCTGAGGCCAGAGACAACTATCTGGTCTTTAAAAAGTTATGTTACCATTATAAATTAATAAAATTATTTTTTCTGGTTTGTAAATCATAGGATCATACATTTAGAGTTGAACTAGAACTCAAAAGTTAATTTTGATCATAGCTTTACTGTTGGAAAAGAAAGTTAGGGTTCAAAACACTCTGAAGACAATGAAGTTGAGATCTAAAGATTAACTAAGTTGTTTGAATTTGAGTACTAGAAGAACCCATTTTCAAGCTCAGGCTCTTTGATGAAAAACCCAGGTCTTCTCCCACTGTTCCATACTGCACATTGATAAAGTTATTAATATTAATTAGTTCTGTAGAACCTGATTGTGACTGTATGGAATGATAAAAATAGACTTCCTGAGCCTGCAGGGTGGAGAATTAATTAATTACATCCTTATTCTGAGTGTTTCCTATCAGGGTGCTATTGGCAGTCAGCTAGCCTCTCACCCCTAATCAACTCATTAACAAATTCTAAGAACTTCCAGTATAGCCCCCTTTGGTTGCCCACAGCTGTGGCAAGACTTGCCCTTCAAGTTAGTTCGGTTCAATTCACCAAACCTCTTATTAGTTGTTTCTTATCTGCAAGGCATATGCTAGGTACTGGAGATTGTGTGTGTGTATGTGTGTGTGTGTGTGTGTGTGTGTGTGTGTGTGTGTGTGTGTCTTTATCAGGAAAGAAAAAGGAAGGGATCTGTACTTGTCCCAGTGTGCAGTCTTTCTTCAATTATTTTATAATTTAGTTTTATAGATTTGCTTCCTGAATAGAGTTGTTAAGTGTCTAAGATTATACAGTCATGTGTCAGAGGTGGTACTTGAAGGGAGGTCTTCCTGACTTTCAAGCCTATCCTCTATCCATTATGTTATGAGGGATACAAAGGCACTGAGAATATAAAGACAAAAAAAGAAAAGAAAATAGTTCCTGTCCTCAAGGAACTTAGATTCTCTTGGAATAAGTCACTTCTGCTGCCTCTGCTGCTTTCATCCTTCTGACTCCTTGGAATAAAGCCCAGAGTGGTCAGGTTAGTTTGGGCTCATGACAGGGTTATCAGATAAGCTCCAACCCCAAAGTCTATAATTCTGACACTCATATTTGAGCCAAAACAAAACAGAATTCAATTCTGTATTCGTAATCTTACTTAGTTCTGCCCTGTTCACCATCTTGCCTGTCTGGTTCTGTTTAGAACAGCATAATATGATATAGATTCCAGAGGCGGCATCATTTCCATGATCCAACTGGTCAGATTCCAGATGTTATATAACTAATATATGGCAGTATCAGGTTTATAACAAAACCGATAACTCCTAACCCACAGCCACTCACCTGTGCCAAAAATATCTTGAGAGATCTTGTTTTTCATTATAAGCCAAACTATAATGGGTAAGAATTCTGCAGTCAAATTAACACATATTTCATTCAGATGCAGATTCCATATAATCTGCAATTCATTTAAAAATCTGTCCACTAATCCCTGCTTTCCTGGCAGAGCATCCATTGAACACTGAGGGTGCTAGAAGGTGTTGGAGACAAAATGTATCACAAGACCTCCAGAAAGATAGGAAAGATAAGCCTTCCTTGGGATAAGAAGATCTTTAAGCTGCTGAATTGACAAGCAGAAATCAGACTTAAAAGTTGTGCAACCTCACCAAATATGGACAAAAGGAGATAAAGTGCCAAATGTATGAAGAGGCAGAAAGTGAAAAACAAATTCCAACAAGCAACTGAAGAATGTATGTGAAAGGCTATATAGGGTTCTATCAGAAATAAGCAAAGTAGGCAAAATGGTATCAAGCCCTATAGACCCTCTGGAATATATGAATGTGTGTATGTGGGGGAGAGGTTCAGGATTCAGACATCAAGGGATATTCATAATGAAAAACAAATTGCAGAAAGGTGACTAGTTTCCCTTTATTCCCTTGGGCACTTATCACCTAGGGTTTAGTCAATGCACATTATATGGATTAGTAATATTGTGAAGTGGCAAAGGAAAGGCGAGATAGGAAAGTATTTTGTTCAGTCTTGGTCTTGAGTAATTCAGGAAATTTGGCATTGCCTAAGGTTTATCTCAATGAGTTAGTCAGGCAGTCAAAAAAGCATTTATTAAATATAACTATGCCCTGGGGACTGCATGATGTGATGAGGATACAAAGAAAGGCAAATCAGTCCCTGTCCTCAAGGAACTCACATTCCAGTGGTGGAGACAAATATGAAAATAGTTAAGTTGAAACATAATAAGAATGTACAGAGTATTTGGAATGGAAGGTATTAGCACATGAGATCCTTGGAAGGGCTTTAATTAGGGGGGGATTAATGACAGTAGTAACTCAATTCAATACAATTTAACAAACATATTAAGTGCCCACAGTGTGAAAAACATGCTAGATACTGCGATCACAGACAATTTGTTTTAAGAAACAGATCCTTCTCTTAGGGAGCTTACATTTTACTTAGGAAATATAACATTTAAGCAAATAAATAAATGCAAGATAATTTGTTGAGGATTGTTATTTGTCCTTCATGTCTGAAGAGGATCAAAATGACACTATAATATCAGGGTCAATATACAGTGCATCTGCTTTGGCTGGTCAGACCAATATGAGCTCAGAAGACTCTACCACAAGCTGTGCAAAATAATCTATATAAACATTCAGAATGGATAGGTCTGTAAATTTGCTCATTTTGCATTTCTTTTGAGTTACTTTTATTCTGTTTTAATTCTAGAGCACAGAACCTTTTCTGATTTGGGTACACCATGCTGGATGGTCCTGTGCCAGTGTTTTCCATGTCTCATAATTGAAACTCAAGTTCTTTGGAGAGACCTTAACAGAATGCTATGAGCTCCTGCTTTGTGTGAGTGCTCTGAAAAATAAATTTTTTTAGGCAAATGCACATTTGGCGTTACAACCATTCAAACTCCATGGCCAGCCTATCAGAATTGCACTCCAGGACAGTATGAATGCTTGGTAGTTCAGCTCAAGAAAGCACCTGGTGTCCTGGGACTTTATTTTTTACAGGAGATCTAAATATTTCTAAGACAATTCAAATGGGAGAGGTTCAATTCCCTGGTATACTGTCCAGGTTTTTCAGGCACACAACATACAACAATGAAGTCAGCACAATGGCTCTGTAGACCTTCAGTTTGGTAGGCAGCCTAATACCTCTTCTCTCTCACACTTTCCTTTGGAAGCTCTGAGCTAGCTCTGGCAATGCATCCTCAACCTCATCATCTACGGGTACATCCCTGGAAAATATCCTGTCAAGATAAGTGAATTTATCCACAGCATTCAAAATTTCTCTATTTTTTGAAGATAAAAAACTAATAATAAGGGACCTACTAACTAGGGGTAAGACTAGAGCTTGAGGAAGAATAACAAATTTAATAAAAATGTCTTTATTTTATCCAAAAAAGTTTTCACCCTGAAAACATTTGGTGCTTTTAGAAACTTTTGAAACAGGATGAACTTTTAAGTTCAAATGTATGCAATTTAACCCAAATGATTGAAAACCACAGTGAGTTCAAAAATCATTATTCTGCATACTCTAAATTTACAATAATTCTGGGTCCAATTGTTTGAACTTTGAAGAAATTTGCACAAGCCAGGTTGAAAGTTAGTTTTGTATTTATCAATAGATGAAAAGGATTTATTAGGAAAATTAAATATATAAAGAGAGCCCAATTTAGGATCATAGAAAGAGAGATAGATAGGATTCCAAGCCCACTTAGGATCAAACCAGTCATTCTACAGATAAGGAACCTGAAGTTCTGGAGGTCAATGTCGACTCAGAAAAAAAGATATCTGAACTTAGCATCTCTGTTATACTATAATATCTAGCAGCAGTACTTTATAATTCAATTTTAAAACATTTCCCTTATCACCACCTATTAGATGTTAGGCATTGTATATACATAAAATAATATGTTGATTGGGGAGAGAAGATAGAGGGAGATTTAGTATTTGCTTTTTGCCAGGAACTGTGCAAAGAGCTGGGGACACAAGCAAGCAAGATATTTCTTGTCTGCAAATAGTTTACCTTCAAATGAGGAAGGAGAAAATCATAGAGGGAGTTAGAAGGTGTTGAGGAGAGTAGATGCGAAATTGATGAAAGGTAAGCAGAATGGTGACAAAAAGCTCAGCAAGGAAGGTCTATTTCTGGACAATAAGATGAAAGCTAAACTGTCACGTGATTTAAAAATATAAAATAAGTTCAAGAGCTCTACTTGTCAAAATAAACTGATAATCCTTGTTTGCAGCATTTAAATTATGCTATGAAATAAAAAAGAATGAAGATATTATAGTAGGTACTTTGTAAATGTTTGCTTGCTTGCTTGATTCTGTAATTGAGACTGTTCTCTTCAAATTAGTTTTAACTAAAGACATTTTACTGTCCCTATGAATTACTTTTGTTATATTTATTATTTCTCTTTTTTATTATATATAATTCCTGATTGTCTTTTAAGAAGACAAGTTAACCAAAATTAAAAAAAATTGGGGAAATGAATTTTCATTTCAATTCTGAATTTAATAAATACTCTCAAAAATCCATATTCAAAGTAGAACAGAAAAAAAGAATTGTAAACAAGAACACAAATTTCTATTATGTACAGCTTTCCTTTTTAAAAAGGGGGAGAGGGCAGTGGAGGACCTACTGGCATAGGTACTATAGTTAACAATTTATAAATGTCATATTTCATCCTCACAACAACTGTGGAAGGTAGGTGCTTTTATTTTCTGCATTTTATAGTTGAGAAAACTGAAGAAGATAGAGGTAAAGTGATTTGTTGAGGGTCACACATCTAATAATTGAGTCTGGATTTGAACTCAGGTCTTCCTGACCTCAGGCCCAGTACTCTCTCCATTCATTCTCCTGCTTGTCTTTTCTTTAGAATTTCCTTCAGTTTTCTTTTCCGCATTAAAAAAATGTTTCAATGAGTTATCTCATCTTTTCTTTTTCTTTGATGACCATATTGCTAACTCCCTTCTTCCTCCTTCCAAAAATAAATACAGGAATTTGTCATATATAAAAATACATGTCTCATTGGGTATATAACTCTGATATTTTTGTGGGAAGGAAATTTTCTGTAGAAAATAACATTTTAAAACTACAAAGGCTAATTTTAAAAAAGTTAAGTAAACAAACATTTTCTTTTCTTTATAGAGATCAAATTCCTAGTGTGAAACAAATTACATTCCCCAATCCCAAAAGTATGTGGCAAAAAAGAAGAATAAAAAACAGACTAACTTTTTGCACTTATAAATTTAAGTGAACCAATGCATCCATTCTTAATTGAGGGCCAGAAATATTCCTACAAACAGAGTTTTTTTGCACTTTACTATTAACTGAAATCTTCTCTTATTTCTCATAGTGTAAAAACATTCTGTTATATTCAAATACAATTTCTTTAGCTGTTTCACCAGCTGTTTTAGAGACAGTCTAAAATATTCCCTTAGCCTATACTTTTTTGATGCTTTTTACTTTGTGATTTTTCTTGTTTCTACTATTCCTGCTTGTTTTCCTGTTTCCCATTTATGTTTGTTTGACCTTCCTTGTCAGTTTCAGATGAGTGAGAATTACCTGATGTCAGCTCCACTTGTCCTTTTCTCCATATTTGCATATTCTTTTCCGCTCATCCCAATTATGAAAAGTAAGAAATTACACACCCTTCTTCCTCGTTCATATACTAGTTTATTTCTCTTGTCTTTCCATGTTTTTTCCCTCTTCATACACTCAGAAACAGAACCAAATCCCACTCTTTTTTATTTAACTCTTTCATGCTTTTTGAAGACATTAGAGATTCTGAAGAGAAATCTGAAGATTTTTTTTTCCTCAACAAATTTCCCTATTCCATTAAAGGTCAGGCTTTCCTACCTCCATAAGAGAAATTTTTTACTAACTCAGATAAAATTCATTACCAGAAAACTCATCTCATAGAGATTACTGCAGTTTTAAGATTTTCACCTCGTCAGTGTCCTCAGCTGCTTCTCCCTTTCTGATTGGAAAGCTATAAGACAAAGCTAAATATTTTTCCTATAGCCTCATTCTGGCACAATTCCCCCCAAACCCAACTTTGTTCCCCTCTAAGCTTCTCTTGGTATATTGTCTTCCTTATCAGAAAGAAGTCATTGAAGTCTATCATTGGATTTGTTTATCCATGAATTTAAGGATTTTGATGCAGCAGGTAAGGAAACTGTGGGAGATTTGTTTAGGCAGTCATCTTTGACACTTCAGCCATTTGACACCTTTGACCATTTGCTCTGTTTTATCAAAAAGTTATCATGTTACACTCATGACAGACTGTAGGCTTCTATAGTATTGAAAATCTCTCTAAAAAGATGAAGTTAATAGTAAGAAATTTTCCAATATGATCTAATACAGTCCTTGAAATATACAGGATCTGTTTCTCCCTCACAAAATACATGTTTTGTAAGTTTGTGAAATAAAATTGGATATTCTAAAATTCTATAGTTTTAGAGAATTTTCTAATATGATAGAGAAGTAAGATCCTAGTGTATTTTTGTGTGTACTTTAGGCACACTGAGGCCTGATATGAAGTCATTAGACAAAGTGGGATTGCTTATGAAATTTTTGAAATTCATTCTTGTGGCACACAAGATGGGAGATCATCAGAAAGCCTTCTGAGTTTCAGAAAGTGAAAAGAAAGAATTTTTTTTGAGGTAATTGGGGTTAAGTGACTTGTCCAGGGTCACACAGCTAGGAAGTGCTAAGTGTCTGAGGGCACACTTGAATTAGGGTCCTCCTGAATTTAGGACTGGTGCTCTATTCACTTGTCCATCTAGCTTCCTCAAAAGAAAGAAATTTTTAAAAAGGAGAATTAAGAGAAAGATTAGTGGAGATATTGGGGATAGTGATAGTGAATTATATGAACAATTAATTAATAAATTAAACAAATGTGTATTAGTTATTGTTTGTACACAAGAACCTATAAGGAAAGACACATTAAGGTAAAGTCCTTATCCTCACGGGGATCTTCCAACGTTTGTAAATATCTTTTTTTTGTTAATTTTACAAATCTGATGTATGTGATGTAGATCCTCAAAGTTGCTTTGATTTACATTTTTCTAATTATTAATAATTTGGGGCATTTTTTCACATGGCTATGGATAGCTTGGTTTCTTCTTTTGAAAATGACTTATTTTTATTCTTTAACCATTTATCAATTGGGGAATGGAGCTTTTGAACAGTTATGGGCAGCAAAGTGACAGATTAGAGTGATGTTTTAAAGAGGTTACTATAGCAGCAGATTGTTACATGGTTTGAAAGAAGAAAGGCAAGGATCCTACAGCAATAGACCGGTCCAAATCTTGAATAGTAGCAACTTTTCTTTGAAACATAATATAGGTAAAATAACATAGGCAAGATAAACAGAAATTTTTAAAAACAGAAATTGTGGCAAATTAGGTCTTTCTTTCAAGAACACAAAAAGAGTTTTTTATTATGTGCCAGAGATGAAAAAGCAATAGTCTTAAAGTCAGAAGACTTGGGAATGAATCCTTGATCTTGCCCATACTAGTTATGTGACTCTGGCAAGTCACTTCTCTCTGTGTTTCAATTTATAGGTTTTTAAAATAGGTATAATAATTTTTCTACTTCATAGGTTTGTTTAGAGCAAAACTCCTTGAAAACCTTAAAGGACTATAGCAATATGAATTAATATTATTGTGGTTATTGTGAACATATTTCCTTTCTCTACAATTATTTTTATTTGTGGGAAAATTGTATAGAATTCAAGTTCAGAACAGAGCCAGGAAGGGCTACAAAATAAAACCAATAAAAATATTTAGTCTTGAATAATTCTATCTGAAGATTGAAGAGAGAGATAGGGACTGAAACTATGATTTCATTTGCATAGGGAACTCCCAAGTGAGGAAATTCTACAATGAGAAAAGAGCAACTCACATAGAGAAAGACAAAATCAGAAACAGAAAGACAGAGAAGGAGTAAGG
>JAJPUD010001997.1:234229-250017 GCA_023553655.1 Myrmecobius fasciatus
CTAGAATAAGTATGAAATGGAGGCATGATCTACTATTCCCTCTATTAATCTCAGTTCTGATCCTGGCTCTCATAGAGATGTGACTGATAAGTATAAATCTAGAATTCCAGACAATCTACTCATTCTGCTAGATTGGTAGAGCTAATGAGAGTCAATCTTTGTTGACCTTCCTAGAATTCTTGATCAAGTAGAAGGGTCCTGTGAATTTCTGGTATTCTTTTTTTTGCCTCATGGTGAGGCAAGAAGAAATATGTAGTGGTATGATCACCATATAAAATATTTGTATTTTCCAGAGTATTTCCCTCTTATCTGTTTTCGTGCTAGTTTCCTCTATATACACTTTCATTTTCCTCCGTTTGAATATATGTGTTTGTTGCCTTATCAATAGTATACTGAGAGATTATATAAAATAAAATTTACATTTCATTATTTGCATAGAAACCATTTTAATCTACTTTTAAAGAGATACTATCTGCTTTCAAGATGCAACTTTAAAAGATATTATGTTAAGATTAGATTGTTTAATCTCCAATAAGTTTTTAACATTTCCTTGTTCCCTTATTAAATAAAAATTTTATTACATTATGATCTGAAAAGGGTACTTTAAATATTTCTGTTTAATTATAAAAATTTTATGTACTTAATAGGTGGTCACTTTTTGTAAAAAGTATCATGGGAAAATGTACATTCCTTTCTATTTCCATTCAATTCTTTCAAGACATCTATCATATCTAGTTTATCTAAAATTCTATTCATTTCCTTAACTTATTTCTAATTTATTTATTTATTTATTTTTGGCTAGCTTTATCTAGCTCTGAAAGGGGAAGACTATAGTTCCATACTATTATAATATTACTATTTATCTGTCTGAAATTCATTTAACTTTTATTTTAAAAATTTAGATGCTGTAATATTTGGTACCTTTAGATTGATACTGTTTCATTGTCTATGGTACTATTTATCAAAATGTAGTTATCATGCTAATCTCTTTTAATTCAATCTGTTTTAGCCATAATTTTGTCTGAGATTATAATTGCTATTCTTTCCTTTTTTGCTTCAGTTGGAACATAACAAATTCTATCCCAACCCTTCATTTTAATTCTATGTGAATTTCTCATTTTAAAACGTGTTTCTTGTAAACAATATATTGTTGGATTCTGATTTTTAATCTAGTCTACCATTCATTTCTGTTTTATTGGTGAATTTATCTCATTCACATAAAAGTTAGAATTAAATTTGTGAATTTCCTTCAACTTATTTCATTCACTACTTTCTGAGTCACTCTTTTTCATCCTATCCCTATTATCTTATCTTTCCCCTTTTATTCCTTATTTTACTCACCTTTCTAAAAATCCCTCCTTTATTTGCCCCACTCTCCTAATCTTAAACTATATACTCTTTCATACAAATATTATACTTAAACCTAAACCAGGGCAGTAGAAACAGAAAAAGAAAATTATAGATCAATTTCATTAATAAATATAGATACAAAAATCCTAAATTAAATGCTAGGTAAATGATTACAACAATATATTACAAAGATAATATATTATTATCAAAAGGGATTTATACCAGGAATGCAGGGATGATAAATATAAGGAAAACCATGAACAAAATTGATTATATCAATAATAAAATAAAAAAAAATTATATCAGCATATAGCTTTTGACAAATCATTATTGATTAGAGGAATTAAACAATCTTAATATATTATTTTGTATCTACCAAATTGGTTAAAATGATACAAGGGGAACGTGATAATATTGGAGAGGATATGGAAAAATTGGGACACATTCATTGTTGATGGAATTGTAAAATGATCCAACAATTTTGGCAAGCAATATGGAATTCTGTCCTAAGAGTTTTTAAACTAAATATACCCTTTGACCCAGCAATACCACTTTTGATCTCTTTCCAAAGATGATTAGGGTAATAAAGAAAAGAACCTCTATATTATAAAATGTTTTTAGCAGCTTTCTTTGTGATGTCAAAGAACTGAAAATAGCAGGGATGCCTATCAATTGGCAAATGTAAACAAGTTATGGTATATAATTGTGATGGAATACTACTGTGCTATAAGAAATGATAAGCTTGATGATATTAGAAAAAACATGGATAGACATATGAAATGATGAAGGATAAAATGATCAGAATCAAAAGGATACTAAATACAGTTACATCAATATTTTTAAGAATGATTTTGAGTAAGCTATTTTGTCTGTTTTAAATACCCAAATTAATTATAAAAGGCATATGAAGAAAGATATTACTTATATCCAGAGAAAGAACTGGTAAATAGATGTATTGAATAATGTTACATATACACACATATAAGTGTGTATATATACACATATATACATGAACAAAAAATATATACTTGCAAATATGTATGCATATCTATTTGTGTCAGATAGTAGCAATCTCTAGGGTAAAGTGGGAAGAAAAAAATTTCCATTATAATTTTGCTGTGTATTTAAAAAAGAATAGCAAGTTGTATATAGTAAATTTTAGTTTCATGTACAATCATTTTTATTGTACTAAATTATAGAGATCTTTTCTTTATTCCATAAATTGAAAATAAAAAAATATATTATACTTTATAGGAGATTTTAGAGATTTTCAAGATTAATTTTTGAGTATACTTGATTTTAACCTCATAGTTAACCCTTTAGATTTTCAATCAACCAATCAACTCATATATATTAAACACATATTATGTGCCAGAACATCACAGATTGAAAAAAAATTACTAATTATGACTCTAGTAGAATGCTTTTTTGAAGATCTTTTGAAAGTGGGAAAATATAAATAGATTTCATAGATGTCACCTTGTACAACCTCCCACTCTATGTAGGAATTCTGTTCTTTCAAAATGATTTTTATTGGATCACTTCTATTACCAAATTTATTCTCCCCTCTCTTCAAAGACAGAGATTAAATATCTCTTTTTACCAATAAATTAAAGTCAAATGTTCTGGTGCTTAGCTATTAATTAAGAGAATTATGAGCTATCACTGCAACAAAAAATAAAAAGAGAAAGAAAAGGAAGTAGTTCAATAAGTCATATCAAGATACCACCTGATTTTTACATACCTAATGTTTCATTTTCCTAATCCTTCATCCATCCAGTGAAGGCACATTTTCTAATTTTTTTCTTCAAAGATAATCTCAATAATTAAAATCAAATAGCAATCAGTTTATTCCCCCACTTACCCAATCTTTCCATTTATATTGCTATACTAATTAAGTATATTGTTTTCTTGATTCTTCCTCCTTTCTCTTGTATTAGTTCATAGCAATCTTCTCATGATTGAGGGTTTTATGTATATTTTATGTATAAAATCTTCATAATTTCATGAATATTAGATTAACAGTAAAAGAAATTTTTATTTTTGACTTGAGCTCAGAATCAAAAATAGAAATCTCTTTTATTGTTAATTTAATAGGTAAATCAATCTCTCTCTCTTTCTCTCTCTCTCTCTCCCTCTCTCTCTTTCTCTCTCGCTCTGGGATAGAATTCTTAGAGTCTTCTAAGTGAGCCTTGCCTTTATGACATTTTTTTTTCTAACAGGGAAACAGTGTGGTATAATGGAAAGATTAATTATAATTAATTATATATTACATTTATAAATGCATATATAATTAATAAAAATTGTTTTAAGAGTCAAGAAATTTGCTCTTTAATCTCTGCCACCAACTAACTATGTTGGAGAAATCGCTCAATCTCTTTAGGTGTCAAGTCTCTTATTGGTAAAATGAAGGAATTAAATTAGATTACCTAAAAAGTACTTTCCAATTCTAACATTTTATCATTGAATTAGTTTTACTTCCAAATTGTGAATCAAAAAATTGATTTTTTAATTTATACTACTTGTATAAATGAACGGGTATTTTACATTTCTCCTTCAAGAAGTTTCATGCACAGAGCAGTTCTGCTTATTTTTATATTGTGTCTGTTATTAGTGCTGAATGTGACTATCCATTGTCCATATTGAACCTGACCTTTGCAGTCTTGGATCCCACCTGGGGCCAGCATAAAAATAAATAAGGAAACCTTTGATGTCTTCCTGTGTTTATACAGCATGGGAGTATGAAGGGGAGGAACAGGGACTCAGATACTCCCTATATCAAACACAGGCAACCAATATTGTATGTACTCTTCACTCTCAGGTTAATCTCCTCATTGTCCCAATAAAACCCCATGACTTTATATATGCTGCTCCAACTGAAATGTCTTTCTCTTCCCTCCATTTTTTTCATTTCTATCTATCCTTCATGAGCTATTCCATGAAGCCTTCTCTGACTAATACTATATTTGTGGTTCTCCTTTTTCTATGATATTGCATTCACAGCTTATATCAGTCTAATTCAATATATTCATTGTTTATTTTTTACAGTGGTTTCATCTGAGTCACCTGTTTCTTGAACTTTATGAGGGAACTCATGTCTTACTCTATGTCTTCCATAAACTTCTAACTGTGCTGAGCATGAAGTGTTTGCTCAGTAAATGCTTGAAGGCATGGAATTGGGGGTACTATGTCTATAATGTCAGATTTTTAAAATGTGTTGGCTAGGTTGTATTGAATTTATTTCCCCTCTCTTTTTATTCTTTGTTTTAAGGAATTACTCTCTTGTAGAAATGAGATACATTGAGAATGTAGATTCTATAAAAAGAAAAGATATCAAAAAATTTATTAAAGAAAATATCTCTTGGGTGATGGAAGGTTTCGTGTCCCAAAGGGAAGATTGGTGGTCCCTTGAAAAAAGCAAAAAATAACAGGATAGCTGATGGATACTCTGTATACTCCATTGATATCCACTGACAAAAGGCAAGAAAAAATGAAAACAGTTCCCAGCAACTTGAATGGATCCTAGGTATTCAATTTATTGGAAAATGTGAGCAAAGACTATACAAGATTGGCAATAATGGATAGGTTATGTTATATACATTGGAAGGAATACTCATATTGATGGGATTATAAATTCATTTGAGTATTTATTCAGATATGATATATTTATGCATTGTTTTCTCTGCTGTGATTCTCCTCCATAGACCACCAACTTAGCCAACTCTGATGCTCAGAACCTTTTATTTCTATGCTAAATAAATGTGATAGAATAGGAAACACACCAGTTAGGAGACTTGGGTTCAATCTCCTATCTTTCCAGTTAACCACAGATATGATCCCATAGCTAAATCCCTAAATCTCTCTGTGGATCAGTTTTTTTTTCATATATAAAGTAGGAGTGGAATGGGTTGAAAATTGTATCAGATTATTTCTCTGATTGTTCCCACCTCTTAATTCATGATCCTACAATAAGAGTGTATAGAATGACTTGCTTGAGCAGTTGTGAAGTAGAAAGAGTAGAAACATAGAGGTTTGGGGTGAAGCTCCCTCTTTTCTGTACCTATAAGGGCACATTGCCAGATGTATCACAGACTGTAAGGGCATAATGAAGCCCAAGGTGCACAGAAACATACAATGTGACCTTGTTTTAGAGCACTTGTTTCTTCAGAAACCTTCCATGTAATGAAAGGATTCTGTAGTCCCAATAAAATACCTGTAGAAATTCCCAGGTTGATCGAGAGTCCCAGGTTGAGAAAAATCTGTGACCAAAATTTTCCGAGTCTTGCCTCATTCCAAAGTTCACATGTTTTGAAAAGAATCAACCAACCCATTCAGTCAGACTTTATAAGAGGGTAGGGGTGGAGTTTGCTAATTACGCTTGTTCCATTTCTGAGATGCAAAACCCTTATAGAACTGCAACAAAATATAACTTGTGAACATTTGAAAGCATATAAATGATACTTTTGTAGCAGGGAGAGAAGGAACATATGGCCTAAGTATGACATGTCAAAGGACTTAGTAAGGACCCCAACTCCAAAGAATATGGCATATTCACAAAAGGAATAAATCACAAAGATAACTTGAGTCATTATTGCATTTTCCTTAACTGGATTGTCTTCAATGTTCAACTTAAAGTCATAAGGCTTGCCTGTTCTATAGCTCCTTTATGCATATATGCATATTCCCAGTTTTGCATGTGAACATACATAACACAGTAGCTTAGTGAAATCACCATAGAGTACAAATATTTCTACCCATACTTGGGTTCTCAGGCATGTTTCTTTTATTCTCCATTCCCATGCCCTGTCCAATATGAGCCACTGTACAAAACTCTAGCACAAACTTGGCAATAAGGCTGCATTCAGTCTTTTTTTTTTTATATTAAATTCCTTCATTCAGCTGTATCTGTTTTAGGGATACTAAATAGTTTTGCACTCAACTATCTTACTTCCTTAGGCTATTAAAAACTCATGGAAAGCTCATAATTTATCAGGCAATGAAAAATAACTGAGATTGCCATGTTTTCCCCAGTGTGAAGGTTCTCTGGAGTCCAGGATCATGTTTATAGCATATTGTATCACTACTTACCATTTCCTTATATGTTGAGAGGAATATGCTTAGAACATTCACCTATCCAAATGATAAAACACTTAAATTTTTTTCCAAAATGTTTTATCTCATCTGATCTTTCAAACAATGAAGCATATATTCAGAAGCCAAGGTGACTTCTGAAAGAGAAAATGAGACTTTGAGGGTCAAAAAATTTATCCAACCTCATGCTACTAGTTGAGAGAAAATCTGAGACTAGACCTTGTCTCTATGTTCTTAGCCCAGTAAGCATTGCAAGTCACTTAACCTCTTTGAACCTCAGTTTCCTTATCTGTAGGGGATAATAATAGCATCTGCCTCACAGGTTATTGTGATGATCACATGAGATAACGTATGTAAAACACTCTATAAATTCAAGTTAGTGCTATTATTACCAGCGTTTGTTAAACCAATGAATAAAAAAAGTGTTTACTGTGTTCCAAGAAACATAGTAAAGTAGATTGAACAGACTTTTTCAATAGTAGTGACAATATTGATTTGATTATGTATATAGAACTAAAAAGCAGGATAAAATATGGTGGATTCTATTATTTAGTAGAATTCTTTCAGATAGGAATTAAATCATTGATGCTTACTAAGATCTTAGACCCTCTGATGTAGTAGTTGAATGTAAAATTTCTTGAGATTCAGCTAGGATTACCTTAGAGTTAGAGGAATTGAAGAATTGAAGGGTGTCTGGGAAGGGAATTTTATCAATTAAAGACATCCCCCCCTTGCAATGTAGAACATCTATGAATTCACTGGGGTGGGGCGGTGTGAGGGAATATTCTTTCCATTGAAGTGGATCATATACCCTCTGTCTTAGAATAAGGATTCTTAACCTGGGGACTACAGACCCTTTATGGGTAGATTTTAGGGGGTTTCTGAAATTGATTGGAGGAAAAATTACATGTTTATTTTTACTAACTTCTGGTTTCCATTGTTATCCTATTTATTTTAAGCATTTAAAACTAGGAGTCAACCATAGAGAAAAGGTTATAAATCTCTGCCTTGGAGATGCTCCTCATGAATCAATATGCCTTGAAAACTTAAACACATAAACAAAAAATCTAAATCCATCTGTTGGTGAGGAGCCTTTCTAAATTTAGAAGATCCAGCACTTTGATTATATGTATCCATGTAACTACATATATACATATATATATAATACATGCAAGTTTATACACACACACACACACACAACACACACTCATTCACCACCCACTGTCCATCACTCAAAAGTCTTTCCAGTTTGTTGAAACCTGCTAGAGCTGGCAGAGCTTTCAAGAATGCAGGGCTACTTGAATGACATGCTGAAGCATTGGCTTTAGACTTGAGTAGGTATTCACTAAATAGATGGCTAACATTCAACCACTTGCATTTTCTTAGAATATTTGAACCTTAAATCGCTTGATGGTAAAATTACCTATATGTTTCTAGGGAGCAGCCAGTCTTGTAAAACAGCCCTGTCCTCAAGCTTGGACCCATCAACAATATTCAAAGCCTATTAATTTTTTCAGCTCTTAAATATTGAAATCCAATTCAAATTTTACTCAGAAGATTTTGATTATTCACCTGGGGCAACAATGTTTGGTTTGGTTTGGTATGGTTTTCCTAGTTAAATGTAGATTACAAGTAACTCCTCCAAAGTTACTCATGTGTTTGTTGGAATCATAAATTCAACCCCTGGTCTTTGCCCCAGATAAGTTCTGTCTCATCTCATACTGTGATTCCCAAATGGCAATGGAGGAATTAGGAATGGACCCCCTCTTTTTTTCCAGTGGGATGCACTAAGGATCTTTGTCACATTTTAGCTGAAAGCTTATTCTGGAGATTAAAAGAACCAAGAAACTTTCTATAGCATTTTGTATGAGTACTGTCTCAGAGGATATATGTGTATTTGTGTACTTGTCTACAAAGTGTTCTCCATGTTGCCAGGGAATAGCCAGATCTAGTTGCAGAACTTTGCATTTAGCTAGATCTTTCTTCAGTTCCCTTGAACGCCCATCAACAATTGATTCATCATAAGGAAATGCATATTAAACATGTTATTATACATGGCATTATAATAATCCTTAAGCAAAAACATCATCTTGGTCCCATTTTCTATCTTCTAAACATTTAATACCTAAAATTGATATGGATACAGATAAATATTTGAATTTTTTTTAAAAAATCTGTATTCTTCTTTCATATGTATTAATATAAGTTTCAGAATTAAAACAAAAATTCTGCCTTTAAAAACTTTAAAAATAGCTATTTAAAAATTAAAAAATATCAGGTTTCAAAGGGGAGTAGGGTGATAAGAGTGGGGCGGGAGGAGAAATCTCCTAATCGGAAAAAAGGTAGTAACATTACACGGATATGTTCAAAATATGGTAATATTCTTCCTTTTCTTTTTCTTTTCTCATATGAAGAACTTAGATATTGGAATATAATTTATATAACAAATATAGCTATTTGTTCAACTCCTCAGGCTCTGAGTGATTTATTGTATTATATTGTATTGTATTATTATAGAAGGCTGAGTTTGGAGTCAGAGACCTGAGTTCAAATGTTACCTCAAATACCTCCTAGCTCTATAACTCACTTTACCTTAACTGTTCATAGTTTCCTCAACTATACATAAATGGGGATAATAATAGTATCTTCCTCCCAGAGTTGTAGTGAAGATTAAATGAGATATTTATAACTCCCTTAGCAAATAACCTGACACATAGTAGGTACTTAAATAAATGCTTGTTCCTCTTCTTTTTCCTTTCTCTTCCTCTTCCCCTTATTCCTAAAAACAAATACATCTTTTCTAGGAATAGTTTAGGCAGGCAGCTAATAGTGTCCCTTGGTAACAAAATCAGTGATTGAATGAAAGCTAGGCATAAGGGTTTTTCATGATAAGTTTCTTTGAAACACTAAAGGTAACATTTATATGTGCCTTTGGGAAGGATGACTTACTTGATGAAGAGAATCAGATATTAGATATCTAATGGCCTCATTGAAACCAATCTTTCCTTCAAGTACTCAATCAACATCAGAATGGGTCTAGAAGTTTCTAAACTATTACTCCCTCTCCTTTCAAAACATAGAAGTGCTTCCCATAGTGACTTTGCTTCTCAAATCCTGCCCCACACCATTCCCCCATTAGTCTGGAAGCTCCTTAAGAGGGGAACTAATCCCTAGAATTTAGCACAATACCACATAGTAGGTGCTTAGTAAGTGCTTATTGACTTTCCTCTTGAGTTCTCTGGCTTTGCTAATGTATTCAACAGAGGTCAATATGTTTTGCTTTTATATATTTCCTTTTATTTATTTTTTTAATTTTATTTTATTTGCATAACATATGTGTGGGTAATTCTTCAACAATAACCCTTACACAGCTTTCCCTTACAAATTTTTCCCCCAACTTCCCCACCCCTCCCCTAGATGGCAGGATATCCACTACATGTTAATTATGTTAAAATATTGGCAAATACAATATATGTATTATGTATTTCCTTTTAAAACAAGATGATATGCACATAATTATTTAAAAAATAAACCTACAGGTGGAGATGGGGGTGGTAGAAGAGTGGGGAACAGCTTGTTTTTCAAGAAAGGTCAGAAATTTTTCTATACCTTTAAATCCTGGTAAGGAAGCAATATAGGCAACTGGCAAAAGGCAGGATCTACAAGTCATATAGATCTGCCTAGGCCATACTAGCTATGCTACCATGGATCAGGGTCTTAGGGATTTCTCTAAGAATGTCTTCTAGAGAATAGTTAGAACAATCTCCACAAACTTTTTTTTAAAAAATTATCAAAATTTTATTATTTAGCACTTACAGCAGGGTTATGGTAGCAATCAAAAAGAAAATTTTCTAAGTTTTCAGGGACATTTTCAGATACTCCCCATTTTCTTAATAGGAAATTATAGGATTTTAGGATATTCCAATATAGGATACTAAGTCTTAGTTCTTCTCTTTTTTTTTTCCATCTTTCTGACCTCCTTTCTACTTAGACTTTTTCTATAGAATCAATAGCTTTTTGCCTAGAGATGTTTTCTCATTTCTCTCTTAATGAATCTAGTCTGGCAACTAGATTATCAACCCTTGGCTTCTAGGTCCATAGGACTTGTCAGACAATGATTGCTCTTTTAACTCTGATTCCCTGATCTTCCATGTATTTTCTTTTCTTCCTGCCTATGACTTTGGGAAAAGCCTGCCTGATTCCTCCAGTCTCTTGGAGTTGCTGCGAATATCTTTATTTGTAGTCACCTTTTCTCTATTCAATGGCTCTGAACTGGCATTTAGAACTGCCCTCTGTGAGAACCACCATCACCTGATACCAAATCACATCTGACCTATGACTCAAAACATAGAGGGGTAATTAACGAATATGATGGAATCAAATTTCAAAATTATTTCAGCCTTGTTGACAACCATGTCTAAATCCAAGAATAACAAATTTTACAGTGATAAATATAAAGTTCAGTATTTTTATTTAAAAATCTATTGAAAAGGATACCTGAGATAATTGGATTGGTAGCAGTTCATATGAAAATGGTATTGAAATTTTGGTTGGTCAAAAAGCTTAATGTTAGACAAAAATCTAGATGCTAAAAACATAATTTGATTTTCAGTAGACATGGAATGTTTTAATGAATAGATATAATAATTCTATCATGCATTACTCTGGATAATAATAGCATCTGTCTCACAGGTTATTGTGATGATCACATGAGATAACGTATGTAAAACTCTGGCCAAATGCCATCTGGAATGTTATCATCTATTTGTAATCATTAAATTGTAAAGGGTAGATTAGCAAGTTATAAAATAGAGGAGGGTTATCAAGATAGTGAGGGATCTTGAACGCCTATCATATCAGTAATGTTTGAACAATAATAATAGCTCCTGTATACGTAAGGCTACACAAAGTTTTTACCTCACAACAATCTTTTTAGGTAGATGGTCTAACTATTTGTAAATTCCCTTATCTTATAGATGTGGAAACAGGTTTAGAGAGGTTATGTTACTAGTTCAAGGATACACAGTTAGAAAATGACAGAATATAAATTCACTCTAAGTTTTTTGGTATTTCCAATTCTACTATACTATGGTAGGACAGCTAGGTGGCATGGTGGATAGAGTGTCAGGTCTGGAGTCAAGAAGACTCATTTTCTTGAGTTCAAATACAGCCTCAGATACTTATTAGCTGTGTGACCCTGGGTAGGTAGGTCATTTCATCCTATTTGCCTTATATATAAAATGATCTGGAAAGGGAAATGGCAAAGCATTATACTATCTTTGCTAAGAAAATCCCAAATGGAATCACAGAGAATGATATATGACTGAAAACAACTGAACCACAATCAACATATCATATTCACTTATTAGAAGGCAAGGATGTTTAGCCTAGAAAACAGAAGATGAATGAGAATGATACAATCATAAGTCTAAGAACTCAAAGGTGTCTCAGAGATGATCTGGTTTATCTTTCTCATTTTATAGATGAGCACATGAAGGCCTAAAGAGGTTGTGTAATTTATACAAGATCAGAGAGTTAGTAAAAGACAGGTTATAAATCCAGGTAGTCCAACTCTAGAGCCAAGTGTTCTTCTCATTCAACAACAATTTCTACAGGTATTTCATGGCCTGTCACATGAAAGACAGAGTCCATTTTTTCAGCTTTGTTTTATAGAGCAAAACTAGGATCAAATAGGTAGAAGATTCAGGGAGGCAGAATTTAAGTTATATGAAATAGGGCTGTACTAGAAGACATTTAATAACCAACTCTTGGGGGAGGGGAAATATGCATACAACACACTTTTAAATTAAATCTGAATTATTAACATTTTGTCACCATGTTCTTGTCTTGAAAATTAATGAAATAATAAATCAAGAACTGATTTATAGCATTTGTTGATTTCTGATGTATAAATTCTTACCCTGAAAATTGAACAACTGGCTCTCCAGAGTTGGTTTGAGCTGGCAGCACTGAATTTGAGACTTTCAAATAATTAAAGCTTTTCAAAAATTGTATGAAGCTATCCTGGATAAATTGCAAACTCTTTCACTGAAGATGATGCATGTATGTTGTGTCCAGACTAGCTCTCTGGACGACCTCGGTACCAGCCCAAGTCCTTGGTCTTATTGGAGGAGTGATGAGGCGAAACTGACATAAATAGTCAAACATGGAGTCCTTTTATTCCAAATTTTCTCAGCCTTATATACCCTAATACCTTTATATAATCAAAGCAACACAGCACATGGGCTAACTATATACTAAGCATTTGGGATCACATGAACAACTTGCTATTGTATGTAGATGACTCTTTGCCAGTTGCTATCACACTGCTTTAATTACAACACAGATTGTCACTGTCCTGTTCCTGACTTCTCAGGAAGGCTGAGTGGAGATGGGGAGGCAAACCAGACATTGTCAGCAGGTTCTTCTGGGCTGAAGGGTCTCATACCTCACCCAGAGTTCCCCCACTATCTGTGGCCCTCTATATCTCTATATATGTATATCTATATATACATGTGTACATACACACACACACATATGGGATACTATAGAAGAGATTCTTGAATTGGGTGGGTAGCTGGACTAAATGACATGAAAGTTTCCTACTGACTCTAAGATTCTATCATTTTGTGATTGTCTTAATATTGTATTAATTTGCACTAGATTGCCTTCCTTTAGATGTTCTATATAACCTTATAAAACATCTTCCCATAAATATTGAAAATATTAACTGAAATAAAAAGAGATACTATTACTCTAAATTAATTCCACAAATTTATTGATAACAAAAGCACATCACTAGTAACTGACAAAATTTCTTTCTGGGAAAAAATGCTAAATTCAGACTAAATAAAGAATCTCAATATGAGATTATGTTATGGGAAAACTATTAGGATAAAATTGGAAAATTCTATCAGTTGAAATACAAGCAGATTAATATTTTCACTCAATTTTCCCATAAATTGAAATTGACCAGATATTTCTGTATCTGAAAGATGCTATGGAGAACTGAGATAATTATCTGAAAAAAAAAAAGAAGAAGCAAAGGCACTTTAGTGTTGTTGCACATTCTAGATTTTTTTCTGGTGAGTTTGGGTAGTTTATTTTTGGCCTGAATTACCTTCGTAATTATATCAATTTTTCTTTTCTCTTTGGATACAGACATTCAGCCCAAGTTTCCTCAAGTAGTTTTAGAGAATGGTATCTGTTTCTCTTTCCAAATCAAATCAGTGAACTGATTTTAATTTGTTCTTGTCTGTAAAAGCTAATAATTGCATTGTGTTTTTTTTCCATTTCTTTATATTTACTTATTTACCTCCCCCAAACCCTCAACTTTTCCTCCACAGGTGTTCTGTTACTACACAGGGTTGTAAGAAAGATATGAAGATGCAGAGAGAATGATTCTCTTTTCTCTTCCCACCTTGCACCTTAGAGATAATAATAACTAACCAAGATAAACAAAATTTCTAAGTACAAAGATGACCTTTTACATACAATAAGATTAAACTTAAACTTTGAATGGAGAATTTCATTCACTAGAAATTAAATCAGATTTTTGACTGAGAAAACTAGGATTTTAAAATATTGTTTTCATTCTTGCAGGGAAAAAGGAGAAAACATTCCTTTCTGGTGGCAGCAAGATCACAAAAGAGCACCCCAACTGTCTCTTTGCTTTTATCTGGTGCAAAAGACACAAAAGAACATTCCCCTGCAATGAATTCAAATGGTACAATGAGGAGTCAAGCTGACAGAATAGTGACTCTCGATGCTGGCTGTTACAGAGGGTACATAACCTCTATTTATCAATGTACCATGAAGCCCTACCCCTTACCCTTCACCCCTCACCTTCTTTTCCCTACTCCCATCCCCAACTGAAAAAAAGCTTTAGACAAAAGAGCTGTGTATATTTTAAAAATATGTTTTAAGGGGGCTGTTCATTACACCATATCTATTTCTTATTTTTCTCTGCTCCAACTGCTTAACATTGAACTCTCTCTCATAACAAAAAAAAAAGATAAGCAAAACCAAGTTGAAATAAGTAGCCATGTTTGAATATTGATGTAACTTTTCACATGCAATATCAACCACCTCTTTACAAAGAGGAGAGAAGTTTCATTCTCTGATCTGGTGAACTACTTCAATTCATGTGTCTTTTAGTACTGCTTTCATTTATATTATTGCATTCTTCTTTTATATATTGTTCTCCTAGTGCTGGTCATATGAGTATTCCCAATTAAGATCTGGCTCAGATGTTTTTCTGAGATTTTATTTTTTTATTTTATTTTATTTTATTTTTTTTTGCACAGTGGATGGAGTGCTGGGCCTAGAGTCTTCCTCAGTTCAAATCAGCCTTTGGATATTACTAGCAGTGTGATTTGGGCAAGTTACTTAGCCCTGTTTGCCTCAGTTTCTTCATCTGTAAAATGAAGTGGAGAAAGAAATGGCAAACCATTTTAGTATCTTTGATAAGAAAACCCCAAATGATCAGGTGCCCTTTGGTATTATTTTCATTTATGTTATTGTATTATGTTATTGTATTTTTTCTATATTGCTCTCTTAGGTATTTCATATGAGTGCTTCCAAATAAGCTTTGGCTCAATTGCCTTTTAATTTTGTTTTCATTTATATTATTGTATTTTTTTCTACATTATTTCTCTTGATTGGTTCATATGCACTTTCCCAAATAAGCTTTGATTCGGGTACCCTTTCGTATTGTTTTCATTTTTTGTAGTCTTTTCTGTATTGTTCTAATCAGTTTTTTTCCCTGAATTCTGAGAGGGGCACGTATTAATTATCCAAAATGGTAAAGAGACTACCTCCAGAAATCTAGGTCATTACTAGTGACTTTACTGCCTTCCAGAAGTTTGCTAGGGCTGTTGACAACATCAGTTTACAAGGAGAGAAATTATGTGGAGGAAAAAAATCCCATTTCCTCTTCAGAAGATAGAGAATGAATATTTGAGATGGGGTTAGGAAAGAATGGAATGTGAGTCAATACAGTAATTTTGTTTTTCTCTAATTGGCATTTTAGTCTTTTGATAGTTTACTGAAACTAAAATAATATATGAAACAATTTATCTCAAGTTCAAGTGCAGCATTACTCAGGCAGATCATGTAGATCAGGCTGTAAATCTTTCCAGACTCATAAAAAATGTACAATATGTGCCTGCCGTTATTTTAAACAGCTCCAAAGTGCTTTATAAGCAGTTTCAACCTCACAATTCAGAAAGGTAGGTAAACATTAATATCCCAATTTTACAGGTAGATAAACAAGCACAGAGAGGTTAAGTGATTTGCCTGGGGCCACAGAGGAAGTCTGAGATTGAATCTGGAACAGAATTTATGCT
>JAJPUD010001997.1:250117-288548 GCA_023553655.1 Myrmecobius fasciatus
TTTCTTTCTTTCTTTCTTTCTTTCTTTCTTTCTTTCTTTCTTTCTTTCTTTCTTTCTTTCTTTCTTTCTTTCTTTCTTTCTTTCTTTCTTTCTTTCTTTCTTTCTTTCTTTCTTTCTTTCTTTCTTTCTTTCTTTCTTTCTTTCTTTCTTTCTTTCTTTCTTTCTTTCTTTCTTTCTTTCTTTCTTTCTTTCTTTCTTTCCTTTCTTCCTTCCCCCTGTCCTCCCTCTCTTCCTTCCTTCCTTCCTTTTTTTCTTTTTTTCTTCCTTTCTTCATTCCTTTTTTCTTTTCTTTTTTTTCCAGGAGAGATTGGTAGTTGTGTCCTTTATCTCACTTCATCCACAAATGCCTCCCAGGAAGTGAGGCAGCAACAGTCAGAGCACTCGTTCTTCTCCTCTGACTTAGAAAGTGCCTTCTTCAGAAATTTCCTCCCAATTGGTGGCCTCTTTTGTGATGTCTGATTCGACAACTTTCTCTACCTGCAACTAACAAAACTGGGTCAGCTCAATGAAACTTCCATTTATATGCACAGTCAAATTAAATTTGCCCAAGCCTTTGAAAGCTTACATCTGTTGAGTACACAATTTGTATTGCCATTTGTTCCACAGATGTGTAACAAGACAAATACCTGTCCAGGCTTACATGGGATTCAGAAATGCATACGTTAATCATGTTGGTGGAAAGAGGTTAAGGGAAATACAATAAATCAGCCTCCAAATGGTTTCACTTGGAAAGGTCTGGGAGAACAGGGTTATTTTTATCCAAGGATGCTTTTAATTTGAATCAAAAATGCTTTACCACATGTTCCGCCAGGAGTTCAAAAGGATTGGTAACAAACATTTAATCTTTTTTATTCTGGGATTGGCGCTAAGCCCTCATCAAAAAGCGTATGCAGTCAAACAGCTTATCTCCACTGAGCTGTTTCCCTTAATGTGTTCCTAATTATAATCCTACATATTGCTCACTGTGGCCGATTGAACAATATGGCAGTCATTTCTTTGCAGGCCTCCCTGTTCTTTGAACTGTGAGTACAGAGGACTAGAACAGAACCAGATCAATGGGATTTGAGTGCTGGCGAATCAAGCCAGATGCAATCTTAGGAGAATGCATTTCCAGCTGTTCTCCAGAAAGGGCCTTGAGCAGACAGCTGGGGACTTGTATTATTAGTATTATTGTTATTATATTCACAGAATGTATCCAACTTCTTTTAGGAAGGAGGCAACTATTCTTTTCTCTTTCTAAATCACCCTCATCATAGATTCTCTTAAGTGCTTTTAAAAACAGAGAAGCTTAATACATAAAAGCACAGGACTGATGAGAGAAAACGAAGTTATACTATTTGAACTATACCCTGTATTTTAAAATGTTATATTGTTTCTAACTAAAAGCATTCTATAATGTTCAATTTTAAAAATATAACATGCTTGCACTGTTTTCCTGTGATTAAGTGGGGGTGAGGTGGGATGGAGTGAGATGCAACATTATTCTGACTTTTCTGGTCAAGACACTAAAAGAGAGACAGACTGATGATGTTCTTGGTAGTCATAGCCACTGGCAGACCTGAAAATAGACTCCAAATTCCTTTGATTTTGAGGTCAGTATTCTGTCTGCCACCACTAGCTGACTTAAGTAGTCTTAAAGATAAGTAAATTCACAGAGATTATATAGTGGAATGAGCACCACATTTAGACTCCAAGGCCTAGATTCAATTTTTACTTATATTTATGGTCATTTAACCTCTCCGAGCCTCAGTTTGCTCCTCTATTATTTGGAGATAGAGGTAAATAATGAATTGACTACTTTTTGCTAGGATCAAATGTAATCATGTATATGAAAAAGTATCATATTTATAAAGTACTATTTAACTATGAATTGTTAGCAAGGTTATAGCGTTTCCTCCATAGAGACTTTCCTTATACCTTTCCTGTTCCTTCCCCACTCCCATTGTTGAATTCTCTCTCCCTCCTTAAATTTCTTTGTGTTTATTTAAAAATAAAATCTTAAATTTAATTTATGGAATAAAAGAAGCATTTTCATAACAGTAAAATAAAAAGATGATTGTACATGAAACTACAAATCTACTATGCACAACCTTCTATACCTTTTCAAACATACCACAAAATGATCATGTCCATTTTTCCTTTTTTTTTCTTCCCTACCCCCAACCTCACTCTAGAGAGATCTGCTATTCAATATAAATAGGTATATACATATACATATGTGTATGTGTATGTGTTTGTGTATGTATATATGTGTATGTGTAAAATTGTTCTATACATCTATTTATCACTTCTTTCTCTGCATAAAAACAGCATCTTTCTTCATATGTTCTTTATAGTTAATTTGGATATTTATACTACAAAATAATATAACTTATTCACTCAAAGTCATTCTTAAAATAATATTGATGCTTAATTATTCTCTTGCTTATGAGCATTTCACTTTTCATTATTTCATGTAAGTTTTTCCAGGTTTTTTCTATAATTATCAAGCTCATAATTTATTATAGCATAGTAATATTCCATCACAATCATATAATACAACTTGTTTGGCCATTTACTAATTGATAGGCATCCCTGCAATTTCCATCTTTTTGCTACTACAAAGAGAGCTGCTAAAAACATTTTGGAACAAATAGTAGGTTCTTTTTTCCCCTTAATCGTTTTTGGAAATAGGCCAAGTAATGATATTGCTGGGTCAAAGGATATAGGTAGTTTAATAACTTTTTGTGCATAATTCCAGATTGCTCTTCAAAGTAGCTGAATCATTTTACATTTCTCCCAACAATGAATTAGAGTCACAATTTTCCCAATCCTCTCCAACATTTGTCACTTTCCCCTTCTATCATTTTAGCCAATATGATAGTTTTTATTACTTATCCTAACCTTTTTTATCCCTTCCCCAATAGAATATAAGGGCAGGAAATGAACATATTGTAATTGTCTTTGCATCTCTAATGCTTAGCATAGGACGTTGCACAAAAATCGTAGATTTAGAGCTGGAAGACACCTTAGAGGTCACACATATCTACCCTGTGTGTATTTTTTATGATAAGTAACCTGAGGTCAGGATAGTCTAGATAACTTACCCTGGTTCACATGACTGTAAAGTGCAGAGCTTCTATTTAAACCTGGGTCTTCTGCTCAAAGTCAGTATTCTTTTTTCTACACTAAACTGCAAATAAATTTTTAAAAGATTTAAAATCTAACTGGCAGACAATTCACAAAAAAGTCATTAATAATAAATCCAATTTTATTTAATAAGAATCACAAGTTGAATGGAAGTATTAAAGGAATAGGATCATGACAAAATGTGGTAATAGCAAAATCTAATAAAGCTCAACATTCTTAATTGATAATCTGTGACTGTCAATAATGTATAGTTTGATGGGATATTGGGTGGGGTTGAGACATTACTCATCAGTAATATCTTCTCCCACTGAAAATCATTGAATCTTAACTCATTATATTCTTAACTCTTATTATATTTTTATCTTCTAAGATGCCTCTGTTTTAGCTCATATTGTTCTAATAAAAGCTAATCACAATAGTTAATCTTCCTATAATTCTTAATATGTGCCAGGTACTTAACAACTATCTCATTTGATCCTTACAATAGCCCTGACAGATAGGTGCTATTATTATCCCTATTTTACAGATGGGGAAAGAAAGGGAAACAAAAGTCATGTGACTTACCTAGAATTACTAAGCAAGTACATGTCTGAGATCAGATATGAATTCAGGTCATCCAAGCTCAGCTCTCTACTCACTGCATCACTTTGTAGACCATAAAGGCAGAGAATCCTACAGACTCTTAACTGAAAATCCTGTGGAAGAAATATGTCTATTGTTTAGACATGATATGCAGTAGAAGGGGAGTTATATGAAATAAATATGGAGAGGTAGGGTCAGGGTCAGATTGTAGAGGGCTTTGAAGGCCAAGCTAAGGAGGTTTTGGGGTTTTTTTTGTTTTTTTTTTATTCTTAAGGCAATAGGGAGGCATGAAAGATTTTTAAGCAAGGCATTATAATGATTTAGAGTTGTGGCTATGTGAATGGAGAAAGTGGTGTGAAAACTTATGGAGAAAGAATTATTAAAATTTGACAAAAATTTGATTTGGCAGATGGAAGAAAATGAAAAGCCAAGGAATTCTCCAAACTATAAAGTAACTATAAAGGTGATGGTTCCTTAAAAGAAATGGGGAAATTTGGAAGAGGGTTATATTATTTAAGGAAGATAATGAATTATCTTTTAAAATATCTTTAGTTTGAGATGCCTATGGGAAAACAAGGTGTGACTATCTAGAAAAAGAGATAAACTAATGGAGCTCAGGAGAGAGACTAGAACGGGATGTATAGATTTTGAAAACATTTGCACATAGATGATAATTGAACCCATGGGGCCTGATGAAGTCAGAGAGAGAGAGAGAGAGAGAGAGAGAGAGAGAGAGAGAGAGAGAGAGAGAGAGAGAGAGAGAAAAGGTGGAGGAACGGAAGGAACGGAAGGAGGGAGGGAGAGAGGGAGCAGAAGAGGAAAAAGGAGGGTCTAAAACAGAGATTTGTGGGATATCCATGATTATTTGAAAAAATACAGATGATAAGCCAGGGAAAAAAAAGACAGAAGAATAAGTAAGCAGATATGTAGGAAACAGTAGTGTCATGGAAACCAATAGAGGAGTCCAGGTTGGGAGAAGTAATAATTAAGAGCAGTGTGATCTAAAAGACTCCTGGAGATCTCCAAGACCCTTTCAGAAGATCCATGAGATAAAAAACAATTTTCATAATACTACTAAGATAATTTTATTTTGAATGTGGTAACCATTAATAGATATAAACTACATGTACAAAAGTACTTTTGGTGAAGGTCTTCAGTAATTTTTAAGATTCTAAAGTAGTTATGAAACCAGAAGTTTGAAAATTATTGGATGAGAATATCAAAAGCTGCAGAGGAACAATGAAGAAGGAGGACTAAGGAAAGGCTATAGGATTGAGTAAGAAAAATAGGTTAATAAACTGGGGGAGAATAATTTCAATTGAGTGGTATGCTCATAAACCAAGGGATTGAAAGGTGAAGAAGAGGTAGAAAAGTAGATGTCTTTTTTCTTATAGTTAGGTGGTAAAAGGAAGGAGAAATAAAGAACAATAGTAATAGCTTGAAGGGATGGGTGTTTCAGGTGTAAGTTATTTTTTAAAGGAAAAAAAGAGTAGACATGTTTATAGGCAGCAGGGAGACTGAGAGAAAGGTAGATCATAAGAAAAACAAATTCCTGGGCGAAATGCGGGCACTGAGGTAAGTGGGATGGGAGGAGAAAGGATCAAAGACAAGGGAAAGGGTTTGGACTCATTGATATGGCTCTTTGGTGTGGCTGACTACTAATCTAATGCATCTGTGATTGGTCCAACTATTTTAGAAAAAACTTGGAATTATGCAAAGGAAGTTAAACTGTTTATACCTTTTGAAGGGGAAATGGAGTAAACATTTATTAAGCATCTAATATGTGGTAATCACTGATCATTTGAATTTCAGGTGCTATAATTATCCCCATTTTACAGTTGAATAAACTGAGGTAGTCAGAGGTTAAGAGATTCATTCAGAGTCATATAGCCAATAAGTGTCTGATTACACATTTTAACTCAGATCTTCCTGATTCCATATCCAAAGCCCTATCCTCTGTACCACTCACTTGACTTTTGGCCCCACTGTTGGAACAATAAAAAAAATCATATATAAGCATGTTCATAACAGAATTTAATAGTGATCATAAAAAGCTGATGACGAAGCATATGCTCACAGACTAAACAATAACTAAACAAATTATGATTTATAAACATATTAAAATGTTGTTATAGTATAAGAAATGACAAATAAAAGGAATTCAAAGAAATGGGAAAACTTCAAGAAAACAATTTAGAATAAAGTAATCAGAGACAAAGGAACAGTATGACTACAACTATAAAAATAAACTTAAAACTAAGGGGCAAAACATTTCTGGTCATTTACAATGGTCCCCATGAGTGTATTGTACTGTCAAAGCTAATTAACTTTTTTTTTTGTTTTTCTGATGTGGGGTTAGAGTAGATATTTGTTGGAACATACCATAGAGTTAGAATTGGAAAGGAGCTCAGAGTCATCTTGTTTAACCCTCTCATTTTATAGATGAGAAAGTGGGTCCCAGGGATGTTTAGTGGCTTACTGAATAAGTCATAAAGTTAATAAACATCAAAGAAAGGATTTTTCAATTCTAAAGCAAATGCTTTCCCCACTGTATCATGCTTTCTCCTTCAGTTGTCCCAAGGCAAAATGCTTCAATGCAGTTTTTTAAGGCATTTTATAGAAGTAAAAAGAGATAGAGAAAATAAAAGAGATAAAAACAGAGAAACAGGAAAAAAAGGAGAAAGAGAGAGATGCAGAGAAGTCATTAGGCAGATGAATGAACTGTTCTTTTTAGAATGAGGCCAGATAAAATTCCAAAAAGTTCTATAGAATTGTCCTCTACATGAGGAAGGTGACTTGGCTGCACAATGTTCATAAGGTCATAGATTTAGAACTGCATGAAACCTTAGAGGTCACCTAATCCAATTTCATTACAAATAAAGAAACTGAGGACCAAGGAGGTGAAGAGACTTTAGCTCTCATATGGTAGCAAGTAACAGAGCCAGGACCAAACTCTTAATCAGTGATGCTGAAACCAACCCTTCCCATTATTCTAAAGCACCTCTTTCATTGGGCTCCTCAGACCAAATGTACTGACATTCTATTTAGATTCAAGTTGAAAAGATTTGCTTTTTCTGTTTTTCTTATCTTGCCTTTAACTGTCCCAGATCCACACAGGGGAAGGAGGACACAAATTCACTTTATTAATGTTTTAGACTCTTCCACCCAAATTTCATATTTTTCCCCTATAGCTAAAGAAATGTGCTGAATGGAATACAATTAAATTATAACTACCCTATATCAAAATCAAGCTGTAGGGTCTTGGAATCATGGATTTGACATTGTTGCATAAAATAATGAAAATTAAAAAAATAAAACTCTTACTTCAGTACTAATCACAATTTTAAAACATTAGTTAATATTGATTACTATGGAAAATAAAGATTCTAATGTCATAAATGTTATAATTCTAATGTTATAAATGAAATTATGTTATAAAGCTCAAATGAATTCATGGGAGAGAGGAGGAAGTTATTTTAGTCTAGAAAAGAGTCATCTTTTTTGTCAAAGAATGGAGCAAAAAATGGAAGGGGAAATAATTTGAGAAATATAAAAACATACCTGTGGTATCCCAGCGATATTTAACTTTTTTGCTCAGCAATGCAAATATGTTTTGTCAGTTTAGGAATTATTTATCTTTAATTGTATAGTAGACTGTCATGGACTAGATAAAATTCTTTTTATATCTACCATCCTGTGCCTCAATTCTTTGTATAGAAAATAACAATAAAGTTAATTCAGATCAACAAATATTCATCGTGCACCTGCTTTGTGCCAGGTATTATTAAAGTAGAAAACATGAATTTTAGAGAGAAGTTGGACTGTACCGTGATATGCAATAAATCATCTGCATTTTTATGAAATGGGAAGCTGGCATATTAATAGAGCTCTTAGAAACAGGAAGTGTTGGGGCATGTTTGATTTTTTTCAATTGGGCTACTCAGCCAGGCTTCGTTAACACCTTATAAAAATGAGTTCCTCCTTATTTCCTTAATAGAAAGTGCTAAGAGTCATATTTAGGATGTCCTGTATCAGCTTTAGGAATTCTAAAATGTATTTTGCCCCACTAACCTTTTATCCAAGCAGGCAAATCATCTGGATAAATGAGACCAGTGAGCTTGCTCCCCCAGATCATTCAGATTCTCCCCAACCTACTATCCCCATAGATAATCAGATTCATTTATCCAGATGGTTTCTCGGTTGTGGACTTGATCTAAAGGCAGATTATGCCCCTTCAAAACTGTTGACATAGAAAAGGGTTGCCAGGTCTCATTTATTAGTTTTCAGTCTGTATTTCCTGGAAATGTTCAGCCAGACCTGCACCACAGCAGTCTGCACTGGCCATGTGAAACTTTGGAATGAACAGAAATCTTTGGTGTTTGTGTGGCTGTCACTTTTCTCAGCGATATAATATTAACTAAAGGATGGGATGAAAATGAAAACATTCTGGTGCCTTTCTCTTTCTTGTGGCCCTAACAAGCTACAGCTGTATCCAGGGGCCTGTCATTGAAGGAGGCTTGTCCTGTCCTCTCACAGCAACCTTTTTCAATCAGATCAAAAGGAAATAGATGAGGCAGAAGGTTTTATCATCAAAGCCAATAGAAATCTGTGGGAACCAATATTTCCACCTAGATTGCTTCAGTCTAATCAGACTGAAAAGGTTTTTTTCTGGTAGGAAAGGAGTTGTTAAATCAGCCCATTTGAGAGTTTAGTCATCCCGACAAATTGGGTGGCTCAATGAGTTTATCCAAGAAAATGAATATGGTGTCAAAGGGGTTTGTGCCCCCTGAGCATGCTTTGCGAAGCTGCCAGCTCCTTCCTGCGCCATTGATTTTCAACATTGAGCTAAATTTCCACCCAAGACTGTTTACTTCACACTTTTACTGCAAATAGCACCCGCCAACAATTTCATGAATGAAACCCAATCTTCTACTAGATTGCCTTTTAAGAAATTGCTAGACTGAGTGAAAGAGTATTCTGTCATTCTAGGGAGAAGGTAAATAGAAATGTGTCATTCTGCAGCCATTTAAAAATAAATATTTGGCTTAATTACCTCATCAAAGGGCTGCATTTCAGTCTGAATTGTGTGGTCTTTCAATGGACTGATTTGACTGTTCCACCTTTCATCTAACTGATAGATTCAGAGAGAGCACAAAGAACCCTGAAAAACTTCCTTTTGCATTTTTAAACTCATTTTACATGCTTCAGGATCTCATTTTACTTTAATACTATGTTCATCATTAGCACCTGCATCTGAAGTCATCTAATAAGTGATTTTTTAAAAAGAAATATTAATAGGAAATTATCCCTTCCTGCTTGGACTGCTATAATAACCGTCCATTTGGTCTCTTACATCTAAACTTTTTTCTCTTTATCTCCAAAAGCACTGCCAGATTAATTTTCCTAAAAGTCTGTTTTTATTATGTGAGTCCTTGCTCAATAAACTTCCATCGTTCCTTCTTGCCCATAGGATCAAATCCAAATTCAATCTTTCATCCAAATTCCTTCTCTATTTGAATCTAAACCTGCTTTTCAAGCCTTGTTTTATTTTTTTCCCTTCCAAATGGTCTACATGGTAACTTAAACTGGACTGCTTGTCATATCCTGAACATATCCCTTGCTTTCCTATCTTTCTACCTTTGTTTTTTCCATTACTGATGAATGAAATATGCCTGGAATCAGCTTGGAACCAGCTCAGAAGAGCCAACTGTTAAAATTTTCAGTGTCAGCAAATATGAAAAATCAAGGATCGATTTATTATTTTGTTGATTGTTTAGGATTAGGAAACTGATAGAGAAAACATCAATAGTATGGATTAAACAAAAAAGTCACATTTTTGGAGAGTCGGTTGTTAAATATGTATCAGCATGCCCTTTAATATTATTTTCTTCAATTTCATTTCTTGAAAGTGAACTGGTCCTTATGGAATGCTGCTACCTCCATGAAATTTTCTATGGTGGATGAATAAATGGATGAATGAAATATTTATTAAATCTTTACCATGTAGAAAGCATTGTGCTAAACTTAGGAGATATAAGTAAAGAGCTATTACCTTTTGCTATGGAGTTCACTTTCTCATGAATTCTCAAAGCACTTTTCATTTTTTAATGTGTCCTTTAGTTATCACTATATCTATCATCTCTTATGGTATTTAGAACTAGAAATGACCATAGGAGTTAGCTTTGAGTCTACAAATGTATAGATTAACTTCCCCAGGGATAAAGGATACAGAGATCCAGGTCTAGAGTGCAGGATCCTGACAACAACTCTGAGAGATAGTGCTATTATTTACAGATTATTTATAAATATTATTTACAGATGAAGAAACTGAGATAAACAGAAGTTAAGTGTGTTGCCCATGACCACTTAGCTAAAAGCTCTTCTTGAGCTTCAGGGCCAATATTCTAGTAGAGTTCTAGTGTTTTAGAAGAGATAAGAATAGGGGCTAGACCTGTGATTTCACTATTATAGGGAAGTGACAAATAAGGAAATTCCGTTTACCAATGTTTTGGCATCTTCTCTACAATTTATAATCTTAGAGAACTGCTTACAGAGACTTGTCTAGGGTCACACAATCAACACATTAACAGAGGCAGCATTAGAACTCATGGCTTTCTGGTTCTATACTAGACATAATGTTTGTTTAATTAAATTTCATTACCCCTCCAGTTTATCAGAATTTCTGTATCATACCCTATTCTCTTTTTAATTTATTTATTCTCTGTCAGCTATGAGATTGAATAGTACTTATGTCAGAATACTAATGTCAGACAATAGCTTTGAGTTACTTTTCACAGAGATACTGCAATTTTAACAATTAAGGGAATATGACAATCCAAAGGAATCCAATACAATCAACATCTATTAATTACATATCTACTATATAGCAGTAGGTGTTCAGAAGAGGACTAGAACCTCTGTTGTGAGAATCCTTTTCCTGGCTGCTTATCTACCTTTGGTGTCTACCTGTCACCCAACTCTCATCTGTGACTCCAAGGAGCTGTAGCAGAGGTAGTGGCCACACTCAAATAAAAATGTCTTAATAGATGGACTAAACTAGGTTTAGGATAATTGACAGACCTCAAACCTATATATAAGGTAAATGATGTCTATGTCAAGCATATAAAGATTCTTTCCCTTCCTCCATCCTCCTCACCAGAGAATGGACTGATGAGAAGAGTTTGCTCCAGTGGTCATGATGGTGGCTGAAACAAGTCAGATATTGAAGACAACAAGGTCATCCACTGCCTCTCTGGCCATCATCAGTTATCTTGTTTTTTGTCTTGTTACTAATCAATGACTGGAAGAAAGACTGAGTTGACAACTTTATGCAGATTTGCCTCATTTAAATCCAGTGCATAGACAAGGTAAAATATTAGCTTATGGTGTCATTGGTCCTCTTCAAAAAATGAAGAAGGAACTATGCTAAATGGGTTTACAATGAATAAAAAAAATGATAGGCCCTGTCCAGAAGGAGTTTACAATCTACATGGTGGAGAAGGAGATAATATACAAAAGGAGGCAGAAAAGGTGAGAGTTGGGGTTGGACAACTAGCTCAAAAGCATCTTTCTTCCATGGAGTTGAAATTAGACAGAGCAGCAGATGCAAAGTGGAGTACACCCAAATGTCCAGTTTTTTCTCTCTATAAAGGAAAATATTGGGAAGGATCTGGTACTAAACTTTCTAGCCTTCCAGTGGGAGGAGAGAAAAAACTGAGAGAAGTTTAGTTAGTGAAGTCTTAAATTAGTAGCATGGTCATGAGATTAGAGGGTAGGGAGTTTAATCTGGAAGGGGCATCTTGTTCAGTGGAGTTGAAACAAGGCAGAGCACCTGAAGCCAAGTAGGTTAAGGAATGAATGCCTAAAATAACAATTAGAGAATTATGGTAAGTTAATAGAAAGAGATTTGGGGGGAAGTTAGGTCCTTCTAATAGGCTTTGAATTATACTACATATTTTACATATTTTGGGTCCATAATATGATACTTCTCATTATTAATATTATATTTGAAATTTAAGTAAATTATAAACCAGTAGAAGAAAATTTACTCCAAAACAGGTTATCTGAGAGAAAACATTGCATGTACAAATGGTTGTCCTCAATCTAGGATGCCAGAGTAGGTTTTTACTGTGTGAGGATTGTCCTTTAGGAATATGGTGGAAAACATGGATTCAGAAACCATGAAGCAGGAGCATATGAAAAAGATGGAATGTTGACATGCTCTGACACCTCTTAAGTCACTAGCAGACTATATGAAAATAATAATAATATTTTTAAATTAAAAAAGGAAAGAAATCAAATTTCCTAAATCTGTCATATTGCCTGCTGGTGACTACATATATGTGATCTCTTTCGTCTTCACTGCACTTCTCAGGATGGACAGCAAGGTGGCACAGCAGATAGTACACTTGATCTGAAGTAAGGAAGACTCAGCCATCTTCTTAACTTCAAATCTAGCCTCAGACATTCACTATGTGATGTGACTTATTTGTCTGATTCTTCATGATCCTATTTAGGATTTTCTTTGCAAAGATACTGGGGGTGGGGGCAGTATTTGTCATTTCCTTCTCCAAATCATTTTATAGATGAGGAAATTGTGTCCAGTACGGCTATGGCTAGACATTCCTATGATGAAGATAAGTGTTTTTTTCATTCAACTATCTTATTTTACAGCTGAAAAATCTGAGGTTCAATGATTTGAAGAAGTTTCAGAATTAGAATCAGAAAATGGTAGAAGAAGAATCCTAATCCAAATTTCCCTTCTTCAAGTCCAGGGTTCTTTCCAGTGCACCACACTGATTTTTCTTGTCTAATCTGCTGCTCCTAATCAAGAATGAGTGAAGAAAACTAAATAAACACATTTCTGTCTAAAATCACTTGAGTCAAATCTCTTAAGGCTAATGTAGATGAATTTTGTGACTTTGATTTTGGCTGCCCACAGCCCTGATTTGCTTACTTGATTTCCAGCTATGTTCTGGATAGTTGAAGTTTCCAGATTTGGGGAGGGGAGATAATAAATGAGATATTCCTACATAGACTGAGTTACAAGGCTCTTCATATTGTTTTCATAAACATTCCATTGTAAGCAACAAAAGATCATTTTTAGCTGGTGTAAAGTTAAAATTAAGCTATAATTTCTTTCCTTCCTAATTTGTTTCACTGTGGATAACTCATTCCACACAACCCCATTGGGGAAGGGAAGAAGGAACATGGGGTGTGAAAGTGAAACCACATGATAGGTTTCAGAGACTCCACAGCTCATACAGCCATAACACCTCAACTCTTAGCCCATATGATAGAGGCAATAAGAGTTGACAAGCTATTTAAGGCAGGGTGGGCAGTGGTTGGTACAGTGAACATAGTACATGGCAAGAGGATAGTTGTGGTATGACTTACACCATTAAAACAAGGCTGTGGTCATGGCATCTGTCCAGAAGTTGATGTGAAAAGTGACAACAGTATCCTGCCAAAATCTTGTATTGTCCCACAAGCTTTTCACTTTATTCCAAAGGTCAGAATATACCCACACTTAGCCAAATTGATTTTAACAAATCCTCTCTGAAGAAAAAAAAAAAAAAAAGAACCTTCTTGACATAATAAGTGTTGTGGTGAGGATTTTTTTTTTTCATAGCAAATCTTTGTTGACTAATAGCCTTCCCTAGGAAAGTGTTTGTGTCACTAGATAAAACTGACTGAAAGATTTGATCCAGTACATGGACAATTTTTGCAGCGCAACAATTTATGTGGATGTTTTACAAAAATGGAAATCCACTGTGACATGTATTTGATAATAAAATCATTTCACACTAGAGCATTTGCGCATGAGAGAGTCTAGGCAAGAGAACACTTGGAGTTCAGTGCAATTTGACACCAGTCACCAAGGGCTGGACCCAGCCATGTCTTTGGTCCCTACATCAGTCCAATCAAAGGCCTCTTGTTCCCCCCTCCCATTTCTTCCCCTTTTCTTTCCTTTACTTGCATTAAGCTTCTATATCAATATAGGCTCTACACAGGAAAGAAAGCAAGCTCACAGAAAGAGTAAATAGTCAGTATTCTCAGAGCAGAAAGGGAATTACCCAACTATTAAACACAATTAACAAGTGAAAAATGGACTGAGCTGTTCCAGAGAGATTTTCAATTCTGTCAAATAAAAAAGGAACCAGACTGCAAAGTAAACCCTTATTTTATTAGTTTTGGTTAATGAGTTTTTCCATAACCAGAATTTCCCAAATTTTACTGAATCAATAAAGTCTACATTTGGAAATCTGCTTTGTCCCTCTCACCTCCTTCCCCCTCTACACTTTTCTTTCCCTGGAGGGGTAAAACTTGTTTGCAATCAAGCATTTAGCAATCACCAAAATGTGACAAAATCACTTTCTGCAAAAGTGACATGGTCCACAGATTAAAGCACTGGCTTAGATGAAAGGACTTTAGAAAGCCCCAGTTTTTGAATACAACTTTCCCCAGCTGTCTGAGAGAAAGGATGAAGGTATTTTCCATGAATTTGCCCTAAAGGGCTATGTTGAGGATTCTTCTACCATAGCTTTCCCCTCCAGGGTCCAGAACACCTGCAAAGCCAAAAGAGAGAGAAAATGCTCCTTCTGGCTTGTTCTGAGGGCCTTTCTTAGATTTCTTAGTTCAAATATCTTTTTATACCTCCCTAGTCATTATTTCTTTATTCCAGATCCACAGACTCCATTCCTTCCCCTAACAGCCATAAATTTCCACCTTTGGTTTCAAAAGAGATAGCTCAATTCAATTAAATTCAATAAATACTTAATTAGGTGCCTACTATACTATATGCCAAGCATTAAGCTAGAAACAGTAAAGAATGGCAATCTAAAGGGCTGCCATTAATTGGGGAATGGCAGGACAGGTTACAGTATATAAATTTGATGGAATACTATTGTGCTGTAAGAAATGATCAAGGGGATAGTTTCTTAGAAATTTGGGAAGAATTGTATGATTCAATGCAGAGTGAAGTAAATAGAAGTAGGAAAACAGTTTATATGACAACAATATTATAAAGACAACTTTGAAAGATTTAGGAACTTTGATCAGCATAATGATAAATCATGATTCTAAAGGATTAGTGATGAAACCTGCCTCCTGACAGAGAAGTGAAAGACTCAGAATATAGAATCAGGCATTATTGTGGGCATGATCAATGTGGAAATTTATTTTGTTTGGTTATACATGTTTATAACAAGGATTTTGTTCCTTCTTTCTCAGTGGGAATGGACAGTGGTGATAGGGTAGATTGAGAGGAAAAGAAAGCAGATTTTTGCTGATAAAAAATTACAAATTTTAAAATGTCCCTTTGGAAAAGCTAGTTTACACCAATTAGCTGAATGCTATGGAGGAAGTATATCATATGGGGGTTTATAGCCTAGTGTATCACCTTAAGGTTATCCTTAGACTTATAAGGGAAAGAATAATCAGTTGCTTTCTGGAAATCCAAACTGCCTGTATGAGTTGTGTTTGGGAAAAGTGGGGGGAGGGAGGGAGATAATTAACAATACGAGTAATTGGGAAAGATTGCTTGTTTAGGAAATATTACTTGAGTTAGACTTCTCAAGGTACCACAGATGAAGAAGGAAATTTGAAGATGAAATTAGTAGTTTAGTTGAGTAAAATAACTAAAATCAGAAATAGGATAGGGAATATATTAAATATATTTTTATATACACAATTTTTTTTATAACACAAAGGCACTAGAAATACCTTAATTATATGTACAAATTACAATGGAATTATTATTTTTTGTTTGCTATTTTTGGACAATATATTTAAAGCTGTGTATTTTAGAGAAAATATATATAATTAATTAATTTTTGATTTTGTAAGGGGAAGAAATTTTAAGTTAGATTAAAAGATAGGTTGGAGCAAAATTGTGAATAACTTCAAATGTCCAAAGAGCAATTTATATTTTTCCTCAAAGCAATAGGAAGTCACCAAAGTTTCTTGAGGAGGACAGTGAAGTGGTTAGAAGTGTATTTTAGGAATATCAATTTGGCAGCTATGTGGAGGATAGATTAGAGAGGGGAGAAACTATGGAGTGAGAAATCAATTAGGAGGTTTGTAACAGTCAAACAATGGGTGATAAAGAACTGCACCAGGGTCGTAAATCATGTGAATGGAAAGAGGATAAATGCAAGATATATGGTAGAGGTAGGATTGATAGAATTTAGCTGATTGGATATGAAAGATGAGTGAGAATGAAGAGACAAGAGAATGCCTAAGATAATAAACCCAGGTGACTACAAGGATAGTAGTCCCTCCTTTCACAGAAATAAAGGAGTCTTTCAGTCAGTCAACAATAATAAAAGCTACCTAATGTTAGCTATTATATAGCTTGCAAAGCACTTCACAAATGATATCTCATTTAATCCTTAGAACACTTTGATTATTATCCTCATTTTAATATGATAAAAATGAGAATAGACAGAGTTAAGTGATTTGCCCATGATCACATTGCAAGTAAATGTCTGAGACAGGATTTGAACTCTGGTCTAATTCCAGGGCTAACAGTCTACTCACTATGCCATGTAATTGGCAAATAAATACCTATCCTTACTAAGCACTTACTAAGTGCTGTGAATATAAAGAAAGAACAAAAAAAAAAATTCCTACCTTCAAGGAGCTTATGTTCTAATAGCAGAGATCTGGCAACTCACATAGTCACAATCCTACTTTGGGCCCACATCAGCTCTTGATTGGACCTTCTCATCAAGAACCTTCCAATTAGTCTCAATAACTAAAATATCTCCCTACTCTAATTTGTCTCCTAAGGTAACAAAATGATTTTCCCAAAGCCCATGGTTTCTTTCCACAAGAAGCTCACATCCTACTGGGGATAAAATATGCATAAATCTATATATTTTGGATATATGCAGTGTAAATGAAAAGTAATCTCAGAAGGAAAGCATCAGGAACAGTAAGAACAAAGTCCTCTGGGGCAGCTAGGTGCTGCAGTGGATAGAGCCTAGCCCTGAAGTCAGGTGGATCCGAGTTCAAAATGTGACCTCAGACTCTTAATACTTCTTAGCTGTGTGACCCTAGGCAAGTCACTTAAACCCAATTGCCTCAGCAAAAATTTAAAAAAAAAAAAATTCAAAGTCCTCTTATAAAAGGTGGGATTTAAGCTGAGCCCTGGAGACTGAAGCTGAAGGATTCCATGGAACTAATATAAATAACTTCAGAAATAAAGATGACAAGGAAGCAGATAACAGAGGTGTTAGGAAATGGAGTAAGGCAGAGCATTGTAGATATAGGAGAAAGTCAGTGCTATGCCATGGAGTCTCAACTACATGACATTCTATGTCTTGAATTGGTAGAGGGGAGTAAGTATATGAAGAATGAAAAAGTAGCAAAAGACCGGGTTGTAAAGACTTTAAATGGCAGAGGATTTGTATCTTATCCTGGAGTTATTAGGGAGCCACTAAAGTTCATTGAATAGGGAATTAGAAAAGTCAAGTTGGTAATTGAGTGGAGGATGGAATTATAAAGCAGATACTTAAAAGAGAAGACAAGTTAGAAGGGAGTAATCAGGGAATAGGTGATAAGGGCCTGAACCAGGGTGGTTACTTTGGGAGTAGAGATAAGGGTTCATATAATAGAGATGTGAAATTAGAAACAACAGGATTTAGCAGTGGCTTGAATATGTAGATTGATTGGAAGTAGGGAGTTAGTTAATAACACCAAATTTGGAAGCCTGGGTGATTTAGATGATGGTGGTGTAGTAAAAGTTGATTTTTGTTTGTTTTTTGTTTTCCCTGGATGTGAATAAAAAGGGCAGTGATGGTGGAAACAATGGCTTCTCTTTTGGACATTTTTTGGTGCCTGTGAGACCAAAAGTTAGGTGGTAGTATCTATCTTTTGAGATTGTTTTTCTCCTAAAGAAATGATTACTTTAAAAAAAATAAGCATATAAGGAAAAAAATTTATAGGAAGTGGTTGGTATAAAATATTTAAATTATATGTTAATGTCTAGAAATACTGACTAGAAGTGTATTTGAGAAATGTGACTTTCCAAACATAACATGAGAGGTTAGGACTGAATACATAAATCTGGGAGTAATCTATTTAGAGATAAACATTGAACTCATGCAATCTGATGAGATTATTGAGAGAATGAAGAAGAGGGAATGAAGAGGGTTCTAAATAGTCCTGAGGTATCACCTCACATATGAAACAGAACAAGGATCATCATGGATCAAGTAAGCAAAGGTAACTAAGAAAAGTTAGTCAAAAGGATGTTAGAGCATAAAGAGTTATCTGGTATGACTTCTAAAGATAGTAAAATAAAAACTTTACACTATTCATCCCATTAATTCTGGATTAATAGTATCATTTTTATTTCTGAAGTTATTTTTATTTATTCCATGAGAAATTCACTGCTTAAGTATAGCCTGACTCCTGACATATCTGTCTGTGTTTCTGAAGGAAACAGATTTGACATAGTAAGATCTCAAATGCATAAAAGTACTCATAGATGATTTGGATGAATTCTTTGCACACCATGAGTAATAAGAGTTGGGTATAGGAGGAGCCTTCCACAAACACTGGGAGGAGCATAGGATCTGATTCTACCTCCAAGACTCCAGTAAACCACAAAAACATGTGGATTACTTCCTTCAGAATTGTTATGTGAGCTTGGTCAGGAAATCGGATTCACCTTCTTCTATAAAACAACATTTTTCAAGCAGTGATCCACAATCTTCCAGTTATCTGTGACTTCATTGTCATTGGCTCCCTTACCCAGGTGATCTTGCCACTGTAGCACCTGTGGGTTTGGCAGTGGATGCTGTTGTATCCTGCACCAGGCTTAGACCTCAGGGTTCAGAGGTTTGGCTCTTACTTTCCAGAGCAGGCAGAAAACTTTCAGTTCCACCCTGTAACTTTGGCATGAAGCCAGAATGGGTAAGGAAGTCTTAGAGGTAGAGGAGGCACAGGAGGGGCCCCTATTCCATTCTCTCCCTACACCCCTTGATTGATTGCCCAGAGTCCTGGTCAGTGTAACTTGTTGAGAGCTTTGTGGTCACCCCCTACCTCCTTCAAGCCATTCTTTGGAGGTGTGTTCCAGATGATACTTACGATCATCAGAGAGCCCTATACTAGCACCTTGTTTTCTTTAAAGAATTAGTTCCAAATCTTCTAACCTAACACATAGTCATGTAAGCTGTATGAAAATAGCCTTTACTTTAAGATTCTTCCATAAACCTCTCCCACTGCCATGTCTTTTTAAGCTGGCCAGAGAAAACAAGATTAGGAAAAAATTTTTTCATACCCTAGAAAAGGAAACATCAGTTCTGTGGAATTGGATATTAACCCTTTATGTGTTTATTTATTTTGCCCTTCATCCTACAAATAATCACATTCTCTGCCCTTAACCTTTGCCATATATAACCTGGAATTTATTTTTCCAAACAATGGAAAAATTTCTGTTTGTATTGTGATTCTCTTTATTATTAGGCTTGGCAAAAAGTCTTTCTATCCTTTTGAGTTTTATTTTCTCATAAAGAAATAATTCTTTTAAAAAAATCAATATATAAGGAAAAATTTTAAAGGAAGTGGTTGGTATAAAATATTTAAATTATACATTAATGTCTAGAAAGACTGACTAGAAATGTAGTTGAGAAATGTGACTTCCCAAACATAATATAATCAGTATTGTACATCTCCTGTACCTACTTTGAGAAATGAGTCAAAAAAATCCAAAATATACAAGAATACAACCCTCCCACAATTTATTGATTGGAGAGTCTTCCAGATAATACAAAACACTAAATGGTAGAAACAAAATAACTTCTCTAGCTGCCTGGAATTGAAATGCATAAATTGAAAACAGGAACATCTCTTAATGCTATAGTTGTGAACATTTCTAATGATTTCAATTAAAGTTTTAAGCAGTCTGTCATGCCCAAGGGTCAAATTTAAATTTAAGCTTATGAAGCAGATCCATGTTTTGATATTGGCCTGGAATTCCTAGAGTGTTCTTGCTTACTCTCAGTGAGCATTATATTATCTCATATGATTTTCACAAATTGACATCTTACCCTTGAGGGTCATTTTCTTTTTGATGATCTTATACTTTATTCTGAAAACTTATTATGTAAGTTTACATCTAGATGTATATATATGTGTATATATATACATATGCACATATAGATATATACTTCTATATTTAGATATATTTATTTATTACATATTTATTAGATCTAGAAAAACATAATTTCTCCTGCATTTAGCCTATAATTGTAAATATCCAGATGTTTCTAAGTATGGGGGGAGGGTTGCCTGATGACTGTAATGATTCTGAAACTCAAGATGACTGAGTTCATAAACCTGATCAATGTGTCATTTAACATGTCTCTAATTCAGAATGAGCCAATGAAGTGCATTCCTCATAAGCAGAGCTAGTCTGGTGACATTTGGTCTGGCCTGGTGCCAGTGGAAACTTCTGTTACCAGGGAACCTAGAACACCCCCAGTGGTGGGGTGGAATAGCCAACAGCTGAGCTAAATGTACACACCTGGAGATTTAGTGAGATGGAATAGTTGCATAAAGGATTACTGAAACTCAGCGATCTGAAGTTCTGCTCTAAACTATTAATAACTTTTAAAAAAAGTGTATTAATTTCAGCATCTATATGAGATCTGAATGAAATGGGTTGAATAGAACATAACCACTGTCAACTATTTCATTCCTTACACCTTTTACTTTGCAGCATAGACATTGGAATTTTTAAGTTTTGACTCAGTTAAAAAAATCAATCAGATGCTTCTTCTTTGTTCCCCCCACTTTGCCTCAGCCCTCTCTGCTTGAGTTGAATTCTCCTTCTCCGATGTGTGAATAAAAATTTAAGAGGATAAAGTGGAGATTTTACTCAAAATTTCAAACACGCATGAAATATTTCTTTTGTCACTTTATTTCCTTAATGTATTCATTTGTGGTTACTCACCTTCTCAAAGATCTCCAGGGAACCCTCCAAGTCTGGCTATCTTATGATCTGGAACATGAACCCAGCATAGCCCCAGTAAATTACATCTCAAGTGTTTACTGGCAAATTAGCCCCTCTTGGGCATGAGAGAATGTTTCTGGCTTGAAGTGCCTACATTTTAGACAGTTATTCATATATCAAACATCCCATAATCCTGATTAGGATGTGATGGACTACAGTGGTCTGGGAAGAGGGAAGTTTTGTCTGTTCACTGTGTCGAACAATGCTGAAATGTTTTTTTCCCTGTCCATTCACTTAAACAATGTGCCCTTCTGTACCTCATAAGCACTTAATTTATTCCAACTCTTTGGCCTGACCTGTAATCCCCCTCTCCTTACCCATCTGACCCATCTGTGTTTCATTTACCACTCCTAGGCATCCAAAGAGCCAGGCCCAGGCCCTGTTTGGAACCATTAGACAAAGATTGGCGCTGTTCCCTCTTCCTGCACCGCATCCTCCGCTGAAAAAAATGGCCATCAGATCAGAGAACAGAGCCTGCTTTGTCCCCGACAACCAAGATCTGGAAGTACTTTCAATCATTTGCACTCTATACCCACTCAAACGCATTAATGTGATCAACGTTGGGTCTGTTGTGGGCATTTTTTTTTTTCCAGCAAATAGCTTGCTAACATTCCAGGCATGTACTTCCCTGAAAACAAGACTGAGACACAGGGCCCTGAATATTCAATTGGAAAATCACCAAGAGCGAGAGCTTAGCTTGGCACGGCTGGTGTTGATTCTTAATAAGTGACTTCCTAAAGCTGAGGCATGGGGCTTACAGCTTCAATGACTTGTTTGAAAAATATTTTGTAGGTGCCTCATACCACTTTATTTCCTGTGGTATGCGTCATATTGTGAGCTATTCTGAGCCAGCCTGGTTAAGCACACTAACATTTTTTCCCCCTAGATTGTGGTGTTTAACTAAAAATGTGCTTATACAAGATGAGCTCATAGCTCTGAGTGCTGATGTAGTTTTAACTGCTTGGATACCAATAGCTGTGGGTTGCAAATGTGCTGAAAGGGGGAAAACATATCTCACACTGTCTAAAATGATTCCATGGGCGGTCAAGGTGGCAGGTAGTTCTTTGGGGGGGTGAGGCTGGGGGTGGGAAAGTTTCAAGATTTCAGCACAATAAATACCTTTCATTTTCATTAAAAGGACTGCCTGTTCCTAGCATACTAAAGTAAAGGGTACAGAAGACATCTGGAACACTTGAATAAAATTAACCCTTCTCACTGCTTGAGGTAAAGAACACAACCTAACAGATTTGGTTGTAATCATGAGAAGAACCAATTGCAAAAATTTAACAGACACTTAAAAAAAATGGATGGATTCTTCTAAGACTAAAGCAAGTTGGTTAGAGATAATAGATTGTTATGATAATCAAAAGATGTGAAGGAGGTGAAATTCTCTAATAAATAGTGAATATAATTCTGGGCTTGGAATAAGAAAGGTTGGTTCTTAGACTGACTCAAATACTAACTCTTTCAATGATAGTCTCTGATTCTCCCAGCTATTAGTGGTTCCATCCCAATTTCAACCAAAATCACATTGTTGTATGGTGTATATTGGAAGAAATTAGGAAGTCAGTCAGTACACATTTATGAGAAACCTACTATTAACCAAATATTGTGCTAAGAACAGGAGTCTAAGCACCTATGTAACAAATACTTTATAAATATAAAATCTCATTTGTTTTTCTTCTTATTAATTTTTTTTGTTTGTTGCTGAGACAATTGGGGTTAAATGACTTGCCCAAGGTCACACAGCTAAGAAATATTAAGTGTCTTAGAACAGATTTGAACTCAGGTGCTCCTAACTTTAAAACTGGTGCTCTATCCACTGCACCAACTAGCTGCCCCTGTCTCATTTGATTTTCAAAACAATGCTGAGCAGTGCTATTATTTCCTCATTTTTATAGGTGAAGTAACTGGGGCTAACAGAGTTTTGTTCAGGGTTATCTAGTGTCTCAGTCCATATTTGAACTCAAATCTTGATTCCAGCCTCAGCTGTGATACTAGGTACTTTTCTCTACTTTTATTTACTTATCTGTGTATATGTTGCTCTCCCATCTCCACAGAATATAAGCTGTATTAGGTCAAAGATTGCTTCATTATCAACACTTTTATACATCCTCAATAACTAGTACATAATAGAGGCAGGATTAAATCTTGTTTGAGTTGAATTAAATGAATCACAGACCTGACACTTGCTATGAGAACATAACAAGTCATTTTACTTTTCTTTGAGGTTTTTATTTCCCCCATGTGTAAAATAGGGATTTTCATATCTGTAGTACCTACCTGACAGATTTGTTGTGAGGTCTAAGAATAATAAGGTATAGATCTAGGGTGGCTAGGTAATGCAGTGGCTGGAGTACTGGCCCTAGAGTCAAATTGGGCCTCATACTGGTTGTATGAATCTGGGAAGTCACTTAACCTCAATTGTCTTGCTAAAAAAAATGATAATGTATATGTCTTACTCTGCAAACTCTAAAATTTTTTGACAAAGCATAGAATACTGGACTTGGGATCAGGAAGATATGAGTTTAAATCCAGTTTCAGAAAAAACTTTTAAGTTTTCAAACTTTAAAGAAGTATATAAATGCCAGATATTAAAAATAATAAAAATAAAAAATCATCTTATTCTCATCATTTTTTATGAAATTCAGATATAAACAATGCAAAGGCAAGTCACTTTCTTGCTATTAGTCTTTAAATCTAATGTTTCATGGATTATTGTGTAGATAAAAAATATTTTATGAGCATTTATTTATTTGAATTAAAAATATTTAATTAATTTTATTTTGTTTAAATTTATTTAATATTCAAAACAATTTTTTAACATTTTTTTTAAGATTTTTGAGTTCTAGGCTCTCTCTCTTATCCCCACCCACAATTAAGAAATCACATATGAAGTAATTTAAGACATTTCCATAAAAGTCAAGTTGTGAAAAGATAATCATAGATCTCCCACCCTAATCAAAATAAAAACCCTGAAGAAAAATGAAGTTAAAAATAGAGAAAGAGATAGATAAATAATAGAGAATGCTTCAATCTATATTCAGACTCAATCAGTTCTTTCTCTGGGTATGGATAGGATTTTTCATTGTAAGTCCTTCAGATAAGGTGTGGATGATTGTATTACTGAGAATTACAAAGTCATTTACAGCTGTTCATTCCAGAACATTGATATTACTTCGTATACAATATATTTCACTTTGTTTGTGGAGGACTTTCCAGGGTTTGTTTTTTTTCCCCCTGAGAATATCCTGCTCATCATTTCCCAGAAAACAATACTATTCCATCAGAGAAACTTGCTTCAAATTTTTTTTTTACATTACTATTGTAATTGTATTCCCCACCCCATCCCCGTTTATTCTCTCTCTCCTTTTACCCTGTTCCTCCTCAAAAATAAAACAATATATTAAAAGAAATCATTTAATAGGAGTTTTCCCATGTGAGTTTATTTTCTGTAGACATACTGAAAATATCTCCAGGACAATGCTGATAATACTATGACTACCATAATAATGTGCACTATCCTGTTCCCATATGTTTTAAATTTCATCCTCTAGATCCGTATAGTTTGAATGCTTTCCATTTCATGGAGTGTGGCAATTAAATATATTCGATATTTAAAATGTCATTCTTAAATTTTTATGGAAAAATGTTAGATCCAAGATGTTGTGGGCAAGTTTAATCTGTAATGTGATATTCTAGTTTTAGAATAGTTCATTTGCTGAATTCTCTGGGATATTTGATGAGAATGTATTTGTAATATAGTATTCAAATGTATCATCAATGAGTTTATAGAAGATAGCAAGTTTCTGGTACATGATCAAATCTTTTAGGTATCCAATAGAGGCTAACATTTTGTAACTTGCAGGGGCATGTTACACAGTTTCTATCACTTTATTAAACACACACACACATATACTATGTATATATATCTATGTATACATATATATCTATACATATACACACATATACAAAGAGATTGTGTGTATGTAAAGAGGGAGAAAGAGAGAGAGAGAGAGACAGACAGACAGACAGACATAAATTTGGAATCCTTCAGAAGAATCATGCATTTTCTGGTGTCAATGATCTGATCACAAATCTCTATCAACCTTGTTATTCTTTCTAGAAACAATTTTACCTGATTTGTAGATGCTGGCCATTTTTCAAGATACTTCTTTGTCAACATATTGTTTATTAAGTTCATGCGGCTGCTACCAACTTAGTATCTTTTGATTCTATTCTCCACTGGCTTTATTCAGAAATAAATCATTTTGAGTTCCATAAATCCCATAGCAACCCCTGAAAAGTCTTTACTGTTGTTTTGTAGAATGAGATGTTTGCTCTAAAATTATTTCCATACATTTTCGCCTTACTACTATTATTACTACAACAACAACAACTACTACTACTACTACTACTGCTATTACTGCTGTTACTACTACTACTACTATTAACTACTACTATTACTACTACTACTACTACTACTGCTACTACTGCTACCATTATTACCATCACCACTACTACTACTGCTATTAGTATTACTTTTGCTACTGCTACTACTACTACTACTATTACTGTTACTACTACTATTATCACCACTACTGCTAGTCCTTTTCCTTTCCTGCTGCTACTACTACTACTTCTTCTACTACCACTGCTACCATTACTACCATTAGTACTATTGCTATTACTGCTACTACTATTTTTTACTACTATTGTAATTATTACTATTGCTACTCCTCACCTACTACTACTACTGCTGCTACTACTGCTACTACTATTACTACTACTACTACTACTACTATTACTATTACTACTACTACTATTACTGCTATTACTACTACTACTGCTGCTGCTGCTGCTGATGCTACTACTACTACTACTACTACTACTACTACTACTACTACTACTACTACTACTACTGCTATTAATACTACTACTACTACTGCTACTACTGCTACTACTGTTGCCATTATTACCACCACCACTACTACTATTGCTATTAGTATTACTTTTTTGCTACTGCTACTACTACTACTATTACTGTTACTACTACTATTATCACCACTACTGCTAGTCATTTTCCTTTCCTGCTGCTGCTGCTGCTGCTACTACTACTACTACTACTACTACTACTACTACTACAACTATAACAACTACTACTACTATTACTGCTATTACTACTACTACTACTTCTACTGCTACCATTTTTACCATCACCACTACTACTACTGCTATTATTATTACTTTGCTACTGCTACTGCTATTACTATTACTGTTACTACTACTATTATAACCACTACTGCTAGTCCTTTTCCTTTCCTGATGCTACTACTATTACTTCTTCTACTACCACTACTACCATTAGTACTATTGCTATTATTGCTACTACTATTTTTACTACTACTGTAATTATTACTATTGCTACTCCTCACCTACTACTACTAGTACTGCTGCTGCTACTACTACTACCACTACTGCTACTGCTGCTGCTGCTGCTGCTGCTACTACTACTACTACTACTACTACTACTACTACTACTATTACTACCACTACCACCACCACCACCACCACCATCACCACTACTACCATTACCACTATTACTAAGGATTTAACAATATAAGATGTAACAATAGCTGTAATTTATCTAGTTCTTCAAGGTTTATGTATGTTAAAAAGCCCTTTATGAATGTCATCTTATTTAATCATCACTGCAACTCAGTGAAGTAGATGCTAGTACTACACCCATTTTGCAGATGTAGAAACAGGTTAAGAGAGGTTGCTTGACTTGTCCAGGATTACAGCCGCTGGGAAATGTTCTAGGTTTTGAACATGGGTCTTTCTGACTCCAAGTTCCACCCTCTATCCATTACATCACCTGTTTGTCCAGTGTATAGAGGATTGTGTTTGGCATAAGGAAGACCTGAGTTCTGTCTTTGAAACAAAATTATTTAAACAAATTATTTAATCTCTTCTTGCTTCAACTAACTGACTAAGACAATTTTTCTTTTTATATATGAATTACTTATTTGACTTGGTGGACAGAGTTTCTGCCCCAAATTTCTTATAATAGCTTAGGTCCAGCCCCCAATAATAGCATAATATTATTTCCATATAGCTACTAAGTTTTTTTTTTCATAGCTTAGTGTAGTGGAAAGAGTACTGGATAGGGAGCCAGTAAGACTTGAGTTAAAATTCTGCCTTTGTCTATGTGATTTTGAGCAAATTACTAAACCTGAGGCTCATATGTAAAAAATAATGAACATAACAATAATAATACTTACTTCACAAGATTTGGGTGGGAAAAAATGGGATAATATACATAAAGCAAGTTATGAACTTTAAAGTGCTATATAAATGTTAGCTATTATTATTGATATTACAATGTTGTGTACTTGTTTGGAGGATATATGTTTAGCATAGTAATTCAGCTGTTCATTGGTTTTGCAGTGTGCAAAGCACCATAATACAGAGTGAGTATGAGATCTATTAAATGAGGTATTTGTACTAAATTATTTCTGAGGTACCAACCACCTCCCCTCTTTTGTGATCTGTGGATATTCAATGAATATACACATATTTTGTCTTCTCTTCCCTTCCTCTGGTGAACACTTTCTAGGCCATTTCTAGCATAGATTATGCATCCAATGGGTATTCAATAACTATTAAATGATGAGACATTGTGTATGCCACTGAAGGATGATTTATGTTTCTACAATGGAACCTTTGATAATAAAGAAGAGAGGGACTGATACTCTGAGTGCTGCCTGAGTGGTGTCTGTCTCTTGGGTCAAATCATTTTCCATGGTACCAGGAGCAGCTATGGCAGAATTGCTCTGCCTTTCTGTGGCTCAGGGAACCCACCATGAATGGGGTCTCTACTGGGAAAGAACCACCAACTATTGATTTATAGACATAGAGAAACTGGACAGGAACCAATAATCCATTTAAACCAATTTTGATGTGAAACATTCACCCCTTCTTTTAATATCTCCAGTACATGGTCATTTAGTCTTGTAGACATTTAGGGAGGGAGAACACACATTACTGAGACATTTCAACCCACTTTCAAATAGCTCTGAGTGTTAGTAAGTTTTCCTATATTAAATCAAATCTGCCTCTCAGACCTTTGTGATGGCTTATGAATATGGATAAAGGTGAACCAAACTTGTATTGGCAGGATCAGACATTCAGGGACTGGAAGTGAGTTCAGAGTGCACCCTTGTAATAATTCCAAAAATCCTGCCTCATTTTTGAGAAATTTGTGGGGATGCTAAAGGGCGTTCTATGAAAAGATAGCATGATGTGGGAATAGGGTGCAAGAGTTGGATTCAGGAAGATCTGGGTTCAAAACCTTTCTTAGATATTTGCAACATATGTGACTGTAAAACTGCTTTTTATCTCTAGAGCTTAGTATAGTGCCTGAAAATAGTAGGTGCTTAAGAAATGCTTGATGATTGATAGTTTCTTTGTACCTCAGTTTCCCCACCTTCAAAATGAAGAGGAAGCCTCTAACATCTTTTTTAGCTCTAGAATCTATCATCCTAAGATACTAGGTTTAAACTGGGATCATCTGGAATGTTCTACTATAGATCCTTGTACCTAACCTCCCCCAATTGCCTTAGTCTACATCTCTTTCTCTGTCTGTCTGTCTGTCTCTCGGTGTCCCTCTCTGTGTCTCTCTCTTTGTCTCTGTCTCTGTCTGCCTGGCTGTCTATCTCTCTGTCTCTGATTCTATATCTGTCTCTGTTTTTGTCTCTCTTCCAATAAATCACCATGAGAGGTGGGTGCTGTTATTATCCCCTCTTTACATGTTGTTACTTTTTAAAATGAGTTAATTGGGGTTAAGTAACTTGCACAGGGTCACAAACTAGTGTTAAGTATCTGAGGTCAAATTTGAACCCCAAAAGAATTTTACTCCAGGACTGGAGTTTTATTCATTGTGCCATCTAGCTCCCCCACTCTCCATTCTCACTTTACAATTCTCCTTACTTCTAGGATCAGTGTTCTATTTAATGAATCATATAGCTGTTTTAATATGAGCAAAGTCTACATAGGAGTTTCTCAATATAGATATAGAAAAGACCACAGAGAACATCAAGTCTTACCTCTTCATTTTGAAGATGAGAAAATTGGGGAAAGAGTGGGAGACAGAGAGACATAGAGAGAAACATTTGTCCAAGGTTATAGATAGTGAGTAGCTGGGCTGAGATTCGAACCTGTAATTTTTTACTCCAAGTCCAATACTCTTAAATAGCAGTACTAGCTACCAGTAAGTCAGTGTGATATGCTTTTGCTAAAGGAGGCTGCTAAGGAACCAGGAGAACATTATACACAGCAACAAGACTATACGATGATCAATTTTGATGGACATGGTTCTCTTCAACAATGATGTGATTCAAACCAGTTGTGCTGCGATGAAGATAGTCATATACATCCAGAGAGAGGGCTGTGGGAACTGAGAGTGAACCACAACACAGCATTTTAACGCTTTCTGTGAATATTTCCATGCATTCTGTTTTCCTTCTTAGGTTGTTTTTTTTCTTCTTCTCTTTCTAGATCTGATGTTTCTTGTGCAGTAAGATAACTGTATAGATATGTATACATGTATTGTATTTGTCATATAATTTATCCTATCTAGCATGTATTAGATTACCTGTCATCTAGGGGTGGGGGGCGGGGGGAGGGAAAGGAAAAGCTTTGGAAAAAAAGGTTTTTTTTGAAAAGGCAAAGTTTAAAAAACACACAAATTGATTTTTCAAAAAAAAAACTTTATTAAAAAAAAAAGGAGGCTGCTAAGGTTCCTACTTGTATACATTGAATATATCTGCTCAGTGACACCTTAGTGACCATGTATTTAATATATTCACCAAAAAGAATAATTTGCTCCCTTGGAGAAATGTGTGAATGAGGAAGATTTTGCCCATAAAGTATTAAAAGCAATATTTCTCTGACATTGTTTTCATTGGTTACAATTTTTTACAGATGCTGCAAAGTTATTAATTCTTATTGCCAATAAAATCCTAGCCATCTAATACAGTTAGGTAGGTAGCTTGTACTTCCAAACTGCCTTTGGTTTATGTTTTTTAACTGAGGTCTTGGAAGATAGTTTCTTCATATTAAGTAAATAAGAGCCCCTCATTAAGTTCAGGCTATTCTGGTTTCCAATGTCCATAGCCTTAAGAATATAGTGTTTGGGGGCTATTCCATGGAGATAGGGGACTAAAGTCATCAAAATTTGACCATATTTAGAAATAAGTAGATTTCATTTTTCCTGTGGGCTAAACGAATATCTGAGCAGCTACTCATTTCATGTTAATGGAAGGGCAACGTCAGGTAAAGAAAATGAATTTTTCTCATGAACGTGGGTGAAGTTGGCACCAAGCACAGTTCAGTTTAATTCTGGCTTTCTGTACTCTCATTAAAAGCCAAACTTCTGAACTTAAAACCTCTGTATTATTATTCTTCAGTATATTTATGGCAAATTACCTTTCATTTCATATGTTAAAAGGGGGTGAATAGAGAGGAGGTGAGAGGCAGAACAAAGAGAGAGAGAGGAAGAAGAAAGGAAAGTAGAAAGAGAAAGGCTGAAACAGAGTTGAGATACACAGAAGCAGATAGAGATAATACAAAAAGAGAGAGAGAATGAAGAGAGATGGAGAGAGAGAGAGAGAGAGAGAGAGAGAGAGAGAGAGAGAGAGAGAGAGAGAGAGTCTTTTTCTTTTTGCAAAGAAATGGGAAGGGAATATGTGTAATAAAATGTCAGAAGACCCAAACTGCACTATCCATCACAGTGTTTCTGAGTAAATTTGGAAATAGTGGCTAGAGCAAGGCCAAAGTTCTAAACTGATGACGTTTAGGCTGATTTGAGTTTTCCCTTACCAGGCTCCATAACAGAGCTTTAATGTTTCCCATGGACATAAATTCACTGTGGCTCTAAAGTGAAGACTATGTTTGAGAGAACTGAATAGAAAGCTTGGACTTACTCTCAAGATTACACTTACCCCATCAAGTAAAGTTCCATGTAACTTTCCTTCTCAGGGCTGCGCACACAAAATTTCAGGAAACAGCAGGGCTTAATTAGGACTCGGGTTTATAGTTTCACCTGAAAAAATACATTTAAAAAAATCATATATGTTTGGCTGTCAAGATTTTCTAGTCAATAAATTCTTGCTAATTAATCACATTAATGGTGCTCCTTAAAAGTTGAAACAGAATCAGAAAACAAACCAAATTCCCCATAAATATCAAATATAAAGGCCTATTCACTGATGCATTTTCTGTTTCTAAAAAGAATTTTACAAGTGTGTTTTTTTTCCCTTCTGACAGCACACACATACATACATGAGTACACATAGAGACAGAGTCCACTACTATCTATGGGCTATGTTACACTACTCATGAAGAAATACAATTCCAGGGACAAATTATTAATGTGGCAGAATGATGTAATTATATGCTAGTATTTTACTGAGGAGTGCTTTTGAGTGTGGTTCTTTGGGGAAACTGGACCAGAAAGAGTAGAAAGACTAGCAACACCATTTAGCCTCAAGTCAAGAAAGAAGAAAGGAATACTGAAAGAAAGAAAAAGAGGGAAAGAAGGGGAAAAAGGAAGAAGTGGAAGAAAGAAGAGGAAAGAAATGAAGGAAAAAAGAATGGAAGGAAGAAGGAAGAAAAGAAAGAAGGAACGAATGGAATAAAAAAGAAGGAAAGAAGAAAGAAAAGGAAAAGAAGGAAAAGACAGAAAGGGAAGGAAGAAAAATAAACAAAGGAAAGAAGGAAGGAAGAAAAATATATGGAAAGATTAGATAGGAGACCGAAAAAGTAGAGGCTATGACAAAGTATCCACAAAGAGTATCCTATCCTGACAAAGAGTACAGGAGAATGTAGAACTGGAAATGACTTCAAGGATCACTTAATCTCCCATTTTACAGATGAAGAAATAAAATCATAAACGGTTATGTAGGTAATAAATAAATAAATATTGAGCTAGGAGTCAAACCAAGGTTCTCTGATTTCAGATCCCAGAAGTCTCTTTCACTATCCAGCACTGCCTTTTATTTCTCACTCCTGAATTATTTAAAGGGAGTGACAGTCTTGTTAATGCAAATTGAATCTTTGGATTCTGATATTTTGGGCTCTAGTTCTATGTGACCTAGACAGCCCAAAAGCAGGCTTGCTAAACTGCCCCTGAAACATAAACAAATAGATCCAGAAACCCACCTCACTTGGGGCTAAGCTCACTAAGAACAGAGCTACTGTTCATCATTTAAGAAAAATAACCTTTTGGACATTGAATCCCTGTCTTCAAAATGTCATTTGTGAGTGTGTCATGATACTTTTTTTTTTTTTTTGTGAGCCTGGGTTTGTCGTGATGAAAAATGTCATTAGTTCTAACCCTTTGAAACTATTACTTCCATAGTGTTCTTTCTGGGTCTTTAATCTTGAGTGGAAAAATGATCAACTTTCTCTCCCATCTCCTATCTCCACTCTTCATAGTTTACATGCCTCAGGCCAATGAGATGGAGAAATTTGTAGTTTCAAAACAAAAATGAATGGACTTTTCCATTAACCCAATTTGTGTCAGCTCTTTTAAATGCCATTGCAAGTGAGATACTATCCATAAAGTGCTTAACACAGTGCCTGGCACATAGTAGGTACTTGATAAATGTTTGCTTCTCTTTGTTCTCCTTTCCCATTCATCACTTAACATAGACCACACTGGATTATGGGCTATGGATCTGTCAGTATTTCTCTTGCAAACCCTTTTTCTGAGAAAATTTATAACTTTATTGTAAATATCTGATCTTGATGTTTTAGAGGCTCACAGCACAAAGATTTTTATAGTGCATATATTAATTGATTTTAAAACAAAAAAGAAGAAAAAAATGGAATTTTGAACATTTGCTTTTAGATATATCCAAAAATAATGGGATTTTCTTGCTTATAGGCAAAATTGAAAATTTCCTCTTAATTCTTGCTTTAGCACCTTCCTTTCCTTTGTATTTGAGTCTTTTTATAAAAGCAGGCTCCATTCTACTTTCTAGTATAAGGAGACCACTGAGTCACAGTCTTAAAAACCCCCCAAAAAGTTTTAAGTAGTTAAAAAGAAATGGTGTGAAATGTAAAAATCCCCAAATTTCTTGCAGATCCCAGACAATTCCTGGAGGGAAAACCAGAAAAAAAAACCCCAAACATTCCAAAAATGGACATGCTATAGAGGAAAACAATATCCAATAAAGCAAAGGCCCCAAATAGAAGACTCCCCAGTCCCTCCAATTGTGTAACTTTTTGTCATCCCCTTCCAGGTCATGTCTCAAGGAGCATAATTCCAGCCCTACACATCTCTTGTAAACTCCCCTTCTCCCCCATGCTGTCTGCTCCACAATACCCCCATTTTAGCTGTTTCCAGTGAAAAAGTGACATTACTACTGGGTGTGGAGGGTTCTGCTATAAAGTGCAAACAGATAAGTAATTACAAGCACAGTCTTGTTACTCACTTAAACTTGACACAAGTTCAGGTATTTGAGTCATCTCTGGTTCCACTTCCTAGTTCACACTTAGTTTGTACCACCCTATGTGCCCCATCTCCCCACCCAGTTCACTTTTCTTGGTTGTCGAGGAAATAAACTCCTATGTATCAGACTCCTAAATTCACCTTTTAGTTTCTTGAGGGGAAAAAAAAAATCTCCCTGCAGCTTCCTAAAACTCAGATCAATAACTTTTCCGGACTCTTCTCTGAACAAGACTCTATTGCTCCTGCCAAGAGCTCAGGACATAAGATCCTAATGTCCCTCTGGGAGCATCAATTCAACATGTTTAAAAGCAGCTTTATTACTTTTCCTCCAAAAATCTTCTCCTGCTTCTGACTTCACAAATTTCTGATCCTGGCATCAGTACCCCATGTTCAGAATATTAGGGCTATCCTTGAATTTGCCTCTCATTAACCTCATATATTTATCAGTTATTTTTTTTATTTTATTTCCACAGCATTTCTTATTTTCATTCTCTCATCATAGCTATAATCATAGCCACCATGTCAGTATAGTCTATATTGCCACGCTCTTGAATTTAGCAGTGTCGCTGCGACAGGTCATCTTCTTTGTCTTATCCAATTCATTTCTCTGAACATTCCCAAATTTACCTACTTTTAAAAAATATTTATATCTGATCACCCCTCTGCTCAAAACTCTTAAATGGCTTCCTATTAACTTTCACATAAAGTTCAAACTTTTTAATCCAATATTGATAGCTTTCCATAGTTTAACAACCTTCATTTTATCTCATAGTATTTCCATCCACATACTCTTGACCCCTCAATCATAATGGATTAAATTGCTATGATCCATACATATCTGATACTTTCTTAGGTCTTTCTTGTCTTCTACTTTTTGAATATTTAATCATCTTTTCAAAGCCTAACTCAAAAGCTATCTTCTTAATGAAACCTTTCCTCATTCCTCCCTTCTTTATCAGTGATTATGTTTCCTCTTTTAGAGGACTTTAATGTCTCTCATGTTTATGCTTAGGATGGATTATTTTGTAATATTGTTATTTGTATGTATGGACAATTTTCTTTTTAACTGTAGGAATGTGAGGACAACTTATCTCATATCTCCCTCTCAGTCACAATACAGTTCTCTCACAGTTCTTGCTTTAAAGAAAAACCCACTTAATTTAAATCCAATCTCTCTGAACATTTTAATGTCAACTCTCCATAAGTGCTCAGTTTCTTTATAGCAATTTGTTCATAAATTTTCTAATGGAGAAATAATGTTGATAACTATCCAGTAATACAATGCTTTAAGTGGGAGAAATTTCCTTCTCAATATCAAAATATCTCATTTTGTCCCCCACAATAATTGCATCTTAAATTTCTTGATCCTGCATTTTATGCAAAAATTTTTTCTACTTTTGTTAGGTTCCACCATTGACCTCTGACCTCTTCATAGATTCAGGTTCAAATTATAGGGGCTTTTAATGGTAATTTATTTATCCTGTTTAACTTGGTCCTATCTAGTTTAAAAACTGAAGTTAATTCAGGCCTGGATTTTCAAGTGCTCAGCATTCTAACAAAATAAGGCAAGAAGTAGTAGTAATTTTTCTGAAACAGGAAAACATTTAAGTAGAACAAGAGATAGGCAATGATATTTTACTTATATGCCTTTTTATGTATGTGCTTAAGATAGATTAACACACAAAATGTCTTTTCTACTTCTACGTTAAAATGATTTGGGAAATGAGTTTCTCCAAGACTCATGGCTGTGCTCAGGGATGGTACATGCCCAATTTCTCTCTATAGTCAAAGTATGGTTCCACTTTGGATGGTCCCAGAATAGAAGACTTCATGGAAGGCCCAAGTCTGTGTCTAGCATCTATAGCTATTCCTGTCCTCCCTTTATGTAATCACTTTGTGGCCAGTCCATTTCTACTTAACTTCCAGTCAAACCATCACCATGAAAGTGCTTGTGGGGCGGAGCCAAGATGGCGAACTGCAGACATCATCCTCTGTGAGCTCCTTAGACTTTCCCTCAGACCCAGACAAATTGAGTCTCCGAACTGGTTCTGGAGTGAGGGCTCCACCAAACACTTGGACTACAACGCACTTCTATCAACAATCTATTTTGAAAAAACTCCGGAGAAGGTCAGTTTCAGATGGGCAGGGGATCGAGCAGCTTGCAGTGCTCAGACGCCAGCGCTCAGAAGCCAGCACGCCTGGGGTGAAAGATGGGGCTGGGACAGAGCAGCAGATTTTAGGCACCCAGGAAGTCCCTGGGAGGCGCTTGGGCCACTTTGTTCTGCTTGCAGGCAGGTGCTTTGGCAGATCTGCCTTTGGTAAAGGGTGGATAGAGAGCAGCTGAAAGAGTGGTCCTAGTGCGTATCTACCCCGACCAGCCTCAGACTGGAAGTCAACTTGGAAAAATGCCCCAGGGCAAATTGAAATGGCAGCAGAATTCCCTGCTCTGAATTAGAGCTCAAAATCAAAAACATGAGCAAGAAGCAGAAGAGTGCTCTCACCATAGACAGCTTCTACGGAGAGAAAGTAGGGCAGTCCCCAGATCCTGAGGTTCTGAAAATAATCCCAGAGGAAGTCACAAAGGCAGACATGAGCTGGTCCTCTTTTCAGAAGGCTTACCTGGAAGATTGCATAAAGAATCTCAAAAGAGAGCTAGAAGAAGAATGGGGAAATAAACTGAGAGCAGTGCAAGAAGGAAACATTGCCCTGCAACAGAGATGTGAAAAACTGGAAAAAAAGACTGGTGAATTGGAAAAAGACAACAATTCACTGGAAAATAAAAATGGTGAATTGGAAAAAGACAACAATTCACTGAAAAACAAAATTGGTGAATTGACAACAATTCACTGAAAAATAAAATTGGCAAAATGGAAAAAGATTGCATTGAACCAAAAAATTCAATTGGCCAGTTACAAAAGGAGCTAAAAAAAAAGATAACCATGAAGGTGCTTGCTTAGTCACTCTTGGTATCTATTTTAGCACTCAGTGTGACTCTATGTTTTTCATAGTCACAAATTTTGAGGAAAAATAAATTTTTCATTCATCTTCTTAAGGGTGAAAGGTTCTTACTTCCTGAGACAATAAGCAATCAAATATAGATTATATATGTGGAATCATGTAAAACATTTCCATATTAGCCATTTTGTACAAGAAGACTCAAATACAAAGAAAAAAACAAAATAAAGTGAAAAATAGCCGTCTTCAGTTTGTATTCAAACAATATCAGTTCATTCTCTGAAGGCTTGTAGTATGTTTTATCATTAGACCATTGGTATTGTCTTGGATTATTTGTTGCTGAGAATAACTATCATTCACAAATCTTCATTTTAGAATATTGTTGTTACTGTGCACAACAATTCTATTGGTTCTGTTCACTTCAGTTTCCATCATTCATATATATCCAGATTTTTTTGAAATATTCCTTCTTGTCTTTTTTATAGCAAAATAATATTTTATAACAATCATATATCATAGCTTATTTAGTCTTTTCCCCAATTGATGGGCACCTATTTGATTTTAAATCTTAGCTATCACAAAAATAGCAGCTACAAATATTTTTGTACAAATAAACTTTCCCTTTTAATTGATGTCTTTAGAATATAGACCTAGAAGTAATATTGCTGATCAAAGGGTATGCAGAGTATTAAAACTGTTTGGGTATAGTTCCAAATTGCTCTCCAGAAGGGTTGGATCAGTTCATAGCTCCTTTAACAATGCATTAGTATTTCATTTTTCCCACATCCCCTCCAAACTCTATCATTTTCACTTTTTTATCATATTAGCCAGTCTTATAGGTGTGAGGTGGTACCTCAGAGTTATTTTAATTTGTATTTCTCTAATCATTTTTATATGACTAATTCTTTGTCTGAATTCTGTCTGTTTATATCCTTTGACCATTTATCATGGGGAGCGAATTGTATTTTTATAATTTTGACTAAGTTTTCTAAATATTTGAGAAATGAGGCTTTTATTGGAAACATTTGTTGCTAAAAATGTTTTCACAGTTTTCTGCTTTCCTTTTAATTTTGATTGCATTGGTTTTGTTTGTGCAAAAAACTTTTTAATTTTATATAAGAAAAATTATCTAATTTGCATTTTGCAATGTTTTCTCTATTTTCTTTGGTTATTTACAATGGTTATTTTGGTTCAACAAAGAGTTATAAGCCCAATCTTAGCCCAATCTTTTTGTTAGTTTGGTGCATGTTAGAAGAAATTTTATATGCATGTTAGAAGAAATTAGATGGTTTAATGGAACAAATTCCTTTAAGTTTCTGAAATGATTAGAATAAGAAATAACAATGATAGCAATAAGTCATACTGATATTTGCTTTTATGTAAATGTGAACATTTCCAAACTGGGCCCTTAGTTGGCATAGTGAACTTGAGCCTTGAGTCAGCTAAACCTGAGTTCAAATCCAGCTTCAGGCAATTATCATTAGAAATTTGTTTTTATGCCCCCAGTACTGAGCACAGTACATTTAGTAGATATTTGCTGGGTTTAATTGAACTGAATTGCTCTTAAGTTTCCAAAATGATTTCTACACAATAGACCTGTGACTTGAGTTTAAATCTCACCTTTTTCAATTAGCAATGCTTCCTTGAAAAGTCATTCTACTTTTCTGAGGCTCACCTTTCTCATCTGTAAAATAAGTTTTCCACAAATATATAATACCAAATTCCATTCTAAATCAGAGATGTTCTCAAAACAGATGAACAAACAGTAAAACAAGAATTGCAAACATCTAAGAATCATAACTCCGGAGCTGGAAGCAGACCTCGGAGGTCATATTATTCAATCTTTTCATCTTAACAAATATGGAAAACTGAGTTTCAGTGATGTTAACTGATTTGTCCAAAATCACACAAATAGTGTCAGAGACGGAATTTGAACCTCAGTTATCCAGAGATAGTGCTCTTTCCATTGTATCACACAGTGAGAAAAAAACAACTCTGAGGTTTCATCCCACTTCAGGGTAATGGTGAATGGGATGAAGAAAGAAGAGAAAAATAAATGTTGGAAGAAATATGAAAATACATGACTGATATACTGTTGGTCACTAATCAAGGAGGGCATCAGGGTAGAGGTTTTACCAGAATGCTAAGGCAACAGACAAACAGATGGAAGACAAGGAGGAGAGAGAGAGAGAGAGAGAGAGAGAGAGAGAGAGAGAGAGAGAGAG